>JACDOX010000008.1:11362724-11458499 GCA_014549065.1 Cardinalis cardinalis
TTTTCTTTTTCTTTTTCTTTTTCTTTTTCTTTTTCTTTTTCTTTTTCTTTTTCTTTTTCTTATTTTTCTTCTCCTTCTCCTTTTCTGAAGGAACCTTTTCATTCAGGTTTCTGAAAACCATGTCCCTGTTCTATAGGTATGTATCTATATGAGTAGTTGTGGCTCATAACTTTCACCAGTGAGTGCAGCCATTCTGATGTGATGCCAGAATTGCAGCTGCAATGAGCTGTACAAAGGCTTACTTGTGGATCTGGAAAAGAAAGTGTCAATCTCAGAGTGAACACAGGAGCCCCATAGCAGTCAGAGGAATCAGAACCCTTTCTGGGCTTGGTACCCAGAAAGGAAAATGTTACCACAGATTTTACAGCAAGTAATTGCATATAGAGAGATAATTGGACATTAAAAATTTTGTTGATAACTCCATATGTTATAATAGCTTTATAACTCTGTGTGTTATAATAGCTTTACTAAAAAGGCAAGCTAAATTTTACATGAAGTAGACCACCAGATTTTTAAAGGAGTTATGGAAATGGTTTCTGACAAGACGTGGGAAGAAATTGAGCTAGCACCTGTTTGAAGCGTTTTGAAAGAATTATATATACAATCAAGAGTTGAGAAAAAGCAGATTCTTTTTAATAATAGCAAGAAGCAAATAATTAATGCAATTCTATTCTGAAAGCAAAATAATTGCTTCAATTGGGAAGGATATGTGTGCATACAGATGTGTACATATACATGCATGTATATGATATATGTGTTGAATATTCGCCTGCTTCAGATTTTTCCAACTTGTGAGCTACTTTATTCATTAATAGGTTATGCCCTAAAGCCAAAATGGTTTTCCTGTCTTGCAGCTGAGTTTGTCAGCTCTGTATAAGTGTTATTCTATGTGGTTTTTGACCTTTTATCAATTAACCTGTTGAAGAGAATCACAGCTTTGCATCTGCTCGTGTCTTTGTCCCTTATCCATGGAGTTACATGTACTTTCATCTTTCTTTATACAAAATTTAATTAGTTTATTCTCACACAGTAATGTCTATTGATTTATTTCCTTATGGTTTGATTTGTGCTGAGACAAATATCTTCTCAGTTTGACTGCTACTTGCATGTAAACTTAACTACCAATTACTTTTCATAAATTCCCTTCCTTTGTTCTTAACAGTGATTGAGAATAAAATCTGTCTTTAAAATTGTATAACTATTTAGTTGGCTTCCGTTAGGAGTCATGTTGGTGAAAGTGCAGTAATTCTTTGTTTAAAAAATAATTGTGTTATCTTTAAAGGAATTCAAGATATGCTTGCTTGTGTTAAGGTCTTATTATGGTAAATGAGCCCACTGAAATAGCGGCTCAGATAATTTTCAGTGCTTACAAGAAAAGAAGCTGAATAAAATTAATGCACATACAGAAGTGTGCAGTCTCTTAGACTAGGTTAGGAACAGAAGTTGCATTGTTGATGCTTCAAGGCAACATGTAAATATTTCTGTTAATACAGTCATTCAACTGTAATGACCATTCTGTAAGACCACACTCAGGGCAAGGGGGAAAAGGAAAAACAGGCAGAAATTTCCTGCTCTTTGAGAAAACAAGACAATCTAGAGATAAGAGAAATTAGAGGAAAAAACTATAGGAAAAGGATAGAAATGAATCCTAAAGTTCAGTAAGGCAGTGGAATTTCCCATGTGTTGAAATAACTTTCAAATGCTTTCAAATACAAGTCTAGGCTGGGAATCCTTTCATTGCTGTTCCCTTCTCCCTCCTATTAGAGCTATCCTCCTTCGTTATGAGAAAGATGAAGTTCCTTAAGAGAAGTTGGAACTGTGGCTGAAAATGAGTGCTTTTCTGTTACCTTTTGAGATGACAGTAGCACTTCACTACACTTTGTTATGAGCTGTAAAAAAGTAACTTCTGTTAGTGAGATCTATAGTAGCTAACAATTTAGTGTGGTGGAAGTAAGTCAGTAGACAAAAAAAGGTATTGAGGCCTCTACAACATTACAGGCAGTTTGGGATTCTTACTTGGGACTAGACTATTCTTTTCTCTGGATCAGTTATCCTCACTATGCAAAAGGGTAACTACTATCCAAAACACAAGTCTTTGGTTGCACCTCCTCTGTCCTGGAGAAGCGCTGGAAAATATGGTCCACACTCATACCAGAGAATCTTGTTTAGCTCCTTCCCAAAAGAATCTACTTTGCATGTCTTAGAATTCTCTGCAGAGACCAACACAAGACAAACTGGGCTAAGTGAGAGTTTATTTCGAAAGCATATTACCGCTACGCTAAGACACTTTCTGTTCTGTCTCTGAACATCAAAGTTATGACTTTTTGTTGGAGGAATGACTGAAAAAGGGACTAATAATGGTGAGTCTTACACAAATGTTTTCTCATTTTGACAGTGTTTTTCCAGCTTTTTCACAGTTGCTGACATAGGAGAAAATGAATTGCAAGGTGCTTATAGAAATCCTCTTCATAACCTTCTGTGAATAACATATTAAAGAAATCCACTCAAAGTTTTAGTCTTCTGGAGAAAACTAAGATCATTACTAGGTTCTGTTTGGATGCCCATACCACATAGGCAGGATCAATAATGGGGATAATTCTTTTAATACTGAGCCATAAAATATTAACTCAAAGAGCAATTTTGTTGGGATTAAGTTCCAAATCCTTTCACTGCTGTCTCTGCTGAAGAATTATATTCTATTTTAGGTCACCTGCAATTTAACACATAAGTGCTATAAGTAAATGAGCTGTAACATGCCTTCTTTCCTATTATGTGTGTCCAGAGATATTACTGTTATCAAAAAGTTTCTCTCTACTGGTTATTACCCCTACCATAATGGAAAAGAAGTGAACTTTGTTTGGTCACAGTAGCTTCTTCTGAGAAAAGTGGTTTTTCTTGTTTGTTTGTTTGTTTTTTTTTTTTTCATTTGGATTGGAAATAAAGCATGTGTCTTCAATTATTCGTAAGTGTCCATAGCAGCACCAAAGACACAGTAATGCTCTTCCAAAATGAACAAGTCTTTATCTCAAATTGCTTCTTGAGGCTTCTGGGAGAAAATATGTAGCCAGTTGGAGCTGCATATTAAGGCATTTCTATTTGTCCTTCAGCTACTTCATGTCGGTAATACTTAAGATTCTCTGACTGAATAAAAAAATTCCATTAGCAAATTGAGCTATTGGCTTGTTTTGAGCTCATGCTGGTCTATCGTGGTTCTAGTGTAGACGAGGGAATCAAATGCGTATTAAGTTTATTAATCAGAAGGCTACAGATTTCCTAAAAACCTCTGAAAGGTACTTTTAAAAAGTTCATTTCACTTCTTGCAAAGCTTAAAACTTCTCTACTGAAAGAAAAAGTTTACTTCAAAATGGCACATAAGAAAGTGGATGAATACAAAGTGAGATGCTGCGAATGGTGCAGGATGGCACCACTGCACTCCCTGGTGAAATCACACTGCTGGTATTCTCTTCTCTCACCACAGGACAGGGGAGGGGAAGGCACAACTGTATTATCTTAGCTGTTGTGATATATTAAGCCTGACATGCTGCCAAACCCCATGTGTATTAATAAGTTTCTCCCACTGATCCCCAATGGCACTCAGATGGGTTCATTGGTAGATTGTGGCAGACATTTAAATGTTTGAGCTGGGCAATTTGAGATGAACTGTCATGATTCATTATCCCTATTGAGGGAACAGTGCCAGGAAGTATCTGGCTGATGACTTGAGAGACACCTAGTAAGCAGAATAAAACCCCAACTCACTCAGTAAATCCTGCAGCATTGCTGAGGGGTCTAAACCCAATGACCAATACAACACACTGCCACTTGTAATAAGCCAAGAATTAAAAGCTGTTGTTATTAGGGACTTAACTCAAAGGTTGGCAAACAATATGCTCCCAAATCACAGTCTACTACCAACTGACAGCTACTGCCTGCCCCTTGCCCGCTGGGTGTATCTGGGCGTGTGTAAATGCAGATTAGAAGAAAATGAATTACTGGTTACAGGAATAAACAGCTCCTGATTTCTTTTAAAATGTAGTTTTTCAAATATCCCTGCCTCCTTTTAAGGAGCTGATGAGAGCAGTGCAGAGCTGCGCCATTTTGCAGTAGTAAGTAAAAACTTTTGACTAAAAGGGTCAAGGTGGCAAAGGGAAGACTGATTGCTTTTGAATCCAGCCTATATTTTGTCTTCTTAGGTATTCTAAACAGAGTTCAATTGTTTTGCCTTCTGTTCTTTCTCAGGTAATACATAGAATCTTCAGTGTAGTGATAACAAATCCTTATACAAACATCTAGAGGTTTTACTGTCCAGAAGGCTATCATAGAATGTTGTAGCTCTATATTTAAAAAAAACCTGAACAAACACCAAGAAGTTATTTGACAGAATAAGAATGCTAAAATTCTGGGGGACAGGAGTCATGTTTGACTTATAACCTAATATAAGGAGAAACAGATATACACATCTGCCCTGCTGAAATACGATTTTTCTTTATAAAGGAATGATTTCAAAGAGACACTTTTTATTCCGTCACTGCTGGATAATGAAAGGTCTCAGGTTTCTTCACCTGCCATTGTAATTGCAAATATGTTTACATATTTTTGTGAAGAAATGAAGAAATGGATGAACCACTTTTACCGAAGTTCTTTTAAAAATCTCTAATTAACTACGTTTTGGTTCCAGGACAGAATCTACTAGCAAAAGGTTAAGCTCTATAGCTTTACAGTTCCAGTCATATTTGCAGCCCTACTTTGGTCTCTTTACACTGCTGCTTAGGCTTACAAGCCATTGTGGATTGCTGTCAGACACTTTTCAAAGACTATAAAATAAATTGTGTTCCTTCAAAACATATTTTCCTAAATCTCTTATCTGCCATTTGTCCTCTCATCTGTACGCATTTATTAAAGATGTGTCAGTATGAATGGTTTAGAGATGTGATTATTTAGCCTTTTTGGTGGAAGAAAAACCAGCTAAAAATACCAGAGGAGCAAATCAAATGCAGCACTCTTTCATATTTGGATGAATACCTCCATCGTTAGAGAAAATGAATTTTGTGACCTTTCCTACTACTATCCTTTGTTGTGCAGCATTCAGTATGAGTGGTAGTTTTTGCTTTGAAGGCACATTCAGTAAGTCAGCATCAGGGTACCCAGCAGCCTGGGAGCCACAGTGCAGAAAACAGAGGCCAATGACAGTCACGAATGAAATGCCTTTGCAAAGCAACTATGGACAAAGGTACAATTATGTTGTATTATGATTCTTTCATGCATCTCCTAGTCTATAATGCATCTCCATTTGTCTTGTCTGGATAATGCTTTGGTTTGAAAAAGCTCTTAAGGAATCCTCTTGTCTCTCATTTCATGTTATGCCACAGTGATTTGATGTGTTTATAGACAGTGTAATTTGACTTAATTTAAATCTATAGCCAAAATAAAGCTCATTTGGACCTGAATTTGTATTTAATATCTTTCAGTGTAGCAAAAATAAGATGGAGGGTTTAATTAAGGCTCAATAATGATGTGTACTGTAAAAAAAAGCAGTATAGAACAATTTCAAATTTTTATATTGTAAAAAATATATGATATGATGAAATGCAAACTGGATAAGTATCTGAATAAATACTTGAATTTTCAAATGTGGCTTTTTAAAATAAATTGATAGGTTCAAATTTTATCTTTTAATTTATCATCATATTCTTTGTTTGTTTCTCGTTTTACTTGTAAGAAATGAGACATGCATTAGGACCCAATTTTAGGGACTCTTTTTTGATATTGATTCTTTGAATATCAGCATAGTCTAAAGAACAGATGATTACTTTTTATCTGGAAAAAAAAAACAAAGAAAAAAATGTGTACCGAAGGTAGTACGTTTCAAGGTAAAATTCCTCAAAGTAGAAAAAGCTTGACTCTGAGACATGTTGCTTTTTGATGTGATTAATACAACAGCAGATGAGATGAAAAGTGTTGCATTAAAATTTGTACTTGATAAAACTGGTTGTCTGCTTTTTAGTATCCCCTCTCTGGGTACTGAATCTTATATATGTTATCAGTTAGCGATAGAAACAGTAGGAAAATAAAAAAGACAGAAATGCTTTCCTTTAACTTATTCTATAGAATCATGGGAAATTTTAGCTTGAATGTGCAAGTTCCTCCATAGCTGTGATTAGATGCAACATTAATTTACCACATGTGTGTCAAAACTTTACATCCCCCAGAAATAAAAGGATCAATAAAATAAAATTAATCCTGTTCCTTTATATCTTCAGTCAGGAATGTGAAGTAGATTTCAAGATTGATCATCAGTTTCAATCAGCTCAGATCAGAAAGAATCAGAAAGATGCCCCTGGATGATTGCTTTAGGGTGGGATTTGATAGTTTTGAAACCATTTTCTAAGAAAAATATGTTGATTTTCAGACCACACTAGGGAAACTAAAACTGGTTGTTACGCACTTTAGCATTGTCAGATAAAGGACTGAGGAGGGAAATAGCTTATAAAAATCAAATAATCCTATACATAACCTGCAGAGATCCTTCTTTTAGACTGCAGTACTTCCTAAGTAGCGACTTAGGAAAAAGGCTTGTCATGATTCTGGATTGTGTACAGAGAATCCATTGTTTAGGGCTGTCAGTTCAGAAGCATAAGAAACCATGTTAAGAATTTACAATTTTAGCTGTAGGCAGAAGTGGAAATGCTCCCTTTTGGAACAGCTACACTCTTAGTAAAGAATTTAAACAAAAAAAATTAGAATCTGCTCCTTATCTGTAAGCAGGGGTTAGTGAAAGTGATTGGGTTCATTTGGAGTCTGGTTTTAGATACATTGTGGCTGGGTCAAATTTTACCATGTGTGTTGTGCCAAAAAAAGGAGCATTGTTCAGGATCAGGCTGGATAGGGGTGCTCAAGAAAAACAAATGAATGGTTTTTGTTGTTCCCTAAATTAATGTAGTACAAATTGGAAAATAGTTCTGACAAGATGAAGGATTTCCTGTTTTATTCTCTTTCACCTACATGTATGGAATATGAATTCATGCATATCCACAAAGAGACTAGCTGTGGGGGTTTTTGTCAAATGAACTTAGAATCCATCCATCCATCCATCCATCCATCCATCCATCCATCCATCCATCCATCCATCCATCCATCCATCCATCTATCCATCCAAAATCTGCAACCTCTGCTATATTTCTGTAGTCGATTTTGAGTATTCATGGCTGTTTCATACACACAGTCATTCAGACTGGGCACCATTCCTCCCCCAGTTGGAGTGTCTTGTTAAGTTAGACAGAAGTGGCTGGCCCAGAAAATGCATTGTAGCTTATAAAAGAAGGCAGGAATTTATATCAACAATCACAACAATGTGTTTGCTGCTTTGCAAGCAAGTAAAATATGTCTTGTGTCGTCTTCTCTTTTTTCCTTCTCACTTTCTGATCACCATTTTTGTGAGAAGAAAGTTATCTCTAAACAGCTAACGAATTCAGTTTTGATTTGCATGTAAACTTTTCTGATTTAATTTAAATCAATAGTTGCTTACCAGAGGGCTGATTAAGCATTACAAAATTGATTTGCAAAACAAAATTATGTTTGACATAATTTGAAGGCTTCTGACTGTCAGCTATTTTGTGGGGTGTCCTACCTAGCCACAAAAATGTTTAATCAAGATTCTTTACCACGGTTGATTCCTTCTGTCAGAGGACTTAAATCACACATTCTGACTACGCAATAGTATAGCTTTAGGCTGAAATATGTAAATATGTTTAATAAAATCAATTCAAATCCTTTTTTTAGGCCTCAGGATTATTAAAAGCAAGACAAATCCTCCTCTTAAATGACATCTTAAGATCTCAAGCTCTCTGTTACAATATTATGATTAGTATATAAAATTCCATTTCATTCAATAATGAGTCTAGCTAATGTAGGTTCTAGCCATGATTAGATGCACATGGAACTGCTCAGATCTGTCATTGTTTTCTTGCTCCTTTGCTTGTAACATTAGCAGTATTTTTTCTTTATATGCAGTAACAATTTGTGTTTTTAGAGCACAAGTATCTGGTTCTTGTTGCTGTTAATGAAACTCCAGGTGACCACAAAGTGCTGCAGAGTGACAGCTGTAAAATCCTTGGTGGCCACAGGTTTTTTAGAATGCAAAATAGCCAGAAATAGGACACCTAGTGAAAACAGTCTTTTTTGTCTTAAAAGATACTAGATCTAGACACAACTCTTTTAATTACATTGTCAAGAAATAAAAAGGATGGGGTATTTAAAAACAGATTACTGTCATTTTAGATCCACCTACAACTATTTCAGTTATGTTTCAAAATAAATATTTTTCTTTTAAATCAAGTGTAAAACCGATTTAAAAATATAATTACCTTAGATGCCATATGTGTAAAAAGTGCTCAAAATTTACACTGGTGTGAAATAAATATATCAGATTGATTATCCTTTGGCAACATTTAGTTATCAACATATTGGTTAAGGTAGTAAATCAAGAAGTGTTGTGTAAGTATGTATTTAGCCCATATAGCAAAGTTATATATTAATAAAAAAATTAGGAATGTATAATGAATTTTTCTCACTCAAGAGCCATATTCATAAAGAAAGCCCCTCTAATTTTCCCTGTCATATTGCACAAATTTATAAAAGAATCTTTGTAATTCCTGTTTTCCAAAAGGTGAAACAGAAAGAGTTAGCAAAACACTTTCTAGATTTTAATAGAAACAGCCACAAAGTCTTTAGTAAAGACTGAAGAAGGTGTTTCAAAGTCAGAAGATATCTTCTCCAGTTGCCAGACTGTGCCCTTTGCTATTTTGTAAACATTATGCTCAATCTCTTGTGGCAAAAGATATGAATGGCCAGTTGGATTATTAAATACAGCTAATGGTGTTTCTATGCTTACAGTATAAACAGAATACCATTACTCATGCCTAATCATATCTGTCAAGAGCTGCACTGTGAAACTGAAGAAGCAATACAAAGTCCTGTCTTGTACCACCTTGCAGCTTCCAGATAATCCTAAACTCTCCTTCAATTTTCCTTTATTAACCCAATGAAGAATACCAGATGCCTTTATGCTCAAAAATTAATCTGCCTCCTTCTCAGGAGCTACCATCTTGAAAGAAACTCTGTAGTTCTCAAAGTTTGACAATTTCTACAAATTTCAAATCAGAGAGGAGCAACGTGTAGCAGGGTAATCTTTTTGTTCTTATATTTGTGTTCCTATTTCCAATCACACTGAGAGAAATTCTCCCTTTTTCTCTTATTCAACATCTATGTACTGTAAATTATGTTTAAATACCAAAGTGTTATTTACTGTAGCCAGAGGGAAAAAAAAAAAAAACATTCTTGCCCTGAGTTCAGGGATATTCTTTGAGCTGTGCCACAAGACTCACACAGACATGACTAGTTTTATAATCCCCTTAGGCAGTGCTGAAACTATAAACATGATGGGAATGAAATCTCACCATGTGTATCTAATGGCCCCAAAGAGACTAACTAGAATTGGTGCTGACACAGCATTTGGCTTGTGTTCAAGGTTTAGCATACTACACAAATCCCTGTGGCTTTTAGATCATTAGAAGAGGCTATAGTGAGAGACTGTCCCAAAATACATGCTAGTGAAATGCCTACTGGTGCCATAAAAAAGCTTGCAAACTGAGGTGCTTTGCTCTGTTTGGACAGGGCAAATAACCCGAGGAAAATACAGGTGTACACATATGCCTAACTCTTGTTCAGGCAGTAAAGACAGAGCATAGAGCAGTGAAATGTATTTTAAAGTAATATTAAAAAGTGTATAAAAATAATAGAAAATATTAATTGTTAAATATATTATTAATTAGTTAAAAGTAATGATTAAATTGCTTACTAATTTAATATTTAAGTATTATAATAATATATAAAGGTATATAAATGCATGATAATGTGAGGTAGTGATTGTTAAATAGATATGTGTGTGTATATGTATCTATATGTATACATACACATATGTATATATCTGTGTGAATATTGCTTAAATTTTATGAGACCCCTTTATAATGACACACAGTGTTAATCCCATACAGAACTATACTTTCCTCCCTGCTAACTGATGTAAGAATAGAAAAATGCCACTGAAATGAAAAGTTACTGAGGGATTCAACCAAATGAAAATCAGATTCTGAAAAATAGATGTAGTCACATATCAGAACATCTCTCTCTTATTCTTTATATTTAAACATTCTAGTAGAAGAAATACTTTGTTACAAGTGAAAGGTATTCTGTGAATAGAATTGTTTTCAGAAAATATAGATTAAAAATATTAAACTTATTATAACAATTATTTTCAAACAGATAATTTCTCCTTGAAAATATTTCCACTGAACAATTTCGACTGGATTTTCTTTCTTGTTCAGATGTGCACTACATGAGGAATTGCTTTTTTTCTTTAGAGAAGTTTTGTCTAACTGCTAGGAAATCCAATTCATTTGAGAAATGCTCAGCAAAATTTGTCACTCAAATATTGTAATTACAAGGAAAGTAATTTATACACTAACAGACATAGACTTCAAAAAGTTTGCTGGATTTAATACTAGCATTTCTTATTTTTTCTTCTTTCCTATATGAAGATTTCTTTATTTCAGCCTTTCCTGTGAAAAATGTCTCCTACTCTTGATATTTCTCATTGCTTTCAGTTTCTTTGTTTACTTGCTATTTTATTTGTGCTATGAAATTTTGTTACTTGGGTTGCTTGAGCATTCAAGTAATAAGCCTCCAACTGCTTTTTTTTTTTAATGACTTCTAGAATTCATGGGTTTAGGCTCTATTAGCCATGTCTCAGTTAACTATAAACGTGAGTTCTTACTGGTCCCTGCTCCATTTGTTTAATAATAAAAGTCTAAATTCAATGCAGCCTTAAATCATGAGTTCAGGTTTTGTCCCTAAAGTCAATCAGTTTCCTTGCCAGCCATACCAGAAAATTCCTGTCAGATTGAATTGTCAGTAGATTGAAGTCAGCTTGGGTTATTACTTTATATACCTTGTGTGCTTTTTAGTGTTAGTCTCCAGCAGTTCCTCAGGCTTCAGTTCATCCCACTTGACTCAATTTGTATGTTTCTTGATAGCCATGAAACATTCTTAAGGATTAATAATGAAAGTCTTTTCTATATTTCTGATAATATTCTATATAAATGAAAGACATGATAATTCAGAGAATGAGTGTACAATTATGTACCTCATTTAACTCTAAAATATAGCTAAGAAAAATTCAGTAGAAGTGTTTACGAAAATTACCCAACGCATATGTAATTTTCTATTGTACATGCAAAATGACCCCATTTGCATGTGCAGCTATACCTACTTTTCAAAGAAGGTATGCAGCATTATTAGTATTTGTGACCATACCAAAACCACCTGAAAACAGTGCTTGTGGAAATCTGAGGTACCTTCCCTCTTTCCCATGAAGCTTTCCCTACTGAGATCCTATATGTGATCAGTGCCTGTGGAGTAAACAAGTGTCCAGAAAGATAGATGGCTGACTGTGAATTTCCTGAAAATGAAGGAAGCGTGAAGAGTCTGCTGCTTCCAGTGCAGCACATACCAGCTCATATTGCAGTTGTCATGAACTAGAATGTAAAGGCTACAATTTGTGTACAGGCAAGGGTGACAATTTCAGAGAAGAAATTCTTGTGTCACCGTATTGAAAGTATCTAAAATGTCTTAACTTTCAGCTGAGACAGGCTATCTCTCAGAATCAGCCTCTTCTCTAAGGGATGCAGGTATTCATTATGCATCTTGTCCATTCTGAGGATTGAATAGGGCCTGTTTAAAGTCTTATTTCTGTGTAATTGCTGTCAATATATATTAAACCTCATTGCAAAAACAGAGCAGAGCAGGGAAATCAGCTTCACTGCTGACAGCCTGAATTAAATAGAAAGAGGTAGAAGCCAGCTTTATGCTATATTTCACATTGAAGATTAGGTTTTAATTTAAATTCTGCTGAGCAATTTGGATGATCTCTAAAACAATGGCAACATAGCTGCTGAAAATTGAAATATGTTCCACAATTTCATATTTTTTATTATATTACCCTAATTTGAACCTCATCATTCAGCTTCTACCCATTCCCTCTGAGTGCTTGTGGAATCAGACCATACTGATAAAACCACAAAATGGCCATTTAAGAGAAAAATGAGATTTTTTTCTGGAAAACATTTCTGCAGTCATTGTCTACTGCAGCCACAGGCTTATGCTTTTGGGAAGCAGTGCTCTGCCTCCAGAGCTCTTATCTCAGGAGAACCACAAGAACAAAATTGATCTATGTGACTTTTTTTCTTTTTGCCTCTGCTCACTAGCACTGAGGGCTTCTATCTTTTCTTCGTCTTTTCTAAGACTATTCCCTTGAGCAAGTTTTATCTTAGATGAGGCTTCTGTAAAAATTCTCTGGTGTACCATTAATGAAACAGCTGTTATTTCCTTAAGTTCTCTCAGCTCATGCTGCTTCATACCACCTCAATTGATTCACAATGACATATGGAGAAGGACAGTCATAGTTTTTTTAAAAATTCCTTTTTTAGAATCCAGTACTGACTATAGTTTCAACTGTTTCAACTGTCACTTTGTTCAGCCACCTAACTGTTTACAACAGTTGTTCAAAATTTCACTGTGTTCCTATAGTTTCAAATTTCCAGTGGCATTCAAATATTTCCACTTGAATTTTTTAAACAATTTCGGTAATTTTACTCTAAAATTCTATATGTATCATATTAGCTCCTCTTTTGGAAAGCTCTTGAGTTCCTTAAACTTTTCAAATGTCATTAATTGATAAACTTTTGCTAGAAATCTAATAACAACAAATTGTCTGTGACAGCAAATATACTGTTGAAAAAGTCCTGTTCTATCTCTCAACGGTATGCTCTATTATGCCCATGAAATAATAAATGTCATTTGTATTTTCTGGGGAAACTGAGCTGAGAAACCTTAAGAGACTTTATCAAGGACACAAAATTAGTTTGTCCTAATTTTAGGACTAGAAATAAACATGCATATCTTAGTTTTCTGAATTAAACCTTAGTTTAAACCTAAAGTTTTCTGAATTAAACCTTAGTTCAGCTGTTCTGAGAAGAGGGCCTTAGGAAACCATGTCAGTGAAAACTTTTGAACTCAAATGGTAAATAGATGATCATCAAGTCTCAGCTAAACTCCAAATCCAGAAGTTTTACTGAAAATTTTGGTGCATAGGAAAAAAGGAAAATGCATGAATTTTGGAGCATAGGGGAAGTTTATAAACCTGGAAGCCAGAGAAGAACAGGTTTGATTTTCACATATTTTGGATGCACACTGTAATCACAAGGAGACAACTAAAGTTGAATTGGATTAGGTGAATATAGAAAGATATTTATTTATTTATTAGAGATAAATGGTCCAAAGCAGGGTTGAAATGAACTTCAGGATGCCATTCAGTTCACCCATCTTGAACAATGCAAAATAGATAAAACTGCCCTCCATTATGAACAGTCAAGTTTATTGTTAAAGGTAGTTAGCAAAGATTTCACATCCTTTCTAGTCTGTTTTGCAAGGTTTTCATTCTACTGCTTTACTGCAATCAGAAATGAGAAAGTAAAGGGCTTTTGAGAGTGGAGGAGAGGGATTCTTTCCACATCTCTATGCCAGGTAAATTTCATGCATAATCACTAAGGAAAGCTATCCTTCTTGTGCCTTAATTAAATAAGACTTAAGGATGAAGCACCATGAGGGACAAGGTCATGGTGAAAACTGTAATTATTTCCTAGAGCTAATGATTTTAAATGATGCATAAAACTTGCATCTAATAATCTTACCTTGAGTGGCAGGTGCTATTTTGGGCTTTCTGTGTCACTTGGGAGAGGGCTTGTTTGGACACATTTCATCCTGTGTGTCTATGTTGCTTAGTGCAAAGGTTGGTGTGTGGGAAAGGCGGCTCAATATCACACCAAAGGAAAAGGTTTTACTTTTTTGTTAGGGCGGCTAAGATTGGAGAGGATGGAGAGAAGAGAAACTAAAAGAGGTGAAAAGAAAGAAATAATGTGTAAAACAAGCCAAAACAGGATATCTCTGCCTATCCACTGAGTATGAAAGGGTTTTGAAATCAAGATTCCGGAGGATGAAACAGTTTCTTCCAATTAGAAAATTCCTAAGACAAGAGTTCATCCCTGAGTTATAATATGTCATGATTCCTTTCTTCTTTGTGTATCTTTTAAAGGCCTAGCCATGGAAAAATATATTTATCAAAATATTACTGTACATTCTATCTTTATCTTCAGAACTTAAAAACAATTAGCTGTGCATAAATTCTCCAAAAATTGTGTATTTCACAGACTTTAAGGTTCATGAAGAAGGCAAGAAATTTGTGTGTTGTGAATACATTGATTTTGTGTCCCTCAGTGTTTCCAGTTATCCACAATTTAGATGAACACTGCTGATGTTATAAATTATTTGACACTCTTATTGTTTATCAGGAAAAAGTATACCTCTGGGTATTCTGCTTTAGAGAATCAACTTTTTTTCCCAAAAAGGATCCAAGAGATTCTCTGGAAGTGTTCATGTTATTATAGTTTGTGTACATCACAGATTAAATCTAAATTTTCATATAATCTAAATTTTCATACTAAACTGCTTTTGTTATGTCATCTTTAAATGTGCCCAGGTAATAACCACTTATGTGGAATCTTCTATATGGAAGAAAAACCCCAACAATAAAAGAAACCCATAAAACAAAGAGATCTTAATTTCATGTTTACCAACCTGCACCAAAACATTACAGGATGAGCAATCTACCAATATTCAATCATTTACTGGCTGTCCTGAGTAACTGAAGAGGTTCCAGGTGTCTGAAAATCTGACACTCATCAATAAGTAGGGCTGGAAGGAGGATCCAGGGAACTCCAGGCCTGTCAGCCTCACATTGGTGCCCAGGAAGCTTAAGGAACAGATTATCTTTAGAGTCATCACTTGGCACAGGCAGAACAACCAGGGCATCAGGCCTAGCCAGCATGGATTAATGAAAGGCAGGTCCTGCTTAACCAACCTGATCTCCTTCTAGGATGAGGATCCAGAAAACAAAGGTTATTACCATATTTACAGTAGATACTCTGCCTCGCTTAGCAGTGGGTGAAATAATTAGCTAGACCAGTTGAGTGGAACTTTCTCACTTTCTGAGAGATTTGACTTGGCTGCAACACAGATGGAACAGGCTGGCAAGCAGTTGCAAGGACAAATTTTGTTCAGTTATGGCTTATGTTGTGCCTATTGGAAAGACTAATATAGACTTTGGTCACTGTATCTGTCAATCTCACACTTCCCACTGGTTCACAAGCCAAAACAAATGAAGTAAGTAAAAGAAGAAGATAAAAAGAAAACAAAATTGGAAAATAAAGAAAGCATTTGAAATAGTGAGAATAGTTCCAATATACTGATTACTTACCTGACAAGATTTTAACAAGATGATCTTCACATACACATGTTACAGCTCAAAATATTTTTAGTATCATTTGGGCTTTACTTGTTTTTTTCTTTCCTGCACTGCCCACATTTCTGTGTGTCTCTCTTTAATCACATAGTGCTTAGTGTCTCTTCTGCCATTCTCACTAATCATCACCTCTGATTACTAATGGCACCAGGTCTCCCTATGATTTGCCCTTTGTGGCCAGCTACTTTTAATTTGGTCTGCAGCCACAGTAAAAATGTTAGAGGCCAATTACAGAGCAGAATGATGCTTGGCAATAGGCTTAGAGCTGTATATTTTTGGTGATTTTAGAAATAATTTTACTATTATTATTTGCTAAAACTACGGGGCACACTAAGATTTCCAGTTTGGGAAATAACATAGAGATATTACCACTCCACTCTGATTTAATCTACTATTAGAATAAAAAAATATCCAAACCCAAATGATTTTATATTAAACTTTTAAAACTGATGATTTGAAATCCAACTGGCTGAATTGCAATTCTAGACATGTATTAGACACCTTTTATGATTATTTACATGAGTAATACTGCTGCAGTGTTTATGTGAATAAGTGTTAATCAAGGAGTAAAAAGTGTTTTGAAAGAAATTGTTCATAAACAATCATGAGGTTTTCATTACTAGATTAGATTGCTACTAATCTTTGTTGTATATTGTCTGATAAAACCCAAGAAGGTAATCTTAGGAAACAGCATGATGTGAATAACACATCAGTTCTTATGGAAGTTTAGTAATTTCTAGTATATAACTGTTATTTAGTATCTTAAATGGAATGGTAATGCTGCATTGTAATTTCAGACAAGGACAGAAACTGCAGAGAAATTTACTTTAGTTCTACTCCTGGTTTTTCTGAATGTCCTGCATTAGTAATATACATGTAGTAAAATTCAAGGAAAGGGCAGATCACCTTTACTGAGATTGAGTGGATAGGTAGGTCAGTGATTCTTTATTTCACTGTAAACTTGCATCCCAAGTAGAACTGCATCAACCACATAAGGATTAACTTAGCATTGAAATGAGATAAGGATTAATTTCGTATTGAAAGGATATAATTCTAAATGATAGATCTTTATTCACTCATGCCTCCAACAGCTTTGCTTAGAAGCGAACAGTACTACTTTTCTTTTGCTTTGAAGGAGTTGGACTTTCTTTTTGCTTCACAACTGCAATTCCTAGCAGTCTACTCCCTTGTATACACACACACAGTCTTCTTTTTATGCTGAAAGAAGGTACTGAAATGAAGACGCTGAAATATTTTCTGTTCATTGTTTCATAGATATTCCAGTGGAATGGTATTTTCTAAGGCCAAGCCTGAAGGTCTTATAACCACTGCAACTACAACTACTGAGTGAAATGCTGCCATTTCTTTCCTTTCTTTCACTGAAAATTATTTTTGATCCATCCTTTCTAATTCTTGTTACCTGGTACCACTACTAGTCAAGGGAATGACCGGCCTTCTCTCAGAAACAGCAGTCATATGTTAAGGCATAATAACAACTGATTCTAAAGAGCAATAGTCAGCTGTGGACAGAATGCAGACCCAGCAATAATAGGTAAAGTTGCAGGATGAAGCCAAGATGCAGCAAGAGGATTTTGTACCATGTTTTCTGGGAGCCAGTTCTAATAGCACCTGTGATAATTCACTGCTGGTGTGCTTGAGAAAAAAAATGTGTCATCTTTGCCTACACAACCCGTACCTGAAGCTATAAATACAAATGAAATTCTAAATAAATTCTTAGTAATTCTAAGTGAAATAAGCAATCTCTTAGAAAGCAAGTCAATAATATTGCGTGTCACTTGTGTTAAATTTTCATCAGTATTTGCAAAAAACACTGTAAATGAGATGAAATAATGCTCTGCTAATCTGATTTCCTCTTACCAAGGAAAAAATTGTCTTCCAGATAGGAAACAAATCTATGGCTATTACAATCTAAAGATGACACTTTCAGTAAGAGGATATTAACATCCATCAGCTGATGGTAGCAGATCATGTATGTTCTTGGGCACTCAATGATGAACCTCAAAGACACTGAGAAGCTATGAGATAACCTTGTGTACATGATAGAATATATTGGTCTCTTTATCTGAAATATTACAAGAAAAAAATTTAATACACGTTACATAAAGATTTTAAAAGTTTGAAGGGTACTGAGAACATTTTCCATACCTACAGGACATTATAATTGTAACTTCTTCTGTATATAGGATGACGTTTTTCAATTCTGTCCTAATGGTGCCAAACTGATGACCTTGAAAACTCTGAGCTCTAAGCACTCCTTTGCTGAGCACAACAGAACAGACAGAATTACTGAAGGCTTCATTTGAACTGCAGCACCATTTGTCTGAACTTTCAGCCTCCAGGGATCTGCTCTAAGTAGCAGTGGTGCACATTCATAAGGATGTCACTTTTGGTAGCAATTTTTATGAGAATGCCTGAGGAACTAGTTCATTTCATGTAAACTACTAAAAAGATCTCTGACAGATCTTTTCAAAAGATCTCTGGCTACTTTTATGGATTTGAATACATTAGCAGAGGCAGAGTCATGTTACCTAAAAGGACATCACATAGCACAGAATATAGATTACTCCTCTCTAAAAATTACCAATAAATTATTGCAATATACAACCGATTTACTAATTTTTGAGTATTCAAGGCAGGACACTGATTTAACTGAAGAATTCTCAGTGCACTAAAGTACATGAATCTTTAAAAGAATTCTGTCAAGAAATGTAACCACCAAAATTCTGACTCATGTTAAAAAATAAATGAAGATGTGGGCCATTGCTCACAAAATCCATTATAAATTGAAATGCTTCCCACTTTGCTTGGACCATAAATAAAAGTAGGGAGATTTTTAACTTCCTGCTTCACTTTGAATCAAATTTTAGTAGTCTTACAAACTTGTCTGAAAGTGAAACAGAATACACATAGTGTATTTGGCCAGGCCCATCTCACTGAATATCTAATTTATTCATTCTGGAGTGATATAAATAATAAAATATGAATAACCTTTTTTAAGCTATTTTTCTTTCAAAACATATTTTTATCAGTGCTTTTTTAACACATCAAATCTTCTATTGATAAAATAAGTCTAATTTAAATTAAAAAATGAATTTGAAGTTTCTGCTCTACCTAAAATAACTGGTTTGCATATTTTTCATGAGTTTTTCAGTAGAATTGATACAAAAATTGAGTTCTCCAGCTGAGATTCAAAAGACCAATTGAGTGTAACAGAGAAGAGATAATTTAAGCTTTTCTAGTAGCTAAAATATAAAGAAGATAAAATGCAGATTTTGTTTTTAAAAGTAAAATCGCAACGCACATATTCAAGATACTCCAGCATTAACTTTCTACACTGTTGATAACACTAGCAAAAGTTTGCTGTTATAATTTAGAAACACCACAACTTAAACACACAGATAATGGTTTGATCAAATTGAAAAGATTAAGTGTATTTAGGGAATAATCTGATGTAAAGCACTTCTTTACTCCATTCAGTTAAGCATGATTTCCCCTTCATATACCCATGCTGACTGCATAAAAATTAAATTGACTAAATTTAATTTTTGATCCGGCTGGCCTACTGACCGTATTTCCAGTGGGAATTGCCAGGAGAAACAGTCAATATTTTGATGACTCACAAACAAATACACAGCTGGATAACTTTTAAAAAGGTGTTCATTTTTAAATTTCTTCATTTTTTTCCTAATCAGTAAGTCTCTAACATTTACCCACTATAAATGCATCCATATTTTTCTGCCTGCTAATCTTGAGCTGTAAAGTCTCTGCAAAGTGGTAAAATCTTGAGCTATGCAGCTTCACAGAAAGCCCAGGTTTGATTTATTTCCTTATTTGGGTTTCTTCACTATTCCAGCAGTTTTGTTTATTAACGTGGTAGCTGACAGAACATTAATATCTCACACTAGTAGATAGATTTGTTGATAATGAAAGGATCAATGGGCTGAGGGTGCAGACTGGTTGAGGTGTCAAACCTTTTTAGCACTGCTGATATTCTTCTGAAAATCCAAACTATAAAGTCAAAAGTACAGAGAGTTACATCAAAGAATTTTAATTGCAGTTAGATTGGTAATAGAATTGCCCTCTCCTGGGTATTCTTAGAAGCTGAATACATGTTTTTTCAAAGTCAGCAGCTGCACTTCAGTTGTTTCACCAAATCAATTTAGGAGGTTCAGCAGAGCATGGCTTAACATCTATCAGAAGAGTACTAGTATACCAGCACTTTTCTGGCATAAGAAGCCACTTTGGCTGAAGAAATGGTAACATATTTAAGCACTGAATCATCAAAACATGAGAATGAAAAATGGAGCATTAGCGCAGATGTGTAGAGACTAAAGAAGTCTAATTCTCATTAAAAGCAGCTTGTTAACATAACACTTATTGATTTTACATGAGGCAGAACTTGAAGCAGAACCAGATCAGCTCTTCTTCAAGAGTTAGTTTACATGCACATACATAAGAAAGAAAGATATCTAGTATGCATTGGGAACAAAATAGGCAGTGCTGAGATGACACAGTATATTTAGAATACAGAGAACACTGATGCAGTAAATAAGTTAATAACTGAATGCATTCATGAATTAAGAGGTCATTCTATGAAAACTAGATAAATCATAGGAAAGAGATTGTAAGCACTTTGGAGAATATTGTGTCTACTCACATTGGAGAACATTGTGTCAGAAGGCAGGGCCTATATCACTCCTGAGACACGTTCTTCTACTTGTTATTGGAAACCCCTCATGGTCTGCAAGCAGACTACACTAGTGCTCACTACTCTTACCATTGGAACATCTATCACCAACATAGTCATATTACCTCTTTTTGTACAGTCATCTCACACTCATTCCATTTCTCTCATCATAGATTCAGCTATTTTACTCATTGTTTCAATGAACATTGTATTCTCCCCATATCTACTTTCTTAAAATGTTTTGCATAATTAATCAGGACTCTCGGAAAGGACAGGTTTACAAGGATAGAGAGGGTTCAAATAGTTGCTTCGTATGTGTAACATACTATCTCTGTTTAAACTTCCTAGTAAGAATATTGGACTTTGCAGTATCATGATATTGAACCACTATAATCCATACATTGTTTCTATGGAATTACTGCCCACCTGTCTCTCTGCAATAGCATTAGTTGAAACACTCTATACTGTGTGTTACACACTTCTGTTTTCAGAATGCATTGTCAGGCTGCAAAAAACCTTTATTGCTTGCCCTCTGGTGACTATCTTGGTAATGTTTATGGGAGGATCAAATAGGTCTCCTTATGATAACTATTCAAGACTTAATGCCTAAATCCTTGTTGCAGATCCATTTCAAAGGATTAATTTGGCTTTCAAAAATATTTAGCTTTGGGAATCAACTAGTATCTTCAAATTTTACTTTGATCATGATTTTTGTACAGAAATGGTGAGGGTATAAAGAAAACTTCTGCATTCTTTTTACAGAAGCACTGTAAAACTGAGGGAAGCATGGAAATAATAAGGCTGTACTTAAAAAAGTTTGAAATAGAGGCATTGAATTTTCAGTTTGCCAGATCAAGAACTGAAATGAGTGGTGTTGTATACACAAATGACAGGAGGGAGTTCAACTCTCTTTTTGTGAACTATCCTGATCACTTCCTACTTATACTTAGTGTTCTTCTTGGAAGAAAAATATATAATTGGAAAACAGACTTTTTTCAGTGTTGCATGCTGTGTGTGAGAGGTTGGCTTTCTTACATGCTGTTTCCCAGTTAGGAGTTTGGGACTCTTCCTGTGCTGACTTGATTGTAAATCACTTATAGGCAATAACCTGTGGTAACACAGTCAATAGACATGGTTGTGGTTGCAGTTACCTGCCAAAGGCTGGGATAGTAAATAAATGTGACAGGAAGGAATGTAAGTACTCAGAACAGATTAACTGAAACACAAATTAAAGAGGTAGTACAAGTGAAAATACTATACTTAGGAAAGAGCTAGGAGCTCATTTAACAGTAGCTGATTTTAAGGAAGCTTTGTGTAGAACACAGAAATAAAGAAATAAGAAAGAGGAAGGTTATCCAGTGACCAGGTGGGACATGAAGCATAGCAGGGGAAAAACAACATCAAGTCAAATTTGTTCCAAGAAAGCAGCATTCCACTTGTGTTAGAACCTCACAGACGACACTGTTGCTGGGCTTTTTTCCTTAAGATATTTGAACTAGGTGTCATTGACTGCATCCAGTTTACTACTTAGTTTTTTTCTATAAACAATGACCTTCAAGTTATATGTTGATTTGAATTTTACTCATTGTCTTATTAAATTAAATAGCTAATTTTTTCACCATTTCCTTATCCCAGATCTAGTCCTGTCTATAACAATATGAAGAAATTACAATACCAGTTTGAAAATATATTATTTTGAAAAATGAATCACATTTTCCGTTTCTTTTTTGAGCTAGATCATTACTCTAGATAATAAAAAGAAAACTAGGATACTTTGATCACTTTATTGTGAAGTCTGCCTTGAAAACTTCTGATAGAAATGTGAAATTTGTCAACACTTGTGTTCGTCTTTGCAGCAGCTTTTTATTGCGGCTGCTCATCTTAGCATTTTTAATGTTGCCATGTTCCAAACATTCCAGAGCTTAAAAGTAAAGGTGATTTTCTAAATACAGAGGTTTAGTAATTCTTCCTTGATTTTCTGCAGCAGCCTACTGAGAATGACAAGTCAGTGACAGAGATTCTTGCAAGCAGAAACTTTTCCTCCTGTTAAATCTTTCTCATGGCTCAGTCTAGACACAATATTTTAGATCTTTTTCATGAGCAGTGTGGATAAAATGGAGATTGAGTCAAAGGGAACAGCAGTGCAAAGGCCACGCACTTTTGCAAGGACAAGTATTTATTTGGCTGTCAATGTAAAGTGCTGCTTTAATAGTTGTTCTCTGTCTTTTCTGAGGCTGCAGCGGAAGAGGTATGGGATAGATGGAATCAGTTCATAGTCTATTTATACTAAGTAAATGCAAACTGTGGGAGGTAGATGAGGGCTGTATTAGCCTAAATAAAAATTATAGGAGGACCATTTTTTATGACATCAAACTCTACTCTAGGCAAACAAAGTTATTTTTTTTTTCTTTGTAGGGGGTTTACTTTGGTTGAATGCCAGACACCCCCCACAAACTATTCTCTCATTCTCCCTCAGCAGGAGGGGGAAGAAAATGAGAAAAAGTTCATTGTTCATGATAGAGACAGAGAAATCAGTTACCACGTGCCCAGGTTAAACAGAATTGACTTGGGGAAGATCAGTTCAATTTATTGACATTTAAAAATATAGTATAGTAGTATAGTGAGAAAATAAAAAGACAAAACTAAACCCACTCTTTTCCCTTCTCCCTTGGCTCAACTTCACTCCTTTATACCTGACTCTTCTATTTCCTCAAGCCCCAAGTGGCACAGTGGTATGGGAAAAAGGGGCTAGAGTTAGTTCATAACACTCTTTTCTATTCTTTCTTCCACATGCTTTTCCTCCCTGCTTCACCATGGAGTCCCTCCCACAGGATGTAGTCCTTCACAAACTGCTCCAGGGTCGATCTTTCTTCAAGAGCTGTGCTAGCATGGGTCGTTTCCATGAAGTACTGTTTATCAGCAATGCCCTGTTCCAGCATGGATGCTCTCTGGGCCAGAGAGCTCTGTGGGCTCCTCTCCACGGGCTGCAGTTGATTCCAGAAACTAGTTTTGATGTGGGCTTCAGCATCATTCAGTCCTGACCATGATCTTCCTCACAGCATGCAGGAGAATCACTGCTCAAGCACCTGAAGCACCTCTTCATTCTTCTTCACTGCCTTGGTATCTGCAGGGCTGCTTCTCATATTTTTCTCACTCTTTTCTCTCACAATTGCTGGGAAGCATTTTTCACCCTTAAATATGTTATTGCTGAGGTGCCACCAGCATCGCTGATAGGCTCAGCTTTGGGGACCTAGATGGAGGAAGTGACCCCAATCGACACACAGAAAGCACTGAAGCCACCCTGGCAGCCTCGCTGCACCCTTCCTACCAAAGTCTTGACACATAAATAAAATGTATCTTGAAAATGTTCTTATATTTTTAAGGTATTTATGGAACTAGGAAGAAGATGTCCACATACTAAACAAGAAGAAACAAGTTGCTTTTACAATGACACAGGGACTAAAAGGTGACAGAACTTATTTTCCTGGTGACTGTGGAAAAGTTGTATTGCTATCTATATTCTGTTTATAAGAAACATTTCGAGTAAAAAATTGCAAAAATCAGTTGCTGCAGGGAAAATTTCAACTAATTTAAAATTTTTCCACTTGAGATATGGACAACCCAAGCAATAAATTGAGGCCTTTCAATTAATTGTATTGCTTAGGGTTTTTTGCTTTTCTAAAAGTATATAATTGAACCTTTTTTGATCCCTTTTTCCTTTCATTTACTTCAAAAACATAAAAAAATTGCAAACCAAATGCTGCTAGGTTCTTCATTTCTTCTGCCTGAATGATACAATCACTGTGTGCCACCCCAAGGTTTAAGGAAGCAGATGTAGCAGTTTCCATACATGCTTGTACAGCTCTGAACCAGGAGGCAACAAGCAGTGTTGACAGGACAGGTCAAGTTTATGAAACATGTAAGACTTACCCTCGAGCTTTGCTGCCAAATATAGAAAGAACTTATGTATTTGACAGTTATTTTTAAAAATTCCTGTAATGTGAGTCTTGTTACCTTTGAAAGAAGATAAAAAGCACAGGCAGACAGATGCATGAACAAAAAAAAAATCTTTTTCCTCCACTGGGCTTCTAAAACTGACACCATGTTTTGCGGAACATCAATGGAACAACTGTTTGTGTGAATAATATTTATACAGAAAATGTCTGCCGAGGTTGTTAAAGAAGGGTATGTCAGAATTAAGAGATGAATCATTCCAGTTCTCTATGACAAATGATTCTAAAGAAATTCACCTTGTTCCACATTTCATGCATTCCATGAGTTTTACGCAAGATTACTGTCGAGGGAAACTGAATGCACAGGTCAATAACACCATTTGTTTCCTATGCAGATTGAGGACAACACATGCCAGCAGTGCCTGCCAAAGTTAGGACTCAGGCAGAGATGGAGTTTTGCAGACTTTACCCAGGCTTCACTGAGCATGGCTTTTGGGCTGCTGTAACACAGCAGCTCCCTGTTGGCATCCCATAGGACATGATTTTGTGGTCTTATTTGCTATGCTAAGCATGTGTTTTCATTTGCTTAATATCTAAAGCTGTTTGTGCATTAATGTTGTGTAGTTTTCTAACCATACTGGGAAAACTCAGGCTTCAGAAAATTCTGGGCACTGGCTTTTTGCACAGGTTCACAAGCCTCTCCCAGGCACTCACTGCATTTGTGTGCATCTGCTCCTTTCCTAAGTGAATTACTGAAAACCTTCAAGACTGAGAGAATTAAACATTCTTAAAATAGCAGTATAAACACAATAAAGGAAATGCTTGAGAAGAATTGTAAGCTGTAATTTTTTTTCTGAGGTTCCTCCTGTAGTAAGCATTTTAGAAAATAATCAGAGACATGGCTCTTGCCCCAAGGAACCCTGCATGTTTTAAAGTCTTTACAAGACATGAGGAAAGGATATAATCAGGACATTCAAATAATATTTTGCCTTCAACCCTACTGTTCATTTAGTTAATTAAGCCAGTTTTATTTGAAGAAAATAAAAACATTATACCAGGGTTTTGGTTTTTTTCTATCCTTAGCTAAGCTGCAGACTTGTAAGTATTTTAGGAACATGTATATGACAATAGCCTCCAGATATGAAGGCTGTTAACAAGTTGACAGGGAACACTTCTGCTTCTACATGATACCAGTGGAAACACTGCAGTGGGACTGCAAGAATATGGACACATTTGGGAAAAATATGTTACAGAAGATGTAAGTATGACCAAGAAAAAGGCACTACAATGACAGTTAAGCCAACTGAGACAGCCTCTGAATTAATTAAGGATTTTATTATGGTGAAGCTAGAAACCCTACATGATGCTATCCTACTTGAAGTATCACATGAAAAAGAATGTGCTAAAAAAAGTCAGGATGTGCACTAAATTTTCAAGATGATCATGCTGCATTAATCTCAAATACAGAAATATTGTAAAAGAGTATTTTTAAATGCCCTTCTGATTAGAGAATTGAGTATGTGAAAATGCCTTTCTCCAGAAAACCATGTCTATTCCCTGTATTTAATTTGACCTATTTTCTTTTGCATCAGAAGTATATTTTCAATAATATTTACACAGGTTAACAATTAGAGATTTATTTATAAATTCTATATTATTTTCATCTAAGAAAAAAAACCAATAAAACTGTAGATTGAAATATAGCTGGAGTAATTAATGTTCTATTTATATTACTATTAGAAGAAAAAATAAATGTATGAACTTACTGTTTGAAAAACATGAAGAGATGATGAAATTGCTTAATTCCCAAGTACTCTGTGCGGAGAAAATCTGAGCTACTACAAAGAAACCAGCTTTACATGACAAAATGAGCACTCGCCTCATAATTTTGTAGAAGCAGAACCAAAATCTTATTTCTTCATGTGCCATGGAACCAGACAAGCGCCATATTGATTAGGCTGGCTCTTAAGCTATGGGAATACTTTGAAAGGTGCATTAGATCAGGATCTATGCAGAAACTCTGTATATCTGGACAGTTTCCAGGGGTTAATTTTTATGGAGTTATTATGAGATGTTTCAGCAGAAGCAGAATCTGCACTATGCTTAAGAGCTGACGAGAGAACTATCCTCAGTAAATTTCCCCAATCCCATCTTCAACTCACATAGGTTTCTGGAACCTAGGAACCTGGGCTGGTGAGTTCCACAGATTATTATCACACCAGAAAGTACTTTTCTGCCTTTTCACCAGAGCAGTTTCCTGACAATTTCCCAGATAGCCCTCTAGTTCCTGTGTTGCTGTTTTATTTTCTGCTTTCCTCTTATGATTTGTAGACATCTAGGACACAGCCTATTCCAGCTGTCTCTTTCCCAAATTGAGAAGCTTTATTTAGTCATTCCTTGTATGGTAGCTCTTTCCTATCAGAGTTATTATCCTCACCTCTGTCATCTTAGATTTTACGATAGTTTTTAAGATGACATACCAGAACTGAATGAATACTCAGCATATGGAAAAATAATGTAAAGACATATCTAGTCCAATGTTCTGCTTTGTTAGAGCTTTCTTCCTAAAAATACTATGGCTTGAAAAATCAGAGCACGGCATTTTTTCTGAATAAAAGCTACATATAAAGTGATGTTACATTTGGTCACTTATTTTAAAAGCTATGCTAGCCACATGGGAATTTAAAAAGTAAGGGCTTACCACTGCGAAAATTTATCTTTTCTTTTATTTCATTGTCCTCCTGAATTTGTGCAAATAGCTTATGGACTTTTGTGAATGGCTGCTTATGACTTTGTGAATGGCTGCTGTGTTGTAATTGAGATGCTAAGTCTGAAGCCTAATAACAATTTAAATAAAATTGTTATACTATTCAAAATGTGTCATTTCTGTAGAAATACTGACATGCTTTGGAAATATGAAAGAAGATAGTACACGAATCAATACTTTCCATTCCCCAAGTTCCATTGTAAGCATAAGATTTTAAAAGGCTCTTTTCCAGTGTTTTATATTCAATTTACAATGTCTGTTTAAGAAACTGTGTGATTTATTTTTGATAGGTTACACTGGTGCCCTGCTATAGCTAATCTTTTGACGTTTGCTAGCATTTTGTTTGCTGTTTCTTTGAGTGTACATTTTTAATATATGTATAGAAACCTCTGCTTTTCATAAGTATTGCGAAGGAAACTATTCATCACTAAAATCTTTCTGATAGAACAAAGTATAAAACCAACATCAGTGGCATTACTTCGCACATGCCATGGACATTAATGATACAACAGTAACATGCAAGGTCTTGGATAACAATACCTTCTGTCACCCAGTAGCTAAGTTATTAATGCATGCTCTTAAAGTATCTGCATATTGCTCTGATTTTCCTCTTCTTCATTTTGTAATCCCAACATCTAACTTCAAGCATCTGTGACATAGCAGTTGTTTGTGCCAGGAAGGACTAGAAGGGAAAGCAGCTATCAGCGCCACAACAGTGAACACTGAGAATGCGGTCTCTGATGAGAACATACTGAAAGGCCATTTCACAGAGACACTGCCAATGGATTTTTTATGCCGGCATTGCTGCCAAAGTACACTGCAACCCATCAATTTATTTCATATTGAGTTGTCTGTAGGGTATGCCAGTGTGGTATGCCAGATATGATTCAGCTGACTATGTTCGCATAATATTAAATATATGTGTTTCATCAGAATGAAATAAGATGCCAAGATAATATTTCAAACAAACTTTTGTCTTTACAGTGGAAACCACCTTACCAATTAATTTCAGGCATTAGGCTGCTGCAAAATTTCTTTTCGGCTGCAATTTACTCATAATTATTGATCATGAACATAAAGTATTTGACATGTGTGTTGTGGCAAGTAAAATGAACAGCATCTGAGACAATTTTGCAGGACAGCTATGTATCTGTATTGAAATGTAATCAACTGGCCCACAGAAGAAAAAACAGTCCTTGATTATATGTGTTACCTTTGATATAAGAAGATCCTTCAACTTAGAGTTTCCTTCTGTTTGTTAAGATCAAAGGTAAACTGCACAGTTTTGTTAAGTTTTATCCAATAATGCCACTGTCATGGTGACTCACTTCAGTAAATGAAGATGGGCACTGACAGAAGACTCAAGCTTGGACAGACAAGATTTCTTAAGCTGCATTAGATCCTCTTCATCCGTCATTCCAGACTTAGGCCATCCTTGTCTCTAATGTCAGTCTAGGCCAACATGTTTGTCTGACCTCAGCAGATTGCCTGCTGTCTCACTAGGAAAGTATTCCTAAAACTGAGCCTTTCCTCCCCTTTTATTTCTCATATGTTGTAGGGTCTAGGAGTAATCCTTCACCTCATGTGTTTTTCCTCTATAAGTTTCTTATCCTACTCTGCATAACAGAATTGCTGTGCATTCTTAATATGCCCTCATAATGAAATCTGCTGAAATTCATTTATGAAGTGGTCTTTAGCTAATCTTAGGCTGAGAGAGTTA
Source organism: Cardinalis cardinalis (assembly GCA_014549065.1). Taxonomy (NCBI): domain Eukaryota; kingdom Metazoa; phylum Chordata; class Aves; order Passeriformes; family Cardinalidae; genus Cardinalis; species Cardinalis cardinalis. Next base: position 11,391,345 of record JACDOX010000008.1, read on the forward strand.
TCATGGGATGTTCTTGACCTTTCAGTTTTAGAGAATAATGCGCAGCTGGCCACTTGGATTCAAGTTCTATTTAGCCGAAGAAGAATGAAAAAGTTCAGTGGGCTAACAGCATCAAAATGTCAGTCAGCATTTTGTACAAAAATCCATTCCCAGGGTTTGGGGTTTTTATTATATTTTTGGGTTGTTTATTTATTTATTTGTTTTTTTGAAAAATGTTGTTGTTGTTGTTGGTTTTGTTTGCTTACTTTATTTTGGTTTGGGGTTGTTGTTGTTATTTTTATTTTTTGCGTGGTTGTCTTCATTTGGTTGGTTTTTATGTTGGTTTGGGGTCTTTTTTTTGTGGGTTTTTTTTGGTGATTGGGTATTCTATCTCCCCTACAAAGTCATATGCATAGTTCAGGCTGGGTTGAAATATTCTTTGTTTCTATGTGCTCCTTTTCTCATCCAGAGATAATGTCTCAGTCACATTCACCTTTTGCTAAGTGTTCAAGTCAAGTCTTCTGTTTAGATTTTTGTATCCTTAAGTATGTTTGCATAAGGATAGGATCAGAGTGTTTCTATTTCAGTAAGGAAATATCTAAATTTATCAATCTCTGCAAAATTTAAGCTCCTTCATTAACTAATGGGTAATTAGAATTCTGAACAGAACAACTGGGGCACCAGGTTAATTCTGAAGAATCTCTCAAACCCACAGGAACTGCATTAACACATGCTTAAATCACCAGCTAGCTGTTTGCTAAGAGAATTTCAGACCCCAATTGTATAGAATTCTTTGCAGAACTACAGGGCGTGTGTTGTACATCTCACAGTTAAGAAAGTGATGATTTAGATTAAATAAACTAATAACCTGTTGTGAACATATAATTTTGTAGAAGCAGAATCAAAATCTTATTTCTTTCAATAAAATTTCAAGAAACTCTATTTCAAATACTCCAGTTATGCAGTTTCATGCTGCAAGAACCATGAAATTACAGTTCACAGAGCTTCTCTTTCTCAGTTTCTGTGGGTAGGATTCCTTTTATTTCAAGATTTTCATATTCAGAAACCAAGCTGTGGCATGCATAACTGCTTACACAGAGCTTCCAGGGAGGTGAGAAGCAACAACTTTGTTTTCTTGCGACAGTAACCACCCCAAATTATAAGTAAGCTTTTTTACAGTTACATATTAAGGTGTAATGTTAAAAAAGTAATTGCAAAGTGCATGCAGAGGTAAAAGAAGATCTAAGTGCCCCATGCAGCACCATTTTCTGTGCGAGCCAATATTTTTACATAGTCCTGTAGAATGGCAAGGTTTGCTACCAATGCAATTGTATGTATGGGATAAATTTGAGATTCCAATCCTCAAATTGGTGGAACACAGGTGACAAATAAATTAGCAGGAATTTCTCTTCAACTTAGCTGATGGCGGGGGTGATAAACTGTGACTTTCTTTTCATTGTTTCAGGGAAATGTCCATGACATCTCTAATTGTAGTAGATAATTACAGGCAGACATTTACTCTCCTTCATGCTATGACCATCAAATCATGTCCTAATTTGACAAATTTTACATACTAACATAATTTTACAAAAGGTTTTAGGTCATAGCAGTCAAAAATGATCCCTCTACGAAGAGTCCAAAAATATTTTCCTTTTTTCTTTGTTGCAGATGCTTGAATTACATAGCTGTAAAATTATTTGTGAAAAATTTCTATAAAAAATAAGTACTACTCTAATATTAGGAGATACTGGGGTTAAATAATTAGTGAAATGGCTCAGATAAAAGGTTAAGTGTTATTTTCTATTGTTAATATTGTATATATATAATATAATTAGGCATCATGCTTTTTGAAATAAGAAACTCTCTTTTAGGAAAGATAAGAAATGGTTTTGAATGCTATAAATAATCTCTATACCATGTCTACTAGGGCCCTAGCAAAAATTAACATCTTAGCAAAATAGAATCTGAAAACCTCATCATCTAGTTATAATAAATAACATTTATTGAGCAAATATGGGGGTTTGATCAAATTGATTTTTAGAAAAGATTTAAAGGAAAGTGAAGGCTGTTGTCAAACCTGTTAAGGAGCAGATTCTAGGGGATTTTTTGTAACACAATTCTATTTCCCTGTATACATTGTGTGTCGGTCAACCAATTGTGTTGGTTTTCTACTCTCTTGTTCAGCTCTCTTATCTCCCAATCTTCATTTTCTAGAGCAATTACCATTTAGTAGTATTTTTAGTCCAATTAGAGCCTCTAAATATTATCTTTCTCTGAAAGAAAATAATACCACATGTAAAGTGCAAGACCTAAAATAGTCAAGAAGAAAAAAAGAGAGTGGAGATACTGTGGTCAGGCAATGTTGTAGGAAAAAGGGCAATCTGCCCTTAAACTGTAGCCCATATTTCAAGGTAAAACATTTTCTTTTTCTAACTCTGCAAGAAATGGTATGGAGAGATCATGGAGTCTTCCTTGAGAGATACTATTAGGAACAGATTAGACAAGCACTGGGGAAGAATAATATAAGCACACTGATTTTTCAACCAGTGAAAAGAATTGGGGGACCTGTGAACATTGCTCTCTGCTTTGAATTCTACTATCAGATGTTAGGAGGAGCAATAGGTCTCACTTTTGCTGATACTTGTGCAATCTTCCCTGTTTTGCTTGGTAAAAACTGTTACTGTCCTGCAGAGTGCTGGGAAAATGGAGGCAGAGTTCAAACAGTTTTGGCCAGAGAATCTGGACAGGTTGGAGGGATGAATATCAACCTTTGCAAACAAATATCTAACTGTAGAATGATGCCAACAAGTATTAATACTGTGCTATGAATCATGCCCTCTCCTAGCAGTGCCATTCACTAATGCTCACTCTGCAGAATGATACTTTACCGTGCATTGGCTTTGGCAGCCAGTCTTTGTCACCCAACTAGTGCCCAAAATCTCTACAGTTTTTCCTCTTAAATTTGATGTATTTACAAAACACTTTTAAAGCAAAACAGAAAAGGGTTTCTGACTGCTTAGCAATTCATTCCTCTCAGAAAATAGAGCAGGTTTAATGCTTATTATTTGCAGTGATATAGCACCAAGAAATAGGAAACAGAAACAGCTCAATAATGACTGTTAGAAAGTGAACTGTAAATGGAAAACTTCTTTCTGCTATTGTCACCCCTACCAGAAAATGCCCATGAAATGGGTGTCAGGTAGGCATCGAATGTGATCAATATCAGTCATGATATTGATTACATTTTGTTTTTAAAGACAACAAAAAAAGAACTGTTTCATGTATTGAACTATTCATGCTGAGAATGAGTCAGGTAAGACTTAAAGCACTCTAGACTTGTTAAGAGAGAGCCTCCAGCCTTTCTTTCCTACAGTCAAATACTGTCTAATTCTAAACAGATCTGTTTTGAATTTGGACAGGGTTTTATTTACATCTAAAAATAAATATTGTAGGACTGAGTATTATTTTAGGAATTCAGCAGGGACAAAGAAAAGAACAAGAGGATGGCACAATAAAGATCCTGGTAGAGTTTCTATTATCTCCCAAAAGAATTATAACTACATCTGGAGATTTGTGCATTTTAAATTGCACAGGCTGCTGCACTAAAAGTGAGCTAATTTTCAAAGAGTATGAGGTTTGACCAACCATCAGACAGTCTGATTAGCATTTTACATTTGACTATTTGAATATATTCTAATTAGATAAAGTATAGACCTGATGAATATAGTGTAGTTAACAGCTATAGTGTGTAGTAGTCAACTATTCTCTAGTCAACAGAATATAGTGTTGTCAACAGGATAGAAAAATCCAGGGGATTTACCCTATTCGGGTAAATACAGTGATCTGCTTTCCCAGTGAGCATTAACCAGATAAAGAACATGCAGTCAGTAACAAAACCATCAGATGAACAGCCAGAGGCTTGACCCCTGTGATCATAAAATTACTTTGGCTGCATTTTCATGAAGAGTACAGACCAGTGTATTGGGAAAATAAAAAATTAATTCTAAGTTGTATTTCTTGTCTTTAATTTAATTTGAAACTACTTCTGACATTATAGTTGACTCTAAAGTTCAATATATGTCGTGATGCAATAAATAGCTGAAAAACAGATGTGTTGCAATTGACATATGGAGGAATTTCTTTTTCCTACTTGATAGAAGAGTTTTACATTCATTAGGCAACCTCATGTTACATCAGCCTCAAGTGAAACTTCATCAAAGTGCCCAGTAGGATGTTGCTATAAGTTATTTGCAAATTTTGGGTAATCATAAAGGATTTCTTTTTCAAGGGATTATTCCTGTTTGTCTATTACTAATATTCACTGAAGACTTTTACAAATATTGATTTAATATTATATAGGAAACATTATCTGAGTTATTTCTGAAGTTCTGGGTACTGTGCTTCGTAAATAACATTTCTGAAAGGCTGATTTTAGAGTCTTTTATTTCCTTTTTCTTATTCTGACTTTTAATATACTGTATGAAATTTAAATTATTTAGAATGATAGGCACTTGTACATACTCATCTAATGTCTTACATTTTTTCTTGTTCTAGGAGGTGACAACTTTAAAGTACTTGTTATATTTCCTAGAGACTGACTGTAATTTGACTTGAGTGTAATTTATTTGTATATCATTGGCTTATATTTAATCTAAAGTTACTCTCAGCTACTCTTTCCTTGCCATAAATGTTTCCTAACTAGAGTAACATTACAAAGCAGATATTTGAATCAAGAAAGAAATCCCAAAGCATTTAATCAGAAATTAATATCTTATATGAAATGGAAGAGGAGCAGGGTAATGAAAGATGGAAAAAGGCCTAAAGAAAAAAATAATGCATTTTTCTTCCCAGGCTCTGAACTTTTAATAATATATGTAACTTCTGAAGTAGATTAAATATGTAAGAGAGTTTTAGGGGAGACTCCATTTCAGTACCTTTGTCCATCTAAAACTTAATATAGTCTATTAAGAAGTCAATGAAAACTTTAAAATCACAGTGAAATTATTGCTGAATAAAAGTAACTTTATGCCTTTTCAAGCATCCCTCATGGAAGGCATCTTATGTCATATTTTTATTTTGAGTTAAGAAATTTCTCCTATTCCTCATAACTTTTCTTTTTTCCTAAACACACACTTAAAAAAATGTAAATTCCTTGTTGCTCCTTATTGCCTATCTCTTCCTATCAATGTTCATTATTCCTAGAAGAGGACAGGACTGACTAGCACAGCAAAGGATAGATTCATTGATACTTGCAAAACCTACATTCTGTCTGATTTATCTGTGACCACTCATAATGAAGGATTTAAGTAATGAAAAAGTTGTAACTACAGAAAAGCAATGTTATCTTTTAGTTAATAACACTGGAAACAAAAATGAAAAAATAGGAATCTCCAAATGCTAGAAGTACTTATTTTCCCTTGGTCTCTTTCCAACTGTTGAATTTCAACATTTTTGAGACTTGTGTCAATTGAAGATGCCACATTCTTCTGCAGAGGTGTTTGCCTTCTGAGAATGCCTTCTGTATGAGCCAGTATTGTTACAGGTCTCTTGGAGTGTGCCCATGCCTGTGTGCTACTCATTGGAGATCAGAGGAAGAATAAATGCTTTAATTGATACTTTCCACCTGATACGAAGGTGAAGCTTCATAAGTGATTTGAGCCAGTACTTTCCTAATTTGGGATCTTTTGTTGCATTGTGGCAGTGATAGTTGCTCACTGTTGGCAAGGAAGAGCATTTCTTATCAGAAAATGTCTTTTCAGTGGCATGGGTGTGATTAACAATTTTGACCAGTACTCAGGTGTACCTTTTTTGTTTGGCTGGTTTTTGGTCTTTTAAAGTTTTTAGCTGATTCACAATTTTGAATTTTCATGTAGTATTTCACATACATGTTACGCATCTTGCTGTGTGACAGTTTCAATTGCACCTTGTCTTGGTGACTGTGCAGACTGATCACATGCTGGTCTTGAAGCAGGTGTAATCACACTCACAAAATCATACTGGTTTTAGTGGTCAGGGACTCTTCCCACTGGGTTTAAACAATGGTCACTGTGGTGCAAATTCAGAATTACTGTAGTGTGAGTAATACTTGGTTTAGATTATTTCTCTGTTTTGAGATTTTTAGTATAGTTATCTGTGGTCCATAGTATCATTTGTGGTTTCAACACCATTATTTTCCTTAGTCTTCCTACCGTCTTATCAGGCTTTGTGATAGATATCTCTGGCACAGAGGGAGACATAACAGTCAGTAATTGCCAGTTGGAAATCTATGTGGTTCATAGTTTTGTGTAAATCAATGCTCGTCAAATATGAGCTTCAAGTACCTCAGAGGCTGCCATTTATCATGGTGCATGATCCTAGGGGCATGTTGCACCTGATCCTGTGTAATGCTGGTTAATCTTAGTTTTCTAGGAGGGCTAACATTTCTCTCTTAGTCAGACTCATGAGATAATGGTGTGTCTGTAAATGTGCTTTTCACCTGTATACAGCTGTAGCACCTTAGGTGCACTGTGTGCTGCATCCAACATTGAAACGCTGAATGAGTGATGGAGTGATCTCATAAGAGATTGGGCAGAATTGATGAAAGCTGTATATTTTGTTCTCCCATATAAAGCAGATATAACAGATGTGAACAGATATACATCAACATACTTCTACCTTTTCCTCACTAGTGATAAGTGGTCAGTGTCATGAGGATGGAACAGTATGTTGTGTATACTCTCAGGAGAATACTATTCTATCACTTCAGAATCTTAGAATCAGGGTCTGTAAATATTTCTATTTAGACCATAAAAAGACCATAAAAGCCAGAGCTAAAACAGATTGCTTATTTTATAATATTTAAAAATTTAATAAATAAACAAATAACAAATAAACAAATAAATAAAATATTTATTTTGTTTCACTCTCTATGAAAATAAACAGTCTTCACACATCCCAAATATTTAGAGAACTAATAAGATGAGCCCACACCTGCTCCCATTTATTTCTGCTGAGAACTTTCAAATACAAAAAAATATTAAGTTTGAGCAGGAAAACCAAAAAATTGGTGCCTCACATAGGCAAACCATTGCCTTGGGATGTATTTTGACACTGTTTGAAAGTTCATCGAGCAAATGTTTAAAACAAAGTATAATGCAGTTTTATTCCTAATTTCTTCTAGCTGGAAGGGTGTTATGGTACAATAAATAATAGTAATTTTTTTACTGTCTTATTTATCAGAATGTGTTTTGCAAATACATTGCTTTTAGTTATAGCAACAGAGGCAATGTTATTGCTTCAACCACATGATTTGTGATATAGAATCAATATTGAAAAAAATGATGGCCTAATGGGTTCTGATACAGCAAAATCCTGTTTATGAGAGAATATGAGTTGTCCTAACTTTCAGTTACTTAAAACATTTTCCTATTATTTTTATAATACTGCCTATTAGTAAACACATTTATTGGATTAAAAAAATATTAATCTACTTATTAGCCATTCACATTATGAATTTAGCTGATGCAGAGAAGAAGACACATGGATTTAGGAATGGTGGTGAAAATTAGGAACTCTTATTATTTGTACTGAACAGAAATTAGCCCATCAGCTGTGACTTGGCACAAGATTTGCTTGGACATTTTCAGTCTGTTTTTAGCCTATGCTTCAGTCTGGTTTTAGTCTATGCTTCAACCTGGTTTTAGACTATGCTTGAGTCTGTATTTCAGGACTTCAAATGTCAGCTTTATTGGAGATGTTAATTGTATCCTGGCTTTGTCTTTAATTAAGTCACTTTCCATTTTGTAAAACAGGACAATAATAATGAATGATGATAGTGGTCTAGAATTAATGATAAGTTTAAATAAGGTCTCTGTCTCTAGTCTAAAATCTTTTTAGACTTTTTTAAACACCCAACTTTATTTTAAGACAAAACGCTTTTTGTTCAGTTAATAAAAACTTCTTGTTAGAGAATTAATATATGAAATACTTGCTATCTTGCAATCAGTGCTTGTGTAGGTCTATTTAAGATGAAGGTCAGGATAGGTGAACCTGTGCTTCAGAACCTCCTGGGTACTGCAGTAACAAACCTATTCAAGCCCTAGATATATAAATATCTTAAACAATGAGAGTTCTCACTGCTCTTCTAAGTCAAAAAACAGTGTATATAAACTGCTTTTGATGAAATATTGTATTTTAATAAAAATCACTTTGTTGAAAGGGCTAGTAAAGTAGAATGGAAGCCAGAATGGATAGCAAGAGTCTTCTGTCAGCTTTCTCTACTGTCTTATTAGTGCTGAAGTTCCATGATTCTTCGAAAAAAAAAAGGTAATAGAATACATACATAAATTTAATCTAATTAAAAGTTAAACTGTGCTGCTTGGTAGGGCACACAAAATCTATTCACCACACTCTTTTTGTTTTACAGCCAAATTTTGTAGTAGAAAATAGATTTTGTGAGGGCATATGCCTTCTTTTGAGCTAATAATATATTGTGAAATAATAATTGAGAACTCAAAATGTTAAATCTAAGAGAAAATTCTAAAATTCAACTTCAATGAGAAAAGGAGTTGTAACTTCATGTTAATGTGAGCAGTTGCATCACAAGTCTGCTGGGCTTGTTTACACAGATGGTGGTTGAATAAAATCTGGCCTTTTTTGAACCGATGTGGGTATAACAAGTGATAAAGAAGTTGAGTCTATACATAAATTCTACTTCTGCAATGTATTATACTAAGAAAATTGGTGCTTAACATGTTGTTTTGATTGGCTCTTTAGGAACAAGAACAACAACTGCTGCTGTACCTAAATGAAACTCTGATGGTTCTTTCCCAAAAGCAAAAATATATATATTATTTGTTTGTTATGAGGAGCCCAGCACTGGAAATAACAGGAGGTAGTACAGAGTAACCTCTGTGTCCTGGCCAGTCTCTCTCTGGGCTACGGCAAAAATTAAGACTGGCCTGGCCAGAACCAGGACAAGAATCTAGGAGCATATGGTTAATACAAAGTGGCAAGAGCCACTTTTATTTATAAGGGATGTGTTGGGATGCATGGGGATGCTCTGAGTGTAACTGCTGTCTGACTGCAAGATAAGTCAAAAAAAAGAAATCAAGTTAAAACCATGGGAGCTCTGGTGGTTACTATAACTAGGGAAAGGAATCATCAGCTTGTCTACTTGCCACAGACCTAAGCCTTCTGATTCCTTTTATATGCACATTAATTTACATCTGAAATTATAAATTGGAGAGTTTGATGTTTTCTGCCTAGACAGTAGATAGTTTTACTTACTGACTACCCTGAAATATCAGTGTCTTGCATGTTGCCCTCACTTTGAGCCTTCCCTGGAACACTTATAACTTTACAGCTTGAACCGTTTGGCCGGCCCCTGGAATCCTAATTCTTGATGATGGAACATGACAACAGTTTGTTCCCTAAATAATCATGTCATACCAAAGGAAAGTTCTTGGCAGTGGCTAATCTCTAAGTAATCCCATCACAGGGAAATTCTTGGCAGTCACTCCTTGAAAAAAAACCAGGGAAATTTAGTTTAAAATATTAAACCAAATAAATAACATTATCACATTAAAAAATAAAACAAGACAGGATTAAGTCAAGAGAGGGGGGAAAACCAGATCTGATTGGATTTTATCCATTGCAAATTAAAGTACAGCTGCTTAGGGCAGAGACATGATGTTAAGTTCTTCTTGCAGTAATTAGAAAGCCAGTGATGCCAAAAACTGTTTTCCCATCTGCCACTCTGTTTGCAGAATGTTCCTAAAGCCCCTCTCAGAAGGCTAGTGTTCACCAATCCCAGTCAGCCATGAAACTGAACCTGCAGCAACACCAACAAAACAACCCAAAAAAGAAACTGGGAGAGTACTTCCCTCTGCGGTCATGTTGAAAATCTCAAGAAGGCCAAGCCTTGATCCTGAAAAGGACAAAACCACCGTTGATGTCAGTGGTTCCTATGCACATGGAGGAATGCTGGGCCTTTCTAACAATGTTTAAAGTGTTATATTTTTATCAGTTTTGAGTTGCTTTAGAAACAGTCTTAGGATGTTTTGAAATTGAACAGATTTTGTTTTTATTTTCAAATTATCAAGATTCACAACTACGAAGAAAAGGTACTTAGTAATTTTCAGTTTTTGTGATGAGGAAACAATGGTGAATTAACTGAGTTTGCTTGAAAAGGACTAATAAGAAAGGAGATCTCTCCTAATGGAACATAAGATCTTGGGTCTCTTTTCCACAAGTGCAGTGTCTTATTCTATAATACAATTCTTTAAGCTATTCTAATTTTGTACTTGTTTGAAGATAAAGTTTCTATTGGATAACCCAGTTGCCAGGCTGATATCTATATTTCCCACATAGATTAGAACTACTTCACTAATATTCAGTAGATAGAAGTAAAACTGATCAGTTTTAACATTAATATGCTATAAAAAGGCAAGGGAATATACACTCAACATGATGCCTAAAAAAATGCTTCCATGTGTATTTTGTTGCATGTGAGATGAAGGTTTCTTAAATGTAAGATGTTGATTTTTTGAGAGACTAATACAGAAGGCTATTACTTTTAAAATCTCTTATTAGCAGAGATATTTCAGGTATTTCACACTTAAGAAAAACGTCATCCAGTTCCTCAGTAAAACTAATACTGAACTTAAATATATTACACTAAATATTATAAGGCCTTATAACTTGAGAGATAGATTTTTATTGATAGATTTTTATCCATATGTAGCTGGTATGAGTTTTATGGCATTACTTAAACACGTTTTCACTTTGTCATCATTACAGTTTCTCACATACAAGATTGCAACAAAATCTTTAACTCTGTTTTGTTGCATGGACAAGTGAACCTGTGCTGTATTCATGCCAAGGTGTTCTCTCAGTGTGCATGAGTATTCTGAATTTGTAGTGTGTGACAATCAGACTCTTCAGAGCATTTAAGGAGAGAGATATTCTCACAGTCAGCTCCAACTGTCTCAGCACTATGCAAGTAAATAGCTAGCAGCATGAAATCCTTCAACTGAATAGCTGATGGGACTCTTTAGCTCTGGCAAGACAGAAATTGGTTGCCAATATCTGAAATGGCAGAGGATTGCAGACCAGCCCCCAACAGGAGACAACCATTGATCCTGAACCACCCACTGGGTGAGCTGGCAGAGCCTCCTGTGACAGACTGAGCTCTTGGCGTGGAGGTAGAGGTCATTGCACAGCATGCTCATAGGCATGGCTTGCTGGCAATTTTTGGAAATATTTCCAACATCTCTACTACCCAACAGCATTTTTTTAACCTGTCTCTCAGCCTTTTTGGATGAACTGACTGTCCAGAAACTCAAGAAAGGAAACAATCCTGTGACCTTTGCTGCATCATGCAAACACCACTGCACGCACAACTAGTGCGTAGCAGCATTAATACAGAGAGAGAATAAACTTCTTTCAAGCAGTAGCTTAAATCAGCTACAAATAATGACACAAGAAAATGTATTTCTTTGGCCTTTCTTGCTTCCTTTCTGTTCATACCAATGCTACAGTACAAATCACGTGGCTACACAGAAGTCAGCTGTTGCTGTACTTTCGAGAAAATCACCCTCCACAGTCAAATCCTAAGAACTTTTGGTCACTGAGCAAGTGGTTGAAATAATTGCACAAAAGAAATACTTGTAAAATTAAAAACACTTAATCAAAATTAATAAGAATATTTTAGTATAACATGCTTAAATGCATCATATACAGATGAAGTTTCTTGGATGAATGTTAATATCTGGAGTAACTTTGTAACAGGTTAAGCAGCTATGATCAGAAGGTACAGTGTGTATCTGGAAGGATTTCTCAGTTATTTTAACAGATTTACTACTAGCTCACTACAGGATTCTTGGCACATCACCCAGTGTCATAGAATCATAGAATGGTAAGGGCTGGAATGGTCCATGAAGTTCATCCAGTCCCAATCATGGGGCAGGAACACCTCCCACTAGACCTGGTCACTCAAGGCATTATCCAGCCTGGCTTTGAACACTACCAGGACTGGCACCCACAACCTCCCTGGGCCACCAGGTCCAGCAGCCACACAGTTCCAGTGTCTCACCACTCTCACAGTAAGGAGTTTCTTCCAAGCATCTGACTTAAATTTTCCCTCTTCCAATTTCAAGCCATTACTCCATGTCATATCACTACAGTTCCTGAAAGACTCCCTCCTCAGCTTCCCTGTAGCTGCCCTTCAGATATGGAAGATTGTAATTAGGTCTCCTTGCAATCTTTTCTTCTCCAGGCTGAACTGCCCCAACTTTCTCAGCCTGTCTTCGCAGGGGAGGTGCTCCAGTCCTCTTCCAACTTCATGGTGTCCTCTGGACTTGCTCCAACATTTCCATGCCCTTTTTATGCTGGGGACATCAGAGCTGGATGCAGCACTCCAGGTGGGAACTCACAAGAGCAGAGTAGAGGGGGAGAATCCTCTCTGCCTTGCAAGCGCCACTCCTTTGCATGCAGCCCAGGATTGGTTTGGCTTTCTGTGCTGTGAGTGCACACTGCTGGCTCATGGTGGGTTTTTCATCAACCACCATACCTGAGTACTTCTCTGCAGGGCTGCTTTCAATCACTTTGAGCTTTAGTGTACTCCCATGCTAATGATGGAAATCAGGCATATTTAACTGTTCTGAGAGTTACACAGAGCTCTGATTTAAATTGAAGGTACATAATTTAAGGCAAAAGAAAGCACCTTTGGCCGTTCATGTGGGTGTTAGACTGGCTGTTACAGAACTTACCAGATACTTTCAATTACTAGAGAGTTCCAGAGAACACTGTATGTAATAAAAGTGAGTTAAAAATTAGGTACACTTCGCAGCGAAGTGTTTTTAATATCTGTCATAATGGATATGTCATGAAAGAAGATGTTTACCTTGCAAAAACTATAATTTTGCCAGGCCAGCAGAAAAATCAACCCAAAATGAATCTCCACTTATGATACAGAAGCAATGATATATGAATATATTTTGCAAAAAAGTAGGAATGCAGGACAGCTTGATTTATTACATAAATAAATGTAAGGTGTATTAGTAAGATTAGTGTATAAGGGTGTTAGCACAAATCAAAATATGCAGTACAAAATTCAGTTGCTTGCTGCATAACAGAAGTACAGCACCCTAATGGAGAAGATATAGCATGTCATAAAAAAAGAAGAGTGGTTTCCAAGTATTAAATACACTAATCTTATTAATAATAGGGTAGTGCAAGATCTTGTGCCTGTTCTTATTAAACATCTTCATTAATAACCTGAACCAAAGAGTAACATTTTTAATGAAAATGGCTGCTACTGATGACTTTGTGAAGTTTCAAGCCCTCTCAAAGTATATTAAGACACCTGAAAAGCCCAGCAATAGGACTGAAATTTAATTTAGAGTCAGTCTGTGAAATGCATGCGCTACAATTTTGCTGTCTTCACTGCATAATGAACTGAAGTTTTACAATTCCTGAGACATACATAAATATAACACGCATATGAAAGACATCCAAAAATGTGGCTTCACTTGGAGAGAAAAGCCTGAGAATCATGAACCTTAAACACTAGACTGTGATAGAAGAGCTATTGAAAATTATTTTGCAGTGCAACATGGATGTATTTTGGGCTGCACATACATATGTATCCTACAACATGGCAGGAACATTTTATCTATAAGTCTATGGTGACATAGGACCCCTACCTTCAATATGTGCACACCATCAGACACATGGTGGAGTAAATGACTTGGAAAAATGGATGTGATACTTGCATAATAAGTCATAGCCAGAATACAAAGTTTAAAGTTAACAAATTGTTCTAGGGAATCTGCAGAAGTGTGAAAACAAGCAAGCATGCAAAAAGTTCACAGAGCTAAGGATGTATTACCTATGTCAGAAGTATAAAAATTATGAGTAAATATCCATTAGTGCTTTTAAATGAGAAATAGCCAGTTTCTGTATCAGTCACAGAAATTTTGGAAGTGATGGTTAGCTTGGGTCTTCTGCATGGATGTATGGTCTGAGGCCTTGACAAAATAGTCTCTTTACATGGGACAATACCTCTCACAAGAAAATATGGCAATTATATCATCTGGTATTGCAAAAGCTAAATTTGACAAATAATGATGGAAAAGCAACAGTCCTTGGAGTTGTAAAGATAGCTCAGTGGATTAGGAGGGATGTAGAGATGTTCCTCCAGCTTCTATAATATTATTGATATTTTTATCCATCAATATCAAGTTCATATGATATCTGGTATGTTAAAGATATTAAAGCATGAGTTTTTCAAATTTTCCTGAAACAAGCCACAAACACATTTGTTATTTTCATCTTTCATAAATTTGAAAAAAGTTGTATCTTAAAACACAGTATGACAACTATCAAAGCAGTTTAAATGATTTGTTGGAAGTTAAACAGGAAACAGTCACGTATTTCTTAGGAAAGATTCACCTGAGATATTCCTTTGGCTTGGGTCTGTGTTGTCATTACAGCACAGTGCATACTGTGCCTAATATTGATTCACATGCTGCTCAGATATGTCAAGATGGAAGTGTTCAAGGCCAGGTTGGATGGGGCTCTGAGCACACTGGGCTACAGGAAGATATCCGAGTCCTTGGCAGAGAGTTTGGAACTAAATGATCTCTGAGGTCCCTCCTAACTCAGGCCGTTCTGAGGTAGGGCGGACCCCAAAGGGTTCCTTGACAAACAGATGTTTCTAAGAGATCATAAGTGCCTGGTGGGCTGCTGCCAAAATAATTTAACTGCTGTTACTGCTATAGGACCGAGAGATGGGAAGGTGTCCACTGGATTTTATCCTTGTAAGTTCTCAAAAATAATTGAATGTAAGACCCTGTTACTGTTTTTTTCCACAGTAAATAATATATTTGCTGGATGTGTTAAATGTTCTCTACACAGATGACAAAACCTTGAGCTGCCAGTTAGGGTAATTTAACTGCAGTTTTGTTACTCAGTATGTCTATGTCATACTGAGTTTTTTCAGTGCTTTAGTGAAGAGTAGAAATTTTCCTTCAGCATGGTAAGGATTTCTGGTATTAAAATAAATTATATATTGTAGAGTGCAGACAAGTAAAAAAGCCATATACACCACTATTTTGAAAAAAAAAAAATATGAAAAGTAAACTGAGTTGTCAAATGATGTCAAATATTTCCAAGCCTCTCAATTATGTGGCAGTAATAATGACTAAAAAATTATAAATCAACACAGCTTGCTCAGCACATCAGAACAGTTGTGGATGAGGAACAGCTTGAATCTGAAGTTCAAAGGAAAGTAGAAGTTTAAAACTGTACGGTATCATATTCAGTGTCCCGTGGCACGTAAAGAGCAATATACTGTCATTCATGCTAACACTAACTACTATAATATTTCAGGTAAAAGAGTATAGGTCTCTAAGGGATAATACATTCAATTAATTAGGGATCACAGTCAGGAATAGATTCTCAAATAATTTCTGCTTTTCCCCACAAGATAATTTCAGAACTGTCAGTAATATAAATGAAAAACAGTAGCAACGCTATCTGGCACTAATTATAGCACTTACCCCTACTGTGATAGTCAAGATTGCCTCCTGCAATGGTAATAGCTAACATTTGAATGGTGCCTTTCATCTCCTAAAATCCTCAAATACTCTACAAATTAGAAATTTGATCTTTCTGGGTATATGAAAATCCTTGATGAAGGATGTCTGAGACAGAAAGAGTATTGCTTTTTTTAACATCTGTGTGTCTGATGACCCTGTAGACTTTATCCAGAAGCACACATTGATTTTTGGAAGTTAAATTAATCAGACTTAAAAAATCATTTAGACATCGGGAATAAAACCCAGTGTGCAAACCATATCTCCAAACCCTCAAACAGTGTTTAATTGGCACAAAAATATTCAAAGAATTGTACTTTTTAATGAAGTTTCTTTTCCTTCCTCCCTCTTTGCATAAATATAATTTTCCTTTACCCGGTTACTCACCTGTTAATATACAAAATTTCTTGTAGCAGAGGCATGGCTCAGTATACATGTTTGCTATATGTTTTTACCAGTATTAATTCTACCATCACCACACAGGAATAACTCCAATCAGTTTATCTGACATATTTAGAAATATGAATTTATTAAACAGACCTTCTTCATGTTATGATATATGGTAACTGAGCCAGCACAGAGGTTAATAAAAGATATAAATGAACTATTTTTCTAGATTGAAATGACTGCAGAAATGGGCTATTTTATCAAGGCAAATGTGGCTACTGACAGTGACATCTGCACTGGGTATGTCACTGAGACACAGGCTCTTATGAAAAGGTTGGGGGGCATTTGCAGATCCCCAGAAATGAGGAATTTGTTTTCTGGCTCAGCTGTGATTCGGTGGTAAGAACACCACAACTGATCTTCCTCATGAGCAGGGTTATTCACCTTGCTAGAGGAATGAAAGCTCATCTTGACTTAGCAGTTTTTAATACAGAAGAGATAAAACTTCACTTCTGGTTTATCTTTTTAAATGTTAAACTGTATTTTCTTCATCAACCAATGAGATTTCATGTAGAGGAAGGAAAAGTCCTTGTTCATTGCAGTTGCATAACACCTAAGCTGGGGCTCTGAAATTCTCAGAGAGCTTTAGAGAAAAGTCAGAAATGTAAGTGTTTGCAAATTTAGGCTTTAATCAAGGTGCTAGCCCAGCTTTAGCAGAGCACTGAAGTACATTTTTGAGACTAGTTTACTTTGATGGAATATAAGCACCTGCTTAAATTGAAACACGTATTTAAATAAGCACCTGCTTAAGTGATTTGCTGAAACTGAGTTTCCACTACTTTCTCTGGGAGAGCCTTTATGCCCTTCTCAGCAGTAAGCATCAATAAAGAGACCTGATTACATTATAAAATGTCTAACAAATACTGTTTAATGCTGACTTTTTAGGTCATCACTGCTGGGAATAGCAAATAGTTTTTACTTTGCCAGGTGAGATTAATTTCTAAATAAATGAGGCTACAAAATACCCTACACAGCACCTGTGGGCTGTTCTACTCCTCTAACTGGAGAGATAAAATAGATAATGATGTTTTTTAAAAGCTTCCAGGTTGAAATATGTGGCAATATCTTTTGTTTATTTTTTCTCATTAAAAAAGAAAAGAAAAGAAAAAATCACAGCTAGAAATATTATAGATAAAATATTGGGCAATGCTTTCCTCTTGTACCTGTGCTTTAAAACAAAATGCGGATATTTTTTTTCTGTCTGTAGTGTTAAAACACACCAGCGTGGATTTAAATGGAATGTACAAATAGAGGAAGACTGACCATCTCTCTTGAGAAGAAGCTTCTAGTTTCTAATAAATACCCTCACTATTTGGAGCTTTCTAAAAGTTTTATTTCAAACTGGGAGAAAACAAGTAATCTTTATTAACAAAACCTAACTGCTGTCAGTGCAATAAAGTAAGGCTCACTTATGCTATTCAAATTTAATTGTGTCCAGTATGAATCTGCTCTACTAATCACTTAATAATATTAAATTCCCATTAAACAACAAATCTATGTTTTTCTTTGACAATTTTTATGCATTGCTTCATCATTGGTATCACCCACTAATATGATTTTTTAGAAGATTTTGCTTTGAAAGAGACATAAAAGAGGCTGACAGTGATCTGTCATAGAGGGCCTGTGCAGATAGGCCTATTGTGAGATAGTGCTTGTTCCCTTCCCAATAAGAGGAAGTTACTGCTTTTCCTTGGGTTACTGGGTTCTTAAAACTCATAAACATAAAAATGGAAAAAAACATGGGAAAGACGCCTGATAGAGAGGATAGGGAAGACTGGCTGCCTTTTAATGGCTGAATACACTCTAGAACAGAAGGGGTCTGCTTAGGATGCATTGGTCCCTTTTCACTTCTAATCCATTCCCAGAAGAATCTGTTCTACTGCTGAAAGCAGTGTGACATAGGTAACTACTGTCAACCCACTCAGACAGTGTTGGATTAGTGTTCAGTCAGGATTTAATCAGGGTTTCTGTGGTAAAGTGCATTTAACTCTGTCATACCAAATTTTAGCTCATTGAAAAGGAATATATTGAGCAATTCCCTAAAAACTTCAGTGATGAACACAAATATTAAAATTATAATCTTTGCAGTTTGACATTTAAAGTGTGATCCAAATGCATCCAAATGAGGTAGGAAGAAGAAGATGGCAAAAAATACTTGCAAATATAGATGTCCAAAACTCAATTTGAAATTAACACATCTGGGATAACTCACCTGAAAATTCTGTTTGGAGATCAAACAAATCTTCTGTTTAACCCATTGCTTAATCTTTTATGAAAATATCCATTCTAAAATGGATCCTAATGAAAACAAAGAAAGTAGATGCTTTCAATTGAATGCTTAGAACCCCAAATCACTGTTTTTCTGTATAGAGAGATTTTCACCTTCTTGATTCTTGATATATTTTAGCATAATTTTAAACTATGTAAGTTAAAAAAAAGAAAAATAAAGGGAAACTCACCTGTTTCTTTGAATCCTTTATTATGATATATAAATTTATGCATTATATATATTAATGTAAAGAAAAAATGGCCTTCTGAACATCTGAGAGTTTCCTCATTGGTATTAGCACTTTCTGATTACACTCCAGAAGAACCACATTCATGGCTTTTCAAGCACAACTGTGCATGACTTTGCCTTCTGTACAATGTGGTAAGAAAATTACCACTTGAAATAGGAGAAATATGGGCACTTCTGCAAAGATTTCTGCAGCCCTGTTCCTGTGTGGCATAGATTTGTCCTGCTCAAACCATTATTAATTAACATGATGCCATGAATAAATGAAGGTCTAGACAATCCCCCTGTACAGAAGTTTCCAACATTTTCAAAGGTTCTGCTGAAGCCTTCTGTGGTATGCAGTTCAGATTTTACAGTCTGTGAAAAATCAAAGCACATTCCTTTTTTTTCATGTTTGTTTTATTTTTAGCCTGTGTTCATGAAAAAAGGTGGGTGAAAGGCAGTCTGGGGAGCTGGTTCATCTTGGAGGCTGTCTTGTGGTGCAGAACTGAGTATTCGGAGTTGCTTTTGGTTGTTTGATTACAATGAAATCTCAAGGCCACTGACTGCAAAAAATCCACTTTTTGTTTTGCAAGCCAGCTGTAACTTGCTGCAACAATGTCTTTCTGTGCAAGTACCCAGAGAAATATAAATGCCTCAGCAGGATGTTAACTTCTAAGCCGATAATATAATTGTTAAATTGTCCAGTCCCAATACTGTTACCTTCTGGCCAAAAGGGGAAGCTATTTTTTCTTTCTGTATTTTACTTTGCTTAGTAGTAGCAGGCAATTACCTCCATGTTAAAACTTTGAAAAATGCAGATTAAAAGTGAGAGGATGAGGTTAAAATGCTGAAGGATCTTATTTCCAGCTAAAGGAATAATTTAATTCTCATAAGTTCAGTGATAACAAAAAACATCAGACTAGCCTTCCTTTTACATTTTCTAAATAGCTGTTCTAGGAAAAATGGACTCTATAATGTCATTTGTTTACATATTTCTGTAGTTCACCTCTTCTCATTTTCATTTAAGAAAATAAAAGCCCAGCAATTTACTTAACCTCAAATTAACTTCTAACTCAGAATCAGGTTTCTCTACTTTACCAGCTATTTTTCTCTATTGAGAAAAAAGCCCCCATCCACATTGTATTTTTGTAGCTATATATAAGACTTCATAGGTTCCATTGTACATATGATAGAATGAATTTTTTTAGCCTGAATATGTTATAAATCATTGTGTCAAAGACTAAAACTCTCAATTTGTCAGGAAATTTAATGATCTATTTAATTCAGAACACTCACAGTTCATTCAAGTAAGCACCCCACATGTTGGATCCGTTTCCATTGCCATTAGTGTATTATATAGGGTCAGATGCCTTCCTGCCTGCCCTTCCTCTCGTTCTCTCTTTCGGTCTCTCTTCCTTTCACTTTTTTTATGTGTGCTGGTTTTGCATTATAGCAACAGGTAAGCAGCTTATATATTCATAGCATGTAAGAGAAACCCAATGGCACTTCAGATACAAGAGCAATTCACATTTGTAGATCTTGTCTCACAGTCCTGCCTCAGGCCAGAATCCAAATTCAGCTTCATGTCTTTTGCTCATTAAATGTATCTATTTTTCATATAAGAATATAATTCTTAACAGATTTACTTCCTTGCGGAAGTAAGCATCAAAACTCGACAGTTAGTGAAAGAAATAACAGGAGATCAGGATTACAGACAGCCTCCTCAGTCACAAATGTTTAATTCAAATAGTCATAAGTCTATGAGGTAGGTAACTTGTTTTGCTACATTACAAAATTTGTCTCCAATCTTTCCTTTATGTATACATGCAACAAACATTTACTGTGGCCTAGGCAGAACTATTCATTTCCACTTGTTCCAGCTGTTTCTAACTATTTCTGAACGTAGCACTTACCAAAGGAAATGCAACAGGTTATTTTTTTAAAAAACATGTAATGGAGTGATTTTTGCACTGCTAACTTTTCCTATGGCTGCTTGGATTCTTGTCACTCAAATGAAAGAGTTATTTTGAAAAACATTAAAGTCCTTGACTGTATCTTTTTAAGCCCTTTTAAGGCAGAAGTGCTGCTTGCCTTCTTCCAGCTGTTTGGTATTTCTTTGCTATTTCTTTTTTGCAGCCTTTAGGCTGGGTCTTCCATGCTTTTGCTGAACCTCCAGTCCTCTTGGGACTAAAGCTGACATGAAATTGTCATTGTAGTGCTTTCAGGTAAGAGCATGAATCAGTGCCTGAAACTCTAATGTTCTACTTTGAGGAATCCAATATGAATACTGTGATTCATGTCATAGAGAATGCCATATAAAAATGAGATGCCTGTAGCAATGCTGCATTAGCACTTTTTGACTTTGCACTTCTCTGAAAAAAACAAATTAGCTCTGTCCCTGCCCAATGCTCACAAGAACATATGTTCCAATGAGCTTATCACCACAGCACTCCAAAGAGGGCCTATAAACTTTTGAGGCTTTCAAATATAATTTCATCTTTCCTAGAGAGCGACAATTTTGTGAAGAGGGAAGATAGGTCTTCTTTTCCTTCACATAATCAATTCAGCTGTTCACCCCTAAACTGATGCACAACTTCATCTGTTTCCCATCAGGCTTCCCTTTCCCTGTTTTTGAAACAGTAACTTACAATTATTTTATATAATTCCATGCCATGTTTGGAAACACAGCAGACTGTGTTTCCTGTCATTTGTAAATAAAGGCTAAGGCCAGTGTGCCTCTGGGTTGCGTGCTAAGGCCTCAGAAAGCACAGTTGACCATGCCTAAATTGTCTCAATCTGACCTGTGCAGTGACATGCGCTTACTCCCTTCATCTCCTAGAACTGGTGACTCTGATGTTCTGTAGGTGTCCTTTTGAGTGTTTTCATTGTTTATTTTGATTATTTTATCAACTCTACTTCTTTTTTGTGCTTGACTTTACAAATGAGGCATAAAATATGAGAAAAAAAAGTCCTTTTAGGGGGAGTATTTTAACACTGGGAGATATTAACACAGTATCATGTAAAGCTGGAAAACAAATTGAAGATTGAAATAGATTGGAAACTCATAAATAACTTTCTTTTAGGCTTTGGTTACATGGAAATTGATTTATTTGCTGAAAAATACTGTGTAGCTCCATTGAAGAAGATGTAACATTCCAATGCTCTACTACTTGTTTTAGCTGCAAAAGTCTCATAATGCAATATGTGCAGTAAATTTTTTGAGGTAAATCAAGTCCTCCACTAAACTATGTCCCTAAGTGCCACATCTACATGTTTTTTGAACACCTTCAGAGATGGTCCCTCAACCACTGCTCTGGGCAGCTTATTCCAGTGCCTAACTTCCCTTTTAAAGAAGAACTTTTTCCTATTGTCTAATTTAAACATCCCTGGTACAACTTGAGGCTGTTTCCTGTCACTTGTTACCTCAGAGAAGAGACCAATCTTCACCTCGTTACAACCTCCTTTCAGGTGAGGTTTGAGAACCTCCTATATCTAAATGCTGGAACACAAATAGTCATATACCTGTCCTAGGAAAAAGAATAACTGGTGTCTTCCTCCAACAGGGATGGTTTGCACTTCCAGCTATTCTCTGGCCCAAAGGCCATTTGAAAGTCAGGCAGAAGGATTCATGGATTCATGGTTCTGAGAGTGACAACCAGCCTGTTCTTCACCACCATTTTTCCCCAGAGACTTATCAGAGCACTTGAAATTGTAGCACATGAACAATGCAGCTCAGAATGATGAAAAAGGCAGCCAGCAGTAGCCTGTCACCATCAGAATAATTTATCTAGCCTAAAGTCCTTTGCCAGAAGGCCATCTCAAGAAAAATGGCATTCAGGAGCAGGTAGAGGGCCAGGTAAGTAGACCTAGTTGACCTCCTGTAACATCATATAACTCACATAATCTATGATTTGTAGTGTTAGAGTAGGTGCTCATTTTGTGGTCAGCACTAAACTTAATGCTAAATCTAACTTCCAAGTGTTCCCTTCATGTTTAAGTTGGCTAAGGACAGCTAAGAAACAAAATGTAAAATCATCTCTCTCTCTTGCATGGGAAATTTTGATTTTCCAGATTTGTTTTTATCAAAAATCAAGCTGAAATGCCAGAATTTCTTGTGAAACATATAATTATGTTTATATTTTAATTGATAATATTAATATATCCCTTTCCTCATAACATTAAGCTGAGTTGCCATGTTAGTCTATCTGGAAGTCCTTCTTCAGGGGCATATGGAAATAAATGGGGTCGGAAATAGAGAGATTTCCCAGGGGCAGTGTGACTACTTAGATCAATAAACAGACTGAAGGTAGACCATCTCCAAAACAAACATTATGGAGGCCTACATTTTGCATTAAATCATTGTTATTATGAAAAACTGGTCATTCCTTATATTTATAATGAATATCTCTTCCGATCCTAGCAAGTCATCATTGTATATGATCTTCTTACAAGCTTGTTGCTATGTTTACATTTGTATATCCATACAAGTTACTACGTGTTGATTTAGGAACCTCCAAACAGGCTGCAGACATGCTTGAAAATGACGTGCAAAATCAGATGTCAATGAGAGATGATGCATAAGATAAATTAACTAACACCTGCAAGTACAACTCCTCAAAAAGCCCAGTGTACAAGTATGGTAATAAGAAATAAGACAGTCCCTTTATTCATTCACCTCACTACTGCAAGTGATAGTTGGATTTTTTTTTTACAGAAAATTTTCCAGGTGTTCTCACATTATCCTTATGGCCTCATATGAGGGGAAACCATGGGAGCCGTCTCTACCTCACCATGATCTAATAGCAACATAAAGCTAGGTTAGTTCTAGATCATTCCCACTGAATACGTACTTGGTGTTAAGCAGCTACGTAAGTGTTTTCCAACTTAGGGCTCATAAATGGATTTATAGTAGTAATTCAACAGTAAAAATAATCTTGAAATCATTATTATGACATCTCATCATGCAGTCTCTGCAATATTTTGTAATTGTCATTTATGCCATTGACTTAAATAACAATTAAATGTATACATAAGCCCATACAGACACAGCCAATGGGTTAAACTTAGAGGCTGGGAAAGCATTTAAACTTCCTGGCTGCAAAATGACATTCTTCTGTAGGGTATGTGGAAACTGTCTTTAAACAAATGAGCCCATTGCTGGGTATCAGAATCCAAATGGGAAATGCTATTTAGTGGTTAGAAAAAAATTGTCTGTATGGTGAGAAATAGATTAGGCTGCCTCACAGTGACTGAACAGAGATAATAGAAGATTACATGAATGTGGAAATAGCAATTTCCAATGGGCCTTGTAACACTTGTAGCATGTATCTGAAAAGTCAGAACGTGGTAGAACGATTCTACCTCTCCTTGCTAAATAAAAGATATGCTCCAGACATTGGCCTGACTGAACCTGGTGCAACCATAAATTTGCGGACTCTTCTGCTCTATTTAGGACAGGATATTTAAACAGTTGCATTAACAGGAATGATTTTATTTTGAACAGAGAACATGCCCCTGTAGCCAAATTTCTGAAAATAGCAGTTCTAGCCTCTCAGTTTTGTGGCATCCTCTACACTATTTTATTTGACTTTCCAAAATAAAATTATTTGAAATCTTTAACTTTAAAAAAACCTCACCACAGAATCATAGAATCATATAATATCCTGAGATGGAAGGGACCCACAAGGAATCATTGAAGTCCAACTCCTGACCTTGTCAAAAGATGAGCCCAAGAATCACATCATGTGCCTGAGAGCACTGTCCAAATGCTTTTTGAACTCTGTCAGACTTGGTGCTGTGACCATTTCCCTGGGGAGGCTGTTTCAGTGCCCAAACACCCACTGTGTGAAAAATTTTTTTCTGATTTACAACCTAAGCCTCCCCTGAGACAGCCTCATGCCATTTCCTCAGGCCCTGTCACCAGTGACCAGAGAAAAGACATCAGTGCCTATCCCTCTGCTTCCCCTCTGTGAGGAAACTGTGATGAGTTCTCCTCTCGGTCTCCTCTTCTCCAGCCTGAACAGTCCAAGCGACCTCAGCTCCTCTTAAGGCCCTTCACCATCTTCATTGTTCTCCTTAGGTCACTCTCTAATGGCTTTACATCATTTTTATATTGTGGCACCCAAAACTGCCCTCAGCACTCAAGGTGAGGCTGCCCCAGCGCAGAGAAGAGTGGGACAATCCCTTCCCTTGCCCAGCTGGTGATGTTATGCCTGATGTCCCCCAGGACAGGGTTGGCCCTCCTGGCTGCCAAGGGCCCTGTTGACTTATACTTAATTTGCCATTGACCAGGAACCCCAGGTTCCTTTCTACAGGGAGGGATTCTCCAGCCTCTTGTTCCCCAGTCTGTCCATACTTCAGGGTTGCCCTGTTCCATATGCAGAATCTGGCACTTGCCCTTAAACTTCTATGATTCTTGATTGACCAGCTCTCTAATTTGTCAGGATCTCTCTGCCTTTGAAGGAGCCAACATCTCATCCCAATTTATTTTTGTTGGCACGTTTACTTAGTGTACCTTCAAGTCCTTCATCCAAGTAATTTATCATCCATGCTCTGCAGGAATCTCCTGGACAGTGTGTGCCTGGCTGCCTTTCCAGCAGAAAGCAGGGTGGCTGAAGCTCCCCATGAACACCAAGGCCTGTGAGAGAGGCTCCTTCCAGCTGACTCTAGAAATCTGACTTTCTCTTCCTGATGGGGTGGCTTGTAGCAAACACCCACAGCAGTGTCACCCAAATTACCTGCTCCTGAATTCTTACCTATCATTTCTTTTCTTGTTTTTCACGCAGCTCTAGGCAGAGCTCAATATAACCAGCTGCTCTCTCACATAAAGAGCAGTTTCACCACCTCACATTGCTGGCCTGTCTTTTCTAATAAGTACGTAGCCATCCATGATAGCATTCCAGTCATGTGAGCTATCTCACCATGTCTCTGTCACTGCAATGAGATCATGGCCCTGCAACCTCACACAGATCTCTCATTTCTCCTGTTCTTTCCCTGTGCTGTGTGCATTGGTGTACAGGCATTTCAGAGAGGTAATCAAGCGTGCAGATTTCCCACAAAGGGTGCAAGAGGCTCCACCACAGCCATAAACACCCTTAAGGTGGTTTGCCTTCTGGATCTTGTTTTGGGAGGCAGATAAGGAACATTTGTCACTGCTCTGGTGGGCCTGGCTTATTCCCCAGCTGGATGTGAACACTGTCTCTTTGGATGCCCTGCTCTGAGTCCTTCAGTTTAAAGACTGCTTCACCAAGCTGGTCAGCCTACTGCTGGAGATTCCCTTTCCTCTTCTAGAGAGGTGGATGTATATTTGAAAAATATTTGAAGGCATGATTCATAGAGTTGGAAGATAGTGTTCTAAATTAGTTGCCAAAAATAGAAAAGAATGAGAGGTTTATCTGTCTTTGTCAATAACGCAAGATTAACAACCTCAACAGCTTTGCTGGGGTACCTTGAGAGTCTATTTGTTTCTGAGAAGTTGTGCAAAGCTCCAAATTTTTCACAGTACTGTTAAGCACACAACAGAGAAAGGTGTCCTGACAGCCAAGGTCCTGTCTTCAGATACTTTTTTTTAACAAATGATGGCCTGAGCAGCCAGCTGTACCTAAAGCTAGAATCAGATTTTCAAAACTCAAGAATCTGAAAATAGTTATGGCATGTTATCGAAATAATAGTTTTATTGATGAGATGATGCTCCACATGCTTCAGAAGTTGCTTCCACCTTGTCTTTTGTCCAAAGAAAAAAAATAATAGAAAATTGGAACACACGGAATTATGACAATGATTCCATCAGGACTAGAGTGGTGCCAGAAGTGCTTTCACCAAAAAAAAAAGTAAACAAAAGAAGACAAACATGACAGAGGGCTCTCTGCCAGCTGCAGCAATCTGTGTATTTCTCTGCTTCTCTGACCTGCCTTTGAAGAGGGAGACTTCAGTTGTGTTGCTTAATTGTCAATGGTTATTTTATGAATCCTGGACTTTTTATTAAAAAATGTTGCCTACAAGCTGTTCTGCTACAGCTTGAGTTTGAAAACAACAGAGAAACAAGGTAAGAGATACCTTTCCTGTTATGGATTCATCCTGTTTTCTAGGTGTTAGGCACTAGAAGGATATCAGGTTCAATTTTACCTCTTTTAAAACTGGTGTTTCTACTCACCATATCTCTCAGAATGTTGTCTTTAATAACTTGGACTCAATATTGTCTAATCCTTAGCTACTTTACATCAATAGAAAGGGTGAGCATAATGCCACCAGATCAAAAGCATGTTTCCCATATACATTTACACTCTCTTTGTAGAGTAAATGATAACATATTGAGGGTCTTGGTTCAAATTTCTTTCTAATCTTCTTATATTTTCTTTTTACAAGCTATGTTTAAAGCTGCATTAAAACTTAATTTTTGTGTGGCATTTTCCTTCTATCATTATTTTTCACCTGGTTTTAGTTAATGTTTGAACAGTTCCTCGAAGAGCAAGCCCCAAGTCTTAGTTTTTCCTTCCTTCTATGTGAGTGGAAAAGCCTGACAGCCCTATACATAAGGATGAATGAATGACTTATAAATAATTTGAGCAGTGACTGCTGCTCCTTTGTCATTCAGTTATATCCTTTTCATTGACTAATGTGGAATTGCAGGGAGCCCTGTGTATAAAAAGAGCTATGTACTTTCATCTCTTTAAGCAGCAGAGCACCTAACTGCTCAATATATGTGCGTTCAAACACAAAGAATTATGTAAAGATGTAGAATATGCCCTAGGTGACTTGTTTAGCCTTAAGGACATGTCATTTCTTTCAGAGAGGATGAAAGAGTGTGATGGGACAGCAAACACACTATCATTCAGATAGAGACTTTACCAATCCCACTGACTGCAGTACTCCTGGCAAGTTACTGTGTCAGTTCTACAGGCGAGCAAACTGAGATATGAGGGTGACATTACTAGAGAAAAATCTTTTAGCATCTCTGCATGTTGAACAGTTCATTTGACTTGAGGGTTTTTATGATGGACAAGCAAGAATGAGAGAGAATGAGAGGTTACTTTTGAATATTGGATTAGCATTTGCCCTAGAATTTTCTGTACTATTGTCTCTTCCTCTTTCCCTAACTAGGCAGACTATGTTTGAGATGTATTTTTGGGGGGACCTTGAAAGATACACATATACTAAGTGTCACCAAGCTTTCTCCCATAGGGGTAAATATTAATTACTGAACATGAATGATGTCTAAGGAATTTTCATTGTGATCTATGATGTGATAGTGAATAACAAAAGAAGCATTATTAGTTTGCCTCTTATTATCAGATATTGCTGCCTTCTTTGTACAGAATGGCCATTTGTCAGCACTTCACAGTGGAACTTCAGAAAATGTGTTCATATGATAAGTAAGTTGCAGGTATGATGGGCTTTTCTAGGAGATCATTATAGCACTTGCTGGGAAGCATATCAAAGAATGAGGTTTCTCACGAGTCTCTGATGAAGTGATATGTCACATGTTGCACCAAAAGCAGATGGTAAATCAGTCACACCGTATTCATCATCACTTCTGATTCTTGAAAGACTGAAACAGCAGATATCAGACAAGAGTGGATGCTCACAAGCTTCCATGCCTCTACAGCTAACTCTTATTTCCCGAGGACAGGCTCTGCAAGACATTTCAGCTATAGCTGGCCAACTGCATACAGAGAAAGAGGAAGACATACTGTATACTTGGACTTTGAAGAAGGTTAAAAAAGTCTTTTCACACTTTTCTGATGTCCATATCCTGATAAAATCTTGTAATATACTGTCTATACTTTTTTTTTGTTACAGTCTTTATTTTCATTTTGCATGAGAAATGGATTTTTTCAAGTTCCATGACTGAAATCAAGTTACTCCTCTCTTCCAAATGTCCTTGTTCAACAGAATGTTAGGAGACTGTCATCCTAATAAATTTCCCTAGAGTAGCCAAAGAACTGCAAAATGCAGCTGAACTGGATAGCATAAGCTGTTCTAAGGACTGTATGGTAGAGACAGCATTGCTCAGCATTACCCAGGAAATTTCATGGACTTGTCTCAAGACAGACTATGAACCACAAAGGTCACAAATTACTTTGCAACATCAGCTTATCTTGGAAAATACAGGTGAGGGAGGTTGAAGTTCCCTTAGTTCCCTACACTGTCTGCAAGTTAATTGTTTTTAAGAAAGAGAATGAAGGATGAGAGACTCCCATTCCTTCCCGTGCTCCAATTTATTTTATCAGGTATAACATGTTCACCAGTTCAGGCCTCCTCATTTCCAGTGGTCTGCACCTAGAGAAGACACAATCAAGACGACAGTAAAAGGAAGTTGCTACCTGGACCAAAACTGTATAAATGGATACAATGAGATCATATTCCTCTTGTTGGTACAGCTGCACAGAGACAAGGGAAACTCTTGTCTCAGCTAGCGGGTATTGAATATTGGGACAATAACCCATTTTCTGCACTGATACAGTGATATATTGTCAATGCTTTGTTTTCACTGGGAGGTATTGATTCCCCATAGGAGTTGGTGTTTGATAAAGTTCAGATTTTACTTCGTTATAATAAGTTTTGATTGCATTTATTACAGAAACTCTCTTTCTGGTGCTTTTGACTTCAAGGGAAAACTTTTTAGGCATAAAAGTACTTCCCAAATTCCATATTACCTCCTTTATTTTCACAAGTAGAATCTTTGTTGCAGACTCACTGCTCAGTTCTTCCATGAAGAGCTTCACAGAATATGTAGGAGTATTTCTAAGAAAGTTCTTGACAACCATGCCATGCATAGAAGCACACAGGTCATTGGCTCCTTCAGTCTCATTTAATAATGTTATATCCCTTAGAAATTTGCAACAGCCTGCTTTGATAATTCCTACAAGCCTTTAGGTGCCAGATGGGTCTCTCAGGATGGATGTACTTTCCAATTCTTAACAAAAAAGACTCCCTCTTCATTAAGTTGGAAAAGACCACTCTTCCTCTCCCAGAGACATTATTAATTGGCCACGCTTTGGCAGAACCGCACGTCCACGGAGAAGAGAGCAGAAGCTGCTGAGAAGCAGCACACCTTATACAAATAATTCCAACCTTAGTTCTTCACAGGAAATTAAAAAATTGTGTTTTGTACACACAAATTATACAGCTTTGGAGTAATCTATTAAGACAATTATAGTCATTCCACCATAATATTTTTTTGTCTTCTGTAAGTTACAACCCATACAGACTATTTTTCCTCTCTGCTCAAGTGTCTTTTGTCAGAAAACAGTTGAAAAGAGCCATGTTATGGTGGATCATTCTGGAGGATAGTATGATAGCATACCAAGGCACACACAATGCTCAGTTTTTCATGCCTGTGGCTTGGAAACAGTTTTTACTATCAGCTTGAGAAAAAGAACATCAACTGAGCCCTTTCATGCCTTAGAGTGTCTTAGAAACCCTAGTAAGGGAAAACAATTACATAATTATTATGGTTTGCTTACCTGGTTGTGATTAAATCCTTGTGAAGGTTTTATGGGAGTGATTCTGTTTATTTCTTTAGTCAGTCTCTAAGTTATGCTTACAGTACACTAGCTGCATATGTCTGATTATTTTGTTCCTAAAGATCACTGGTTTACTGGAAATAATTTTCCAGGAATCAAGCAGTACAGTTTTTATTCCTGTGAGATAAATCACAATAGTGGGAGTACCAAGCACATCCTTATAGATGTCAGAGCTCTGACAGTACAGATATTGCAACATTTGTCAGAGCAAAATTATATTAATGATGTGTTCCATAATTTATTCCAAATCTAACCACTATATGTCTTTTACTTTTGTAGATCTGCGAAACTGCAACTGATTGAATAAAAATTCCTCTTCTCACCCTGGTACAGTGTCATTGTCTCAGACAGCAACTAAGGGCAACACAGGCACTAGCTCAGTCTGCTCCCCACTCTCCTGTGACAAGAAGAAATGTAAGAATGGCAATCTTGTGCATTGAGATAAGAATAATTTAATAATTGAAACAAAACAAAATATTACCATTACAATAATAGTAACAATTTTAATGGAAAGGAGAGAGAGAGACAAGAAATAAAACTTGAGAGAAAAAAGTGGTGCACATTTCAGTTGCTCATCACCAGCTGAGTGTCCCTGAGCACCTTGCAGACCACTCTCTCCATACTGGGTGTGGCATCCTATGGGGTGGAAAATCCCTTTGGCCAGTTCAAGTCAGCTGTCTTGGCTATGCTCCCTCCCAGCTTCTTGTGCACCTGCTTCTTGTCAGAGGCTAGGAAACAGAAAATTATTGACTTAGAAGAAGTGCTACTTACAACCAAAATCTCAATGTGTTGTCAATACTATTGTCATACTAAATCCAAAACACAACACTGTACCAGCTACTAAAAAGAAAATGAACTCTCTCCCAGCCAAAACCAGGACAGGCAATCAAACCACGCATTCTAAAATTGCACATTCTGGCATACAAATCCTCATCAACCTCTCTGATCTAAAAACATGGCATGACAAATCTTCTCTGGTATAAGCTTATGAGACTTTAGTTCTAAAATACTCCTTTCTCACTCTGTTTACATCCTCCCGTTTGTAGGAAGAGACAAGACTGAAAATAAAGTATATGAGAAGTTAAATTATTTTTTAAAATATGCACAAGAATATCTGATGGGCTGAAGACAGCCTCAGGAAGTCATCAGAGCCTGTATTTATCAAAGTAGTTAGTGACTTTGACAGCCTAGCTGCCAGAGGGGTGACCTTTTGCCTCATTTTCACAGATCCAATTAATCATTTGGAGTCTATGTGAAAGGAAGATGATCAGAGTAATGTTAAATCTGTACATACACTGCTCAGACTGTGTGTTCTCAAATGGAGACAAAGACTGTACCCTAATTTTTGTTTATTAATAACGACATTTTTTCCACTAACTGGGGTTAAGAACTTGGCATCTGGATCCTTTATTCTCTTTAGTGAAATATGTGAGATTACCCATCTTGTTTATAAAATAAGAGCAGACAGGCTGTGTCAAAACTGAGTCTTACAGATTAGCAAAGCATAAAGTGCCATGCTCTGGTAAATAACAGTCATAAAATAACTTCATTTTTTATTGATATTTCACTGTTCTGGAAAAACAAAAGCTATTAAACAGGAAAATGAGAAAGGTTGTTTTTCTCTCCCATAACTTACTCCACTAGGCAGACATCAAACAAGACCAACAGGGAAGCTTGGTTCGTAAACTGAAGTAAATGACGCTTTATTCACTGTGAAAAATTGCATGGTGCCTTGAGACCTCTTGTTGATGTATGTGTAGAAATCTCTGACTTTTAGAATGAAGATCATGCACAACATAGTACTGTGAGGAGTAGGTGAGGTCCAGAAGAGCAATGCCTCTAGGCTTGTGGTACAGAAGAGAGGGAAGAGGGAGAGTTGGCATATAGAGAAGAAAAAGAGAATTAGTTTCCCATCTCCCATTTTCAGTTATCTGGTCTTACAGGTGTGACCTGATAGAAACAAATGTTTAGTTCGCTGTCCTGAATACTCTTTTGCTTTGGTCATCTGTCAGATGGGTACCAAATGAAGACACAGACAATAAATAATGATCCATCCAAGCTTGAAAGAGCTTTTCTCAACTTGTGGACAACAGCTCCTGTGGGAATTGTGAAGTGGAAGCAGGGATGAAAAAGTGAGTTGCTGAAAATTTTGCTAGAACTCAATATATGTCTAGTTCTCTGCCCTTCAAAATTCAATTTTCTCTAATCATTTTAAAGCATAAACACAAATTATGCATTCTTGTAAATGACATTTCCTTCTTATTTAACTAGTCAACAGGGTTACCAGCCAGGGAATGATGGCAAAAGCTGTCTTAAGTCCCTAGTACCTCTACAGTCTGATGGCAAGAGACAAAGTAAGCAGCAGCTAGGACTGAGTGGTTCATTTGTTACACAGTTAGCTTTGAAAGTTTTCTCTAGCCTAGCCAAAAGGCTGTCATTCTGTAACCTGTAGTTCTTGTGAAAGCAAGAAAAACCCCCCGCATTTTTCTTATTCTGAAAGACTCTGCACAATATGTTTGGCCTGTCAGCTAAGACTCTTTGGAACTGAAAAAATGGCCTTAAGGACAAGGAAGACACACCTTCCCTTGATTATATTCTGTCTCTGTCATAACAAAACAAGATTCTTACTGTTGATTTACAAAACAAAGTAAGGTTTGGGGGAGCTGTCTTAGTATATTTTGACAAATCTCTTCTTTTTTGTGCCAACTAAGGCATCACAATATAAATTAGTTGCTCCAAAAGGCTTACTACCGTAATTAAGTCTGCTACGCTCTAGGGTCAGAAATAGCTGGTTTGTAACTGTTGCAAATCAAACTGCTCTGCCATCCAAGTAGTCACTTGCCAAGAGACCATGACACCTCATCCTTTAGATGGATATTGCTTGAAAACACCCTTTTTTATTTGTCCCTGTGAGGCTGAATGGGCATCCACTATAAAATTGTGCTGAGGGAAATGGGAGTTGAATCATTGACGCATTTAACAATGCATAACCTTTATTATTCTGCTCCCAGGAGCATTGAATTTGCATGGTTTAGCAATTTGCAAGCTGTAATGACAGCACTTAGGACGGACATCAGTAGCAGCAATAGAGATCCAGTGAGAAGAGTAGACATAGCCCAGCTTCAGAACTTACAGAGATATTACAGAGCTGTTCAGCCACTGGGTAATAGCTCCTAATTCCTTGGATATTTTTTGTAAGACACCATTATCCTTGCTAAAGCTATTTGCTTTTAATATGGTTATAATGTGTAACACTATCAAGAAATCCGAGGGATCCGGCCATTATATTTTCAGTACTTTCTGTTTTCCTACTATGCTTTATCTAGTTGAGAAGTAAGAGAAAACCATGCTGTGTGATAATGTAACTACATCTGGAACAAAAAAACCACTACCTCTGGCCCAGTGGAACAGCATGTCAGTCAGTATATATATTTTTATATGAGCAGATGCATATAGAAAGATAAAGTTTAGCTACCATTAAATATCTTTAAATCAAGCTAAAATATGTAAGTGTTTTTGCTCTAGCTAAAATAGTTAGGTATTCCTAATATTCTTAAAGCAAATTTATTTCATATTGGTGTCCATTAGATGGTGAAATAGTATTTAACCTATTGGAAATATACAGCATATGAAATCAAAGTTAAATAATATTTTTTTCTGGCTCCATTTAAAAGATTTTTAGATTTGTTACAGCAATATATTACATGAAAACATTTTGTGTTTACTGATGAGCTGAATGCTTTTTGATTTCTTGGGATGATTAGGCAGGCAGATATGTCTGTGAGGAGGGTATTATTTTCACTTGATCACTGGGCAGGATTGGTGATACTAATTTATTGGGGACTAATTTTCCCCAATTTTCTCGTCTGTCACTGAAAAGTCATAGGAGGTGATAGGAAAAATCCTTGTGCTTTGCTTGAGAATAAAAAAATATGAGATGTGCAACAGGTGGTGGTACATTCAAATACTACATTCTTTCAGAAAAAGATGATTATGAGCAATGGTTTATCAGTTTCTCATGTCTAAACCTTATCAGAATAAGGCAATGAGGTAAAAGATCACTAATTGTATCTGATGACAGAAAGGAGTTGCTGATTATAAAGGAAAGAGGAGGACCGGAAGAGGAAATAGGAGAAAGAAAAGCTGACCAGGGAGTAGATAGATGTCACAAGAATAAAAGCAATGGGGTGAGCACATGCTGCCAAACAAAATTCACGAACACAAGTTATGAGAGAAGTGAAGTAGATTATGTTTAGTATTCTTACAGCTGCCCGAGGTTTGTACTCTTTCAAATGAAGAACTGTGTGTTTTAAATCAAGGACTGACCTTTGAATTTTAATCAAAGTTATTTTAATGGAGCATAGAAAGCAAAGGCAGACTGGTGAGTTTACCAGAAAATATTATAAATTTTCTAAGTAGCTAGAAAGCCCAAGGAAATGTGCTTATCTTGTAACAGGTAACCTACCTCCTTATACTCTGTTAAAACTTCAAGCAAAGGATTCTGAGTGTCTTCTGCTTGGAACTGTGGAGAAAAAGGGTCAATGAATTAGGAGTTAGACTATATGCACTGTCCAGTAAAAATCTGCCAGTATCTAAGTTGATACAATGGAATGCTGTTTTACTAATATAAATTGCATTCATTTACAGAAGAAAGTAAATAATTTCAGTGTATCAGCCTCTGGAATACACCCAAATGTTGCTCTTTAGCTAAGGCATCTATCACAATGAAAGAGTAATTCTAAGCAAGATCCCTAAACATGTGAAAGTCGGATTTTCTTTGAATTATTGTATTTAGAGTAGGTATGCAGTGAGAAATGATATATAGATTAAGAATTCAGTTTGGGTTACTGGAAAACACTGTAATAATTAAAAGTTATTAATAAAAAGCATTTTGAAATAAATTATGGTGGGTTGAAATGTAATTGTGTAGCTTTGTGGATATTGGGCTGAATTTAAAGTTATGTGCACTGGAAATTTAATGACTCCTGACTTTTGAACAGGGCTGCACTAATTAATCAATTGGTAATTACAGCTGTGATTAACAGCTGTGATCATGACTGGTAACCAGTATTGATTAATTCCTCAATAATTCTGGCACAGTTTAGAGTAAGAAGCACTTTGCAGGATGCAGGAAGCATGATTAACAAAAGCAATAATAAAAACACTTCGCTCTCATTACAGAGCTGTCTTGGGGGAACAAGATTTGTGAAAGTGGGAGACCCAGGTAGATTCACGAAGGTAAAGCAGCCAAAGATTGCCATAATGAATGAGAATTATTGGGAAAAGTGAGCGCATTTTTTCATAATGATAAATTTGTTCCAGACTTACAGTCATTATGTCCCCACTACTGAAGTCTTTAAAATGAACACAATAGTGTGTTCATTTTAAACTGGACTCAGAAACTTCTTATTCTCATAAAAGATAACATTTACACACTGCAAAGTGCCATGTGAATAGAGCCTCATTTTCTACTCCTACAAAGAGCTACTAATGACAGGCATAAGGCAATGCAATATACATCTGCTAACCAAAGCTGACAATTTCATTTTGTGACAATGTCTTCAATTTTACTTTCTTTGTTCCTTAGCAGAACTGAAAAGAAAGCTTTTGAGAATGTTTGCAAAAAGCAGGATATTTCAAACATATCTATTCAAAACCAAACTCTCAGTTTCATATTGTCAAAAATAGGTAGATATTTATGTTATCTACCGGCCAGATCATTGGCATATACAGCTGGGGGCCAAGGGTCCTATTCCTTTACAGCTGGCACAAAGATTTTTACCTAAGGCATCTGTGGGCCCAGTGCAGAATGAGCTTGAATCTGGATATATGTAATAAAAATAGAAAGCCTTTCGGTTAGCTAAACAAACAAAAAACCAAAGAAAAAATCTTCCACAAACAAACAAAGCAACAAAAAATAACAGTGCTGTAAATATTGAAAAGGATTCAGATGAAAAGAAAATTTTTCCTAATTTGTCATTTATTGCATATCAACTTTGGGTACCATTCCTATGTACTATGAAAGAAAAGTGAGTATGAACTGTTATATTTATCCTCTGGAGAACTATCAGCAACAGAATGTTTTTTGCAGTGGACTTCCATCAGTTGGGAAGAGAAAAAAATCAGTCAAAATGAAGAACTTCTCTCCCAATTCCATGATCTTCCCATGCAATTTAGAACAGAGACTTCTGAGTCAAAATAATTTTTATACTCTCAACTCTTACCATTTTATTATGCTCTTTGTTGATTATTATGATATTAATATTTTGGCTCTGGAAAGACCAGTCAGCTGAATATATGAGTAGTAAACCATTTAAAAAGAAAAAAATATTTGCCAAAAGCAAAAAGAACTTACTCATTCCCTTGATTTTAAAGATTAGTTTGAGAGGCATAAGTGGATGGCATGTCATAGGTGACTTTTACCTTTGAAATTAGGAGACAAGACATGAAAATAAGTTGAAGTTCTAACTTCTAAGCTTATCCGATGATTTCTGAACATGACTCACCATTTTTATGAGATATTGATATGCTGTTTAAAGCAGCTATCACAAAGAAAGTTTCTGCTTCTAGAGGTCTCTTGTGTCTTTGTAGATCCCTTTGTCTTTATAGAGTTCTCCTTCAGCAAAATCAGATATCCTTGTACAACCTTGTAAGATGGGCAAGGCCCTGCCAATGTTGTCCTCTACCCCCAACTGTCTTTATGATCCCAAAGTAGTGTTGCATGAAGGAAGGGAATGGGG
Source organism: Cardinalis cardinalis (assembly GCA_014549065.1). Lineage (NCBI taxonomy): Eukaryota > Metazoa > Chordata > Aves > Passeriformes > Cardinalidae > Cardinalis > Cardinalis cardinalis. The sequence continues at coordinate 11,428,111 of JACDOX010000008.1, forward strand.
TAGGTGAAGGGACAGAGAGAGGAACTTTTTCATATGTAGTGAAGATTTTCCCACCAAGGCAGTTTAAATGTAGTACAAGCGACTAAATTTAGGCCCTCCTCAATGAAGTCTATATTTAAAAACTACCAAACACTGCGAGTGTTTGCATTCAGGACCATGTAGATGGTGATCTAGTATCTAAAGAACTAGGAATCAAGAGCAGATATAGCTGGTTCCTTTAGGACCAAATACATTTTATTTAGAATTTTTTTTTCATAAAAAATTAGGAAAGACAGTTGAAAGCCATGCCAGGTTCCTGAATATTTATAAGGGTGGCAGGTTCCTGCTGCAGCTGGGATTGTGTGGCCTGTGGCTCACATGTCCATCTGCAAAACTTAAAGTATGGGCTAGGGGTCCCGGGTCCCTAACAAAGCATCTAGAAGTGATCAGAGATCTGCCTGAGGTGAGGCTTTTCAGGTTATGTAGTCTTTCCAGGTTTTCTGCCTTTGTGATCTGAGCTGTATCTTGGGATAGGCAGCTAGGATGTGTCTCACTCTGGATCTGGTAACTCAAGATTTTCAAATATTTGTAATCTCACCTGCCATCTTGAGACTTGTTGCAGCGTTTTGTTCCTTTTACCTTTGATTAGGTACGGGGAGTAGCTTAGAAATTAGAAGCACTGGGAGTTTTAGTTTAAATTAGAGACCTTAGGCTTTGGATTTCTATACTCCTTTGTTTAAGAAAACTGCAAAATTTCTACAGTTTTGTTTTGAATTTTGTTTCTCTATATTAAGAAATTCTTATCTTTTTTTCCTATTTTTTCAAAACAAAGACAGCCTTTTTTCTCCTAGAAGATCAACTTTTTTTTCAGGGCAGACAACCATTCAACTACCTCTGCTCAGGAAACCTGAATTCTACTTTTACCACTTGGTTAGATGATGACACCTCTGTTTCAGTTTCTTTATTTCTAAAACTATATCTATGATAATCCTGATTCTATTTTTGTTGTATCTTATATATTAGAGCTGAGCTAAATGCTGCTTGTACATCATGAGTGAGCCCATTAAATTACATGCATCAATATTTGAGGGTGACATCAGGTTCAGATTTAGTCTGAGAACAGGGGGATTTGATTTCCTCCATACAGACAATTTTCAGAAATTTGATTGTCAGAAGAGAATTGGACAAAAAACCTACCCCTGATCACTTTAAGCATAATATTTACTTAATATGCATCAGAAAGGTTCAGATCAAAAAACAAGAGGATTCAGAGGTCATACATTCCAAGAGTATATATATTAAGGGTATATATATCAAGGGTATGAAAATATCTGTATATTCTAGTGAGCACAACTGATTATGGTTTACTGCATGACAATGTTTCTTATTATAAAAATTAATCTCATTGAATCACTTCTAGTACTGTTGTGAGGAGCAAGGAGCAGGCTGAATCATGGTAGGTACAAGTTTAATATTTCTGTGGTCACCTGGAACCTTTTTGCTTTCATATGAGGGATTAGCACATCTTTTTCTATATCATTTCCATCCATCTTGCATTGAAACACAGGAAGGAAGGGGGAGATGAGGGTGATCACCTCTGTATCAGGTATACACAGCAAAGCAGCTAAATTTGGCCAAATCCATACATTTCCTTAATCAAGCAATTTCATTCCCAGGCAACAGGTAATGTCAATCAGAGTGTGCTTTCATATGCTAATATCTACAGACTTCTCTTTCAGAACAGGCACAGTAACAAGACCTTTACAGACAGCAGAGGGGAGAGGACAACAGATTAGGAGGAATTATTATATCTGAAAGCATTACAATTTAATGAATAGTTGTAGAGTTACCCTTTGCTCATCAATAAACATTCCAGGCTATGATTTACCAAGTTTGAGAGACCTTGCTATATCAACTTATTTTCTAGTAGTTCTATTTCTCTTGTCATTAGTCTATTTTATTTTTATTACACAAATGGGATTTCTTTATTTACACGGCGTATTATGCACCACACAGAAGGGATATCAGGTCCGAATGCCTTCTACCTTTGCTCCCAGAGAGATTCAGAGTCCAAAGCTGGCTCTTCCCCAGAAGGTGATGTAGGAAAACAGATACTATGCATATGCATATAAGGATGCACTTTCCCTATGGAACCAATCTGATAAAACTGCCAGAAACAGAACAGATTAATATAGCATTTTCTTATATTGTTTTTTTCTAGTATCACAAAAGTGTGCATTTGCATTTGCATTTGCTGTCTTAATTGTGGGTAAATAAAATCACAAAATACACTTTGCTGTTTAGCAAGTGTGTAACCTTATTTATGAGTTGCACATGAATACGGTTAATTTGGCCCACAGGTGCCAGGAGGCTGCGGTAGTTGTCTGCATTGTAATAATATGTAGGCAAGACATCACAGGACTTTTCTTTCATATGCTGATTTGAAACAAAATGGGCACCAAATGATCTGTATTTCACCCTGCTCTTGTGGTCATTTGCAATGTAAGAAGAATCAGTGTGAAGAAAGATAGAGAACACACCAAAGCCTGCAAAGGCAGCAGGCACAAGCAGCTGTGGAGACAGAACATGAAAGGCAAGAGACCTACACACATATTGACAGGATCTACCTATAAGGAACCACATGTTGTGTGGTGAATACATCTCATGTATATGGGAGAAAGCAAAGTTTGCCTTCCTGACAGGAGGGCAGGAAGAAACAACAAAAGAGAAATTATGTGAATATTTTCTTCCCAGAAGATAGTCTATCTCAAAGGAAAAAAACCTATTTACTACTCTTAAAAACAGCTTCTCTTTTGTGTCTCAGCAGGTAAAATTGGAACTTTCTCACAACTGAGGAATATTTCTAAACACTGAAATATATATATGTGCTTCATGCATAAAATTTTCTACCTAAAGAAGTGTCAGGAAAAAATATAAAACTCTAAAGGTGGATGGAGACCACCTTTAATGCTATTAAACTCTAGAGGATGATGGTCATTCAGCTCAGTTCCTCATTCTCCCTATACTATGCCTACATCCTGTTCGTGACATCTTTACAATAAAAATCCCCCAAACACTTAGAGTACTTAACCTTGAAAAATGAATAGCATGAGAGAAACCATGACTGATGCCATGGAACGTATGATTCAACAAAACATTACTATTTTCTAAAGCTTTTCTTGTATTTTTTAAAGCTGGCAGATTATTCATAGGAATGTGCTGACCACAATAACATCTGCTACAAAGCAATGGAAATTTGAAGGCATCTCTTAACTGAGGGAACAGCACTGCCATTTGCTGTCAATTGCTTCTGCCTGCAGGGAGATTCATAGAAAGATCCAATCAAGAGGTAACAGTTTAATAAAAATTCATTTAATTTTTATGTAGCTGTTCAACAAAACCTTCTAATTACCTCAGAACCACGCAGTTAAATTACATCAGAAATGATAAAACCTCTCAAAGTAATACATAATTAAAATGGTCAATCAAATTTAGAAGAAATGTGATGAAGTTTCTTCAAAAAGAAGATGAATCTATGAACCTTCTACATAGTTCTTTAATAGCTATGATAATGACACAGATTCCACTTATGTGATTCCTTTTTGACTCTATGGGCATTGAAGATATTTACTTACTTTCCATGAGGATGACACCAAGCTTAGTTGTTGCAGTTGACACACCTGAGGGATAGGATGCCATCCAGAGGATGCTGGACAAGATCAAGAAGCGGGACCATGAGAATCTCATGAGGTTTAATAAGTCCAAGTGCAAGGTGCTGCACTTGAGTCAGGGCAACCATGGGTATCAACAGAGGCTGGGGGATGAACAGATCAAGAGCAGCCTGGCCAAGAAGACTTGGGGGTGTTGGTGGATGAGAGGCTGGACATGACCTGGCCATATGCCCTTGCAGACCAGAAAGTCAAATGCATGAAAAGCAGCATGGCCAGCAGGTTGAGGGAGGGGATTCTGTCTCTCTGCTCTGGAGAGACTCCACCTGGAGTGCTGCACCCAGCTCTGGGATTCTCAATGTAGAGAAGAGCCTGACCTACTGAAATAGTCCAGAGGATGCCCAGGAAGAAAGCTGGATCACCCCTCTTAAAAAGATAGACTGAGAAGGTTTGGGTTATTCAGCCTGGAGAAGAGAAGGCTCAGGGGTTACTTTATTGCAGTTATTCAGTACTCAAAGGGGCTCTATAAGAAAAATGGGGAAAAAATTTTAGCAGGACCTGTTAGGACAACGAGTAGTAGTTTTAAATTAAAAGAGAAAATATTTAGTTTAGATATAAGTTTTTTACAACAAGAGTGGCGAAACATTGGCACAGGTTTCTCAGAGAGGTGGTGGATGTCCCATCTGTGGGAACATTCAGTGGCAAGTTGGACAGGGCTCTGAGCAGCCTTATCTAGTTGAAGATATCCCTATTCATTGCAGAGGGGGTGAACCAGAGGAATTTTAAGGGTGCCTTCTACCCCTAAATATTCTATGATCTTATGATAAGTTATTTTAGACTCTGACTAGAACTTGCAAAAACATAAAACCATCATCTGTTAAACTAGAAAGATTATGGGTTATAGCATAGAACGGGAATGGACGAAAAAATTTCCCTCTTTTGAAATTGTTGCCCAAAAATTTGGAATTGAATCACCTGACTTTGGACAACATCATTTAGAGCCATGGAAATGCACCTTTTTAATACACAGGTGTCTAGATTCTAGATTTCTTTTGTCTCCTCTGTTCTCAGTACAAAACTGCCAAGTGAGCAGCAAGGGGGCTGCCCCTCAAGAGAAGGTGAGCTGACAGCAAGGCAGCACAGGGACCTCTCTGACAAGGGCTCCATCCCATGGGGTCCAGAGTCAAGCCAGGGAGTCAAGTTAAGAAAGCAGGGTCAGGACCGGCAAGGTACCAGGCAGGCATGGCACACCCATGGTGCAGCTTGGTCAAGGATCAGGGCCCAGGGCATGATCTCAGCTGCAGTTCTGCAGCCCAAGAGTGCAGGGAGCACACTTGGAGCCTTAGGGTGGGGCATCTCAGTTTTTTCTCGCGGCATAGCTGTTTGCGCAGAAGCCTGGCTCAAGGTGCATTGTAGCAGGGCAGACCCCAAGGACTGTGATGGAAGAAGGGCGAGGTTGCATAAGAAGACTGAGAAAGAAGGTGGATACAGGCTGGTCAGGGCAATTAGACCCTGTTGCTGCACCCGGTGCTTTCATATCTCAAATATGTGTCAAAATGTAGTTTTAGTACTTACAAAGATGGGCAATAAACCTAAATCAGCAACCTCCTATGCTTCATCCATATATTTATCCCTAGAAATGAGGGAAAATAAAACGACCTGTGACTTTTATTTCTGTAATAAATGTAGGTATTGCTTAAGATTCACCTGAATTCCAATTTTAATTCCTTGATGGCTATTTATAGTCTTCTTTCATGCAAGAGTAGTTAGATAGAGATATATATCAGTGTTTAATTCTCCCTGTGACTAAATGATTATAGTATAGCTCACTCTCCATGATATACTGGTGTGTCCTACTGAATCTGCCAAGCGAAATGCATGTGTCCACAGAGAAGGATCAAAGCTACAGAATCACAGAATTGTTTCATTTAAAAAGAACCTCTTGCGATCATCAGCTCATGTCCTTTCAAATACCCTAAACTTGCTTTCCGATAGAATAACTCTAATCAATGATGTTTTTCTTTAGGAATACTAATTTCTTGGTTATCTTTTGTTTGTGCAAGGTTCTTGGTTTTCTCTACTTTTACTTCTGTTCTTAGTTTTATTATGTTCCCTGATCAATTAACAGAGTTCCAAATTTTTTTTTCACCCGTGCTAGGTACTCAAATGATGAGCCATCCAACCACTGGGATAGTCTTTTGCCCACTCCCTCACACAGTTATGACTTTCTCAACAGTAATGCACAAAACTTTCTCTCAAATTTCATAAATATTTTCAAATGGATTCATATATTGGTGTGCTTTCTCCTCTTGAGCTTACTTCTGCATACATTTGTGTAATTAAACTGAAGAAATTTTAATTTCCAAGTTGTGAATACAACATATAGAAGGAGAAGATTGCATTGACTGTGGAGCTACTGCTTGTACAAATGCTTGTGTAATCTCTGAGTAGACTGAGCTACTACACTGCAAAGAGCAATTAACATATCTTTATTTTACATATATACACTCTGTTGAATTTTTTGTGTCTGTGTTCTGTAGCTTTCATATCATACTTGTAGAAAAATGAATTTGTATAATTAAATTTCATGAGGAATGCTTGCTTTGTGGTGCTGTCTTTGGACAGATGTAAAAAGGCAAATGAGGAAAAAAAGCAACAGTAGAAAAAGATGTATACAGGCAGCAACAGAGATTTGCTCAGAGTGTGAGTATGGTGCTAATAATGCCACGGGTGCAGATTTGATCCCTGTACTGGGCCATTCAATTAAGAATTGGTATTAATGATGCTTGTGAGTCCCTTCCAACTCAGAATATTCTGTGATTCTCTAACTGAAGCCAGAGTTAGTATTTAGGAGATGTTAAACTGGCATAATTGAGCTCCATCCAACCCCACTGTCTGACAGCTTTGAAATGTCTCTTCTCCATCCTCCATGTGAGGTCCTACAACAACCCATTATCCTGTTGAAATCCACCAGCTGTTTCCTGGGCAGGGAGAGAAGCACTGCTAGAGTAGAGGGATTAGGCAGATGATAGCTCAGCACAGAAACACTGGTAAGGGAAAGAAATGCAGTCAACATTCAGATCAATAAAAGAAAAAGAATTAGCAAAATCATAAAACACTCATGAGATGATAGCGCAGGAATTGTATTGCAGACCCAAGGCTTGAATGTGTGATGTATGTGATGATAGCAGCAGCTATTAACTGTGGCCTAATTTCACATGGTATGTGCTCAGAACCATGATTCCACAGCAGTATCAGTGGGTCTTGCCCTCTGTACAGTCACTTCATGTTAGTTCAGCTAAGGGTTTTCCCAAACTAATGCAAGTTAAACTGCGGGGGAAAAAAAAAAAGCAAAAAATAAAAACCCCATACCAGAAAAAGAAAGAGTTTTATCAAGTTAACTCAAGGTCTTTATTAACTCCCTGCTTTATGCTTTTGTAACCTTTTCCATATGCAATACAACCCTGAAAATGTCCAAAAGTTTTCCAGTGGTATCTTTATTTACACAGAACGCCGTTGTATTGCTCATCATTAACATCACAGAAGGATCCCAGTAAACACAACAAGTATCCTCATGCATTTTTCCATGAACAACTTAGTAAGTGATTTCACACAACAGGGTTAACTAATTACATTTTTAATTATTCTCTGAAATTAAAGTTAGTTATATTTAGAACTTATTTAATTTAAATAGTCAAACCATGTTTCATGTGTCTACTGTAGATATTTTCAGAACTTCATACTTTTTGCTCCACCACAGACATAATTTACAGGAAAGTTTTCAGTGCAATTTCAAGAAGAAAAGCCAGAATATCTTTTCCTTTTCTAATGATAACCAGCAGCCTCAGCTCCCTGCACTTTTAAAGTGGGTAAGTAAGGAATTTTTGTTATTCAGCACAATATGCCACAGTGACATTTCTTATCATTACAGCACTATAGGACCAGAGGATTCATAAATAGTTTTTGCCTCCTGGCAACTTTATTCCATGATAATATCCTTTTGATGCTGGGGCTGCACTCAGCTGAAAGAACCCCCAGGCTATCTCTGTACTTCCAAAAGTTGGTATACTGCTTCCCGGAGTAAACTAACTAACTAAATAAGAATTAATAAACAAAACATGCACCAAAACCAAGAGTATCATTATTTACTGCATTTATTTGGCTGTAACAAAAGCAAAAAGATAGCTTAAAGGTTACAAGAGAATCACAAATGGAGAATATTGTCCCACAGATTCTCTTCTAGTGGTGTATAATTACACTAAACCCCTGAAGATAACCATGAAGCACTTCAAAACTCAGGACTTATTATTCCTGTTTCCCTGAAATTCTGCATCCATATGGTTCTTTCTGAAGGTTTTGATTTACTTGACACCTTTGAAAATTAAACATACTTAGTATGAAATCCCTCTTATTGTAGCAAACACAGAGACCTTTTAAAATCTACCATTTGTTTTTACTTCAAAACTGATACTCTTTATTAAAATTTTCAGAAATGTTCAAACAATTTCTAAAGGAAAAAGGACAAGATTCATGTCCAAAGATGTTCTAAGAAAAAGGACTGGGAATGAATGGGAATGGCAGACCAGGAGCAGGTGCAAGAAATGAAGCAGCTGTGGAATGAGGCATGGAGAGCTGAGCCAAGCTGAACACTGCCTCCACAGCTGTCTGGAAAAGTGATGGTGCAACACAGACAATCTGGTTCTGGGGTTTTGTCTGTCATTGTTTTTCAATGTGTTGGGCTTGGGGATGGGAAACACTAGCAGTGGGAATAGCCACAATCCTGTCTCTGTCTCGGTCACCATGGAGAGCTAAGTTGAGGTTGTAAACAACTTTTTAGGGAAAGAACCTTCTCTTTCTGTATACTTTTGTCCCTAATATTGTTGCTGTTACTGTGTGCTCCTTATTCCATTTGTGTTTATTTTCAGTGAATCATTATCCCAACTCAGAGTCTCCTCCCTTGTTCTTCTCTTGCCGGCAGGGTTGGTGGGGAAGGGAGTGGATAATTTGGAATTTAATTTCTGTGGCTGCTTGTGTAAAAAGAAAGCCTTTACAACGTGAGACTTAAATATGTGAGCATCACTTTGACATAGGTTCTTGGGAGGCCTTGTAAACTGTAAGGTGTGACGACCACCCCAAATGCACTGAAATTAATGCACTCGATACAAGAAAACATTTCAGTTGTACTGCTGCTGGTTTCAGAACCAAGCATTTACACACTTAGAAAATAATTTCCACATAACATACTTTTCTTTTGGTTTTTTCCTCACATGAAAGCTAGCAAACAGCTGCTATTCATGCAAATGCACTTGTTCAAAGGCAAGGCAGGCTGTTTCAGCTGATGACTTAAAATAAACCCCTGCATTTCCTGAAAATACTCTTTCTTACTCTATTAGGTATAGAACTGCTAGGGTTTTCTTTCCTTTTTCTTTTCTTTTTTTGGCAGCCCTTTGTCCCTAGTGAATATTAAGGTACCTCCTCTCATGAAACAGAAGAGCAAATCAATACAATGTCTTCATTTGTTGTATGCATTTGTGGCTATAGCAAACCTAAGAGTGTCTTGGGGCAGCCTCAAAGCTTGTTTTCTACTCAAAGAAAAATTGCACGAGACAAAAATATGCCTCTGAGGTTTAATTATCCTTCTTGGTTACCCCTAACAAGAAAAATAATGTACTGTAGCTCTCTGAGTTTTTCCATGGCCAAGATACCTGTACTTGTTGCTTATTTTCTTGCCAGTGGTAAATAGGTCTTTAAAAATGAATTGTTTCTCCTTCCTTTTTTTCCCTGTGCTCTCAAGAGTTTCTCTCTTCTGCACAGATGTGCAAATGTGGTGATGGAGCCTAGGCGAAAAATTAATCTAACACTCCCCATGTCTGCTTTTCTGTTGATGTATTTATGTTTGCTGCCTGCTTTTTTGCTTACAGGGATGGAAGTCTCAATTATGGAATGGTGTCTGATCCCCATTGTTCTCCATCAGCTCTTTCTTTCATTGGGCATCAAATTCTTCTTTTCTTCTTGGCTGCCTTATTTCTTCTTAACTTTCTGCTAAAATAATTTTAAAAAACCACTAAATTTTTCTTAAAATTTAGAGTGGAAGCCTTACATCTGCCCAAACCAGCCATATTAGTAAAAAGCTTCCATTATCTCATTTCTGTGGAGTTGCCTGAATCGTCTTAGGAAAAAAACCACTGGTGGGCCAGTTTAGAGCAAGATATGTCCTCATATTCTGTGATACTGTTGAGTGACTGGTACCTTCTGGTTCTTCTCCATCTGGTACTTCTGAAATTTTTACTGAATATATGTTATTTAACTGCACATTTCCCACAGGATAATGCTTCACCTGCATAAATGAAAAATGAAATATTAAAATCAGCCCTGTCATGTTGTGAGGGTCTGATGCAGCATCTTTCACTCCCACGACATTTGTTATTCCAACTGACTGGAATCTTTCCAATAGCTCTGCATGATTTGAGGCCCTTGAAATTTTTCCAGCAGCACTGTGAAGGCCAGGACAGAGGCCTCATTGATGATCTGGAAAGAAAGTGTAGATTTTGGACCAGTTTTCCAGCTGCTAACATAGGTTGTGCTGTAGAGATGCAGACTGTTGCAGAGGGTGTGCATTATGAAATTGTGAAAGGATTGGCCTTCCTATCAGGAATCACCAAACATAATTATCCCACATTTCTGCAAAATAAATTCTGTGTAGTTTTATGAGGCAGAAATAATGAATACATTTTATCCCACAGATTTACTGAGAGAGTAGTTGACTATGTCCTGTGTGGTCATTAGAACAGCCAGGCAACACAATTCATAAGAAGTAATTTTCTGCCATATTTTTTATTCACACAGAGAATTTTAATGGCGGAAGAGATCTCAATCAACTTTGTTCAGTAATATTTTTGCTCAGACACTAACTTCATTACCTTCACCTGTAATGTTAAATGTAGAGATAAAAAGAGACTTAAGATTCTCAGCCCACCAGAATGATGATAAAAGACTAAAGCAAGTATCATCTCAGGCAGATTATAGCAGGAAAATTAGGGTCTGGATTTTGAAACCTTTTCTTATCCTTTTCATTTTTCTTTTTGGCCTAGAGCTACCAGGGTCCTCTCCAACTAATTTTTACCTAATTGCTTTTTCACTACTTGTGGAATCATTTTAGTTTTTGCTGGATGTTTTCCAGCCTCTCCTATCACAAGTGGCTGAATTATGTATGCTTGGAGAGAGAAATGAAATGAAATGAAAATATCTGGTACTATAATAAAAAGTATCATGAAGAAAAGATTTTTACTCAGGTGTTTATTAGTGTAGAACACATTACAAATAATTTTGGTTTGCTAATTAATGACAGCAAGTTGCCCATGATTCTGAGGCCAGCTGAATGTGGTTACCTACTGGACAGGAGCATTGACTGGAGTATTGGCCTGCTGGAATGGAGCATTGGAGTAGGAACAAACAGTGGAAGGCATCAGCCTTGGGCACTGTCACTACCAGCCCTGTAGCAGCACCAGAGCTGTGCCCAGGACACTGTCACCTCACTGGGGTCACAGACTGTGCTGCTCCCAGCAGAGACCAGAGAGGGTGATGGCCCAGTGGGGAGCAGGGCCAGAGCTGGGTCACTGCCCTGCAGGGGCTGCACGGGGCCCAGGACAGCGCAGGCACCAAGGGCAGAACCCTGGCTCTGGGCAGCCATGTTCATTGCCAGCTCCTCCAGCTTCCTTGGGTGAAGTAGGTTTTACAGTGCTCCTCTCCTAAAAACAACTTGGTACTTTAGTGTTTCAGAAACAATATTTCCTTTTCTTTTTTTTTTTTTTTCCTGGAGGGAAAGGATAAACTCTAATGATTTCCAAGGTTTAATATGACATTCTGCTACTTAGTGATTGCTTTCTTTATCTATATAGTGCCTGGATACACAAACTCCATTTCCAGCTCAGGTACATATATCCAGCTGTATTGTTTTGATCATGCCTCATGAGAATGATGTTTGACAGTGAGTGTCAATTTGCAAAATGTGTTGTCTGCACTTCTTGAAGAACAAAGCAAGATACTGATTTTTGAATTTTTTTTTAAGCCAACTATGAAGGTCTATTTTTTTAACATTAATTTCAATGAAGTATCAGAGCTTAAAGGATTTAATTATGAGGCAAATGGAAACATCCCATAGAGAACTTATGTTCTTGATGACCTTTCCCACATGTTCTTCAGTAAGAACAATCATTTTGGGACTTGGCTGGAAAATGGATTATACTGACTGAAAAGTGTAATTTTTAATATTTGCTGAGGAAGATCATGCACTTGAACCACATGCCAGTTACATCAATAGAAATACTTTTCAATACTTTTCAATTGTGGCTTGTTCTGTTGGTGTTGTATAGGAAACGTGGAATGGCAGCATGAGTTTTGGAAAGAAAGATAAAAGGACACTATAACAAATGGACTGGTTAAAAGATAAGCTATATACAAACACTTTGTACACCAAAGTAGATGAAGAATTATCTATTGAGGTTTAATGAGGTTTTGTTAGCAGTAATAAAGACTTAGGATAGAAATTTAGCCTGTATATCAAGTAACCTTCCTAATCACAGATTTTTTTTGTCAAAAACTTTAAGGTTTTTATCTCTGTGGCCTTTTAAAATCAGATAACAATGATATGTCCTTTAAAATGTTTTGTGTTTCGTTTTTAGGTTATTTCCAAGCATGTGGTAATTTTCAAGGGTGCTGTTTATGAGTGTCCTAGGCTGGGGTTACTGGGTTATTGGTAACCCCAGTGTGCTAGAGGGCTGTTCATGAGTGTGCCGAACTGCTGCGGTGAGTCTGCAGCCATTTCACTCAGCTGCACTGTATTCTAAGATTTCATGTGTTCTAATATACTACTTCACTGGGTTTGCAATAGCTAGAAAGAAAGGAAGGGTTTGTGCTTACACAGCACAGGTTAAGACATAAAAGGTGCAGTGGAAGACTTGTAAGGTGCCAGGGATCGCGTGAACAGTCAGGGTTGCTTGTCATATTCTATCAAGTACCAGGGGCAACATGGATGTGGTCTTTACTGTGATGGGGAATCTGATCAAGCAGAATGCCTTGTATTGATGCCTTGAGAGGCTATGTAGAGCAGAGGCTAGACAGTGTTAAAGAAATAATGTAGATATTTATTAAAAGGCCTTCAAAGGATACACCTTGGGCAGTACAAGAGCCCGGCCAAGGCTCCACCCAAGATAGAAATGGGTCATGAGTTTTTACACCTTTATAAGTTTTGGTCCATACATATATTGGGGTTAATTGTCTAATTACAGCTTCAGGTTATGAGGTCCCATCCTCCAGATTGCTCTCCTCAGTTTGCTGTTTATACTTTTTGGGACTGAAGCTGTAATGGTGTACTTGTTTCTCAGGCTGGAAAAGGATGGTTTTGTCTAACTAAACTGTGAAGAGAACTTGCTAGCGCTTTATACGAAGTTCAGAGTTATATACTGATGCAGTACAAAATCTGGAAAATGTGAAAGCTGAGAATTAAGGCATCAGTATGATAACCTCTCAAAAGCACTTGAAACTTTTGTTATACTTCAATACAGGGAGGAGATTATTCTTTTGATTTCTGGTAGAGACTGGGTTTTTTCCCCTTTTTAGACTAAAACTGGAGAGCATCCTAGAAAGATTCCTTATCACACACCCTAAAGATGTATGAATGCAGTAGCAATCACATTCTAAAACACTATTTTCTCTGTTATGCAGTCATATTAAAGGAATATAATGATTCTTTTGATTTGGTCCTATGAAACTCCATGCAGATTTGCATTGACAAATACGCTTGCTTTATTTTCTTCTGCTGAAACACCAAAGTGCATAGGGGTAACCTGACTCATACGGGAGTTCTATGTAGTAAAGGGTCTGAGCAAATATCTTATTTACAATCTCTAAGGACACTGTTAGATTGCAGCAGAGGAAATGTATATTCTGGCCACAATGGTCTGAAGACATGGTTGTATGTGGCTTCTGGACCAGAGCTGACTCACATTAGTCAACTGGAAATGCAAACAAAAGAATTCACATGTGCTCATACCTTACAAGCCCTCTGTCTTCAGATATCCTTGAAAGTCCAATCAGGTTACTGAACATAGGTACCAATAATGTACCAAATAATGATATCAAAATCATGGAATCATAATTCCAGGTTAGAGACTCAGCTGTTTCACCTCCTGTTATATGAGCTATCAATAAAATAGTGTTCCATTTTGCTGTTATTTTCACAAAGAGGAAAGAGATGACAGAAGACGAACCAAGTGATTATACAGAATTTGCAGCAAAGTTAGTTATAGTAACTGTATAGGTGTGCATGTGTATGCAAATCTTCTGACTTCAAAATTCAATTACATCTTACACAGGTTCATTAAGCAAACAAAGGTTCATGATATTGTTTTTATAGACTGAGTTTTATAATGGGTCTTTGCACTTTAGAGTGTGAACAGTGCATAGTGTTTGCAGGATGCTGAAAAAACACTTTCCCAAAAACTTCCGTACCTATGTTAAACCTAACTTAAATATTTTAGCTTTAGTTTCATCATTTAAAACTGATATAATTAAGTATTTTTCAAAGGAAAATACATGCTGATGTCTCTGCATATTATTAAATATTTAAGTGAACACCATTTCTGAAAATTTTGTGATGGAAAATAACTTTACCAAAACAGATCAAATGAGCACATAATGTCTCCCTAGTACTAAATGTATCCTTCCCTTTGAATTATTCACCGCTATATATCTACTTATATACACAAGAAATATGCATTAACTGTATAAAGCAGTGCTTGGGCGAGTCTGTTGAAAGGATGCTTCCAATAAGCTCTGTCATATTTCAAATTGCAGATCAAGCACAAAATAGGTAAGGATTTTCCTGAAAATTACTGAGGTGAGAGTTGTGAGAATTAGAACAGCAAACTGGTGAGAGTTAGAACAACATGGTGTATGGGACTGTCTCTTGTGGAGAGATTAATTGATGAGTACAAATGGAGCAAAGGAATATTGTGCACTGTTCACCTTGGCCTCACTATCATGCCAGAACTTAGTTATAAAGCACTGAAATACAAAGTTGCTCTTACTTTGATGCTGTATGTTCTAGATGAAAACTCTGCACTGCACAGAGATATTAGCCAGCTGGTTCGTCTTCAGCAGCTCTGTACAGCCACAGCTTAAGCAGAGAGTGCTATGAGGAAACAACTCTGATGTCAGTTTGCTGAAACAAGTCAGAGTCTTTCCTTATTCATAGAATACATTTATTCTTGGCTTTGCCTTCCAAAGCTAATCTCTGAAAGAAAGATGGATAAACTCCCCTGGTTTGTGTAATCTCTTGTAAATATGCTTTAAACTGAGCAGATGTCAAATTGTCATGCTTCTAATGTCGCACGTGTATGAAAGTTTATGACACGCGTGGCAGCATACTTCAGCAGCAGAGCTAATGCCATTAGTAACACAGCAGTCAGACATCGTAAAGTGGAAATAACAAAATTGGTAAGAAGAATGTGCAAGAGGCCAATCGCTTTAAATCAATCCCATCTCACATGACAGAACAGGGCTACACAGTTTTAGCCTTCTTATTTTCCTGTTTTTCTAAGTCTTAGCAGTAAAAGCATGCATCATCATAAGAAGAAAGAAATGTCTCCATGTCTTTCCTTTAGCAAGGAAGAAAAATTCTTATTCCCCTCAGACCTACAAGATAACAGGAAGATGCTGACCCTTGAAAAGGAGTTTGAGTAATACCACAGTTACTCAGTCTGAGTGATTCTAAGTTAACACACTGTAAGTCAGGACATCAGAGACCACAAATGGAGCTACAATGTGGATACAGAGGCAAAACTATCTTCTGTGCCATCAGAGACACTGGCTTGTGATAGATAATGGTCAGAACTTACTAACGGTGAAATGTGCTTTTTGTACTTAATTCTTTTTGTTTTTTCCGATTTGCCTAAGTTTTTCAATCAGCTGGGATTGATGGCATCAGACTGCAGGAATACCAAAGGAAATTGGAAAATGTCAAAGCCATCCAAATGCTGACTACCAATTGTGACTCAGTGGGCTAAAAAACAGTGGTATTTTTCTTCCAGCTAACTTGCCCAATCTAGCCACAAGTCTTACCATACTGGTAGCTGGACGCCTTCCTGATGTCCCCATTGTGACTGAACCACCCTAAGTTACACCTACTCACTCATTGACAACAGGGCAGTTGTTAGGAGGCAGTGCTGTGACTTGTCAGCTGTTAGGTCTGCAACTGCACAGCAAATTAAATATTGTAAGGCTTTATCAGCAACCTTTACAGATTGCTTTATCAAAGACAAGGATGATAAGGTAAATGATTTGACGTTTTTTCAGTACAAGCCCTCAGGTTTTTTTATATGAATCTGCAAAGAATTTTAAATCTATCTCCGAAGACTTCATACAGCCAGGTGGATAATGAGAAGTGAAACTTGTCTCCAAAAAGATGTATTGGCAGTTTTATTCCTTTCAGTCCATGCTTGGATTCTGGATGTTTGCTGTGAGAGGTGTCAGACAGCTGAGCATCAGAAACATCTCATGCTGGCCATACTCATGATAGGCAGGTACCACATGTCACCTTCACTTTCCCTAATGCAAGGAGACAATGTCATGAGAAGCTTCAGTGAAGATTTACAGTCCATTGAGATACCTTTTTCTCTTCTTGGGAGCTAATGTAAGCAATAAAGTACACAAGCTCATGGAGCTACATAACTCTTTTTGTCAGCTGTGTCATTTGGATTCAATATATCCCATACTAGGTGACAGGAGTGTCTGCTATTCTGTGGTGAATGTTCTGAAAAACCAAGCATAGCACTCACCTCTTCCCTTACCACAAACAGAATCAAGCCTTTGGTCAACAGCAACAGAAACCTTGCAGGTGCAATAATTTATTTGCAAGTGCTTTTCTAGCTAGATCTGCATTTTTGCTCTCATGCATACCTTCTCTTTGCTCCTATCCCTTTTCCACTCTCCAGATACAACAGAGGCAAAGTGCTGTCATGCCATTTTCTGTAGTTCTTGGCAGTATAATTTCCCTAGGTCAAAAGTAAAGCAGTGTAACTGTAAAGAAAGGGGTATCCTTCTGCATTTCATAATGGCAAAGTGCAAATTCCGAAGAGATTTGTCATTTTCAGGAAATGAAAACTTGTGACGAATGTTTATATAACTTTTGATTTAACTTATGTCAGTGTTTTTTCAATATTTGTCAGCACTATTGTCAGAATAAACAGCAAGTTGGGACAAACTGGCAAGTCTGTGTATTCTGCTTTTTTTGCTGAACTGCAGTGCGGTGCTGCCTATCATAAATCTGTTTCACTGAAAATTAGGACAATCTCTTCACTTCTGGAGCACAGTGAAGGAGGAGAAATATGATGGCCAAAAAATAGCTGTGATGTGACAGGTATTACCATTGACACAGGTAAATCAGTTTGGGAAAGGTTAATTTTTGTTGCAATTGTTACTGCAGAGATCTGAGTTGCTACTTAGATGACCAGAGCTTTGTCACAGTATTGTGCAGGCTGACAAATGACTTCGTCTAAGAAAGGTGTTCTGCTTCCTAGGTGATATTTCAGGTGACATTTATTACTTAGTAACAACACAATGCATTTTATACATATCTGTAGGAAATTATTCATAGACCTGCGCAGGAGAATCAATTATTTATTCCAACACAATCCACACTTACTACATTGTGCAGAAGTTAGGTATCCTTCTTTATATATGAAGGGGAAGAGGCAGAGGAAAACAGTATTTTGTTGGACATAGACAAGGGATGGGTGAATAAGGAAGTCTACTATAACATCTGTATAGATGGTAATTTAAGAGATTGATGTAACTGGTCATAGCAGTCATCTGGAGAAAGTACCTATATTTGATCTTCGCTAGCAATCTGGGCTTAAGAAATTCAGTAAGAATAAGATGCTTCAAGGTTCTTTTCTTTATATCTGAAAGACTCATTCAAGCTAAGTCTACTCTCTTCTTTTAAACTGTAGCAAACTGATAAACACTTGTAAAATATTTTAATCCTGTATATCTTCAATTTCTCTTGTAAAATAATTAAAATATTGTAAAATATTTTAATCCTGTAATATCTCCAATTAATGCAAGAGCTGAAATGGGAGATTTTTTTAGATAACAAAATGTGTATCCAAAAAAAAAAAAATAAAACTCAACCAAAGGAACTAGAAAATATTTAAATTAGAAAAATGAATGTGCTGTCTGCTTAGCTAATTATGCCAGGATTTTTGCATGGTTTCTTTTTAACCAGGTACCAGTTAAAAAGCTCTGAGCTACTGCCTTCTTATCCTTCTCTATTGAACACTTGAAAGAAAGAAAATTATGTCCTAATTTTACTTTAATTTTATTGCTTGAATCCTTGTACTCATAATTAATATGGTTTGTACTGCAGGAGGGTGAAATTATATGCTCGTTATAGAATTAATTAAAGTCAGATTAAGACAATTGATTCCCCAACACCCTCCCTGCTGTGATAAGACTTTGGGGAGATTTTTGCCACTTCAGGCATTATTATATTTTCTTATTTCCTGTGGAATGAGTCTTCCTAAAAGAAGGAATGCAATTGTACCTATTTGTTTTCAGTTTCATTAGATTTACTCAGCATTTCAGTCTTGCTTGAAATTTGTAAAATTGCATTAAACAATCTGGAGCCAACTTTTTCCTTGGTATTAGGGCTTTTTTGTGCAGTTGGCTTGGGTTTTTTTCCAGTTTTTCCTGACAGGTTCTTCCCAAGTCTCAGAGGTCTCTGGTCCTACAGCAGGGATACCTATGTGTATAGAAGTAAATAATGGAATTCAGTAAAGAGTATCCCCAGTGACTGCTCCCCACAGCCTCTCTGCCCATCTCTCTCCTTTGTATCTTCTGGATGAAGCTCTAGGGCTTACATCAAATGGATGACTGTAGATATCTCATTGAAATGTGAACATTTGGACTACACTCTCTAGGCATATAACAGTCCTGTTTTGTTGTTTTATCCAAGCACAAACAGAATCTACTGTGGGTAACAAGAGAGTAATATGTATTGTAGTACATGTTTATGGTTTAAAAGACAACCAATCAAGAAAAAAAGGTAAAAGGATGTTTACATTCCCTACAGAACTGCAAATTGAAGCGTTGGAGCTCTTACTCGACTGCAAGACTGAGAAAAGCAAAGACTAAAACCAGAATGTTTAAGTGAGAAGTTCAAAAGCAAGTGAGTAAGCACTTTAGATGTGGTGCTGTAGGTGGAAAAAGCAAGAACAAAATCTTAAAATTGGTGTGTCTTGCCCTGCAGGTGAGTTCCATACTGAAAGGAAGTCAGTGAGTTGTGGCTACTCTGGAATTGGAGCTGTTTAGTACACAGGTTGAGCAGTACTTCCCCCAGCACTATGTTTCCCCCTGACAAAATAATAAGGAAAGATACTGAGAATAAGGATAAATTAAAAATTTTCAGAGAATTAAATTAAATGTCCAGTACAACTACCTGAAGTTCTTAGCAAGAAAAACACTTTTCCTTTTAATAGAGTTCTTTGCTGTTTAAAATATTAAAAACTATTTAAAAATTTTTAATTAAAATATGTCACCTGCTGCAACATTAGCCAAGTGCTTCCCAGCTGTGATTGTGATGGTGATGTGGAGAAAGTGTTTGTATTCTCAAATTATTGCATTTGTACAGTATTCAAATTGTAGTTTACTTGAATATTTTTTGAGAGTGTCTTTCTTATCTTTTTTGTCTTTGTCTTTTTTCTGCTGAATTTTATATCCTTCTAATAAGAAAGTTATTTTGCTCTGCATTTGCCAAGGGAGTCATGAAGGTTCATTCTATTTTGTTGAAGTGTCTTTTTTGTTAGAACAGCAGATAGCCACTCACTAATTAAAGTAAATGGCACACATTAATGTCTCTGTGGTGCTGTCTTTATTTCAGATTGATATTCCTTGTCACCTATTTCTCCCTTTTGATAAGGAAGATATCTCTGCCCTTCATTTACTTGTGTAGCTTTATAATGTTTCCCCTGTTTTATGGAATATCACTGTAGAGTGTAGTGAGATCAGTGATCTTTGAGCTGTTTTATAATTTCTGACACTGGCTTGGTAAGTGATCTGAGTAAGTCTATGACAAGCAATTGTTACTTGAATTGGCAGTTTTGGACATTGCTAAAAACCCTACTGAGACTGAGCTTTGAGATGTTTACATTTATTAGTACAAATCATTCTAAACCCACTGGAATAGTAGAGCATCCTACTTCAAGCTTGCTTAGCTACCTTATGGAATAATTACTCTTGGAAACAACATATGTTCAAAGTGATTTCCTCACTCTTACAGGTAATTTGTGGTACACAAGGAGCTCAACATAGATTGCATAATGCTTTTTTATCTCAGTGTCTCACTTCAGTAAGCTCAGGTGCCCTTAAAAAACTTGCCTCTAGCATTAAATGTATTCCAATTTATTAATCTACCTTTAATTGTGTATAGTGCAAAAATGTTTAATTATTTTAATCCTACAGGATGAACTGAAGCTTGGAAATGCTAATGCTAATCTTCTTTTCCCAACCATGTTTTTCAGAAAGGGAGAAAAATCTGGAGACTCACAACATTAATGAATAACAGACATTCTTCACTGATCTCTGTCAAGCCCTGCGTGCAACTATTTCTTTTCACTGTACCTGCATTTCTTACCCCTTTCTAGAACACTATTTTACAAATCCTCTTTTCTATCACTAGGCCAGGAGACATATCACTGCAAAAAAAACCTGGCTTGATTCCACAACTGAAAGAAATAACTGCATGTCAGGAACTCATTGTGGTGTAGAATGAAATTAAAATAAAACACTTGTCAAGGCATGAAAGTCTAATGAGTCTTCTAAACTTATATATTGAGATTTATATTCTCTTTTGAAGTGGATACAAATGTATCTGACATGCTGTTCCTTGTTCAGGTGATCTTGATGAATGTAGCTAATTGTTCTACTGCTGTTGCCTATTGCAGGTTGCCTAATAACTCTTCATAAAATGCCTGTGTCGCTACTCCTTCAATCATTGAAAGGATGCTATAAAGTGGAACTATTAGAGTCACCCTTTGAGGTGCCACACTAAAGGCTGATATCTCCAAAGCCTGATAAGTAACACCACAGTAATAGGTGAAAGAAGCATTAGAGCCTGTAGCAGGACTGACAGTAAGAACTGGTGAGATTTTATTGTTTATTATTTTAAAATGATCAAACTCTAGTAGAAGATGCCTCTGCAGGGGAATTGAAACTAGATGATCTTCAAGTTTCTTTCCAACCCAAATTATTCATTTTAAGTCTTTGGGCCAAGAGGGAGGTAACAAAGCTTTTCTCCTTTCTTCCTTTTCTTCTATCACTATTCTTGGAGGACTTTGCAAGGCCTAGAAGTTTTAAGGAAAGGCAAAGGAAAACGGCCTAAATGGGCTGAGATCTAAAGGTAGGATTTGAGTTTTGTTTGTACTTTTTAATGTCAAGGCACAGCTGAAAGCCTTTGGTTTTGATTTAGCCTTTTGGACACAGAAAGTTCTCTGAATTAAGGTGTACTGAGGGGATTACTACAGATCAATCATAGAAGAGTTAAAAATAGTCCTCTAAATGGGTGCTGTTACAGAGAATAAAGAAGTGTATCTTGGAGGAATTTAACTCTACTCTTTAGAAAATTGATGATGTCCTATATTCATTTGAAAAAAGAAGGTTTTTTTCAGGGGTTACAAGGCAGGTGTGAATTAAGTCAACAGAAAACTGCAGAGACAAATTAATGCTACAATGCTGGTCAATAGATTAGGAAACTAAAATATGCACAACAGTTAAATGGATCCTCCAAGGCTTTTGGTCTGTGAGGAATTCAGGAGACTTGATGCAAGTAAACATTTACCTGGAAGGGAAAGTATTGACTACACAGATTCTATCAGTCTATTTCAATAACATCCAAGTGAATAAACTGACTTTTTTTACAGAACAGTCAAATGTCCTCAATGAGCTCTTTCAGGTTGAGATTTGAGTATATGCCTAATTTTCCTGTTGCATGAGTTTCTACCTGAGATAAGTTTTTTTCCTTTAAGAAAGTAGGAATACCATATTTACACAATTAGATGGAAAGTGCATATTTGCCACAACCTTAACTGGTCAGCAGCTTGTATGACTGAGGCCCTATTTCTGTGTGTGAACTCTTAGTCAGCAGAGCATTCTTGGGCTTATCTTTGACCTCAGCATTAATCACTAACAAACATGGTTGGACAAATGAGATAATTAGCAGTTTTGAAATAAGATCTTTTTTTCTTGAACTCCAAAGTAAATAGCATCCTACTGAAGAACTGGGAAAGTAGCAAGATTAATTTTCTTTTTCTCCAGGGCTTCCAAGTGAGCCCTTTCATGGAAAAAGCACATGCAAGTAAAGAACCTCATTTGATAGGTATGTGAAGACTACTCAAATCTATCAATATTTCTTCAGAATATTTAATGATAAGAACAGTAATAAGCTCAAAGTTTTTTCCTCAATTTGTGTCCTGTTACAACTAAATTGATCTCAAGTGATTAAAAGGATTGTTTTAAAAGCTAAGAGTTGTGTTCGTCTTTCTCGATTTTCTGTTACTGAAATGAACTTGATTTTTAAATAGACATTTGGTATGCACCCATGATTTCTGGGCATTAGCCTCTGGATGTACATAGCTGAACAGTTAGTCAACATCTCTAAATAATACAAACATTGACTCTTCAAGGTTATGATGAAGGTACTTTCACTCCAGTGTAAAATTTTCTCAAATAAGAGGCTTAGAGCTTATCTTTTCTGTTAATATAGATTTGTTTTTTCCTCCATCCATAGACTGACCTTGGTGATTTTACTTTCTGGGAAAACTAAAGTGTATTGTCTTTACAGTGTTTATACCTCACATATGTCAGTTTCGGAGGTTAAAAAAAACCCAGTACTTTTTAAAGTAACAAAACCTTGCCTTTGTTCAAGAAAAATCTTCAGAAATAGTTCATTCACTTCTGAAGGGTCTCATGGTTTGTAGAAGTCATATGTGGACAGATTTTGTTTCAGATACAAAAATCTCAGCAACCCTAAAATAGAGAAACAGGAGAGTCTGGAGATATCTATAACTAACAGGATAGCTTTATCTAGATTGCAGCATCCCACAAAAAATTGATATTTCCATAGCACATTCTAGATTTATAAAACCTGAGAATACCTCAGGAAGGTGGAAAATGCTAATCTCCCCATTCTTATACACTTGGAAAGTAGGTCATGTTATTCTTTCATTTCATGAAAAGATTTTCCTTCTCTTTTGTTCCACAATGATATTTTTTTTTTTTTGAAGTGTCAGTCAAAACAAAGTGTAAAGACCACATTGCAGAACAAATGGTGTATAAATGGATTTTGTAAATTCTTTCTTATCTATGCAAACAAGACAAAAAGAAGGCTTCCAAATGTGGATGGTTAAAACACAGCACAGTTCACAAACTGCTAGATCAGCCTCTCGGTTGCAGCCATTTTCAGTATATTGCTTTTGGAAGTCAAAAAACATGAGAACTTTTCTCACGCTAAAAGTTAACCCCATTCCACTACAGAATGGGCCAGAATTTGGGAGTATGGTAATGCATGGTAATGTTAAGATGTGCAAATAGGTGCTTTTAGCACCTTTTCACAACTCCATTTCCAGTGCTGCTCTGTATCAGAGTGCACAATTATTATTGAAAATGGGGGGCTGTCTTGGTCACAGGAGTGAATATGTGTCAGCCGGGCGTGAAATAGGTGGCTGAATAATAAGTTATTATTTAGCTCTATAAATGCAAAGCTAGTTCCTCTGAATGGATTAACATGTGCCATTATTCTAGGCACTTACACATTTATTTTGATTACATCCTGTGTTTTATTTACATCAATTAAAGGCTTATGTGGATTTGCAACCATATCTACTGGATTTAAAAGAAGCCAACAGAAGTGTAGCAGAGTTATATGGGATATTCTGGTCTTATGTCAGGCTGTCCTTAACAAATGCCATTCCACTTTGACAAAAAATAGTATCTTTTTTCCATTAGAAGGGCTACCTTGACAATACAGATACTGTCACTGTTTTGTCTGGCTTAATTGCTGATTTAACATCAGTGTGGTCAACTGACCATGCTAATAGGATTTATGCATAGCTTGAAGAAATTGTCCTCTATGTTCTCACTAAAGCGTTTCTGAGCACAGGTGCCAATACAACAGCTTGTGGCCTCCCTGCTGCACAGACTCTGATCCAGAATACTGGCATCTTGAAAGAATCCTAATAGGCACAGTAAAATTGGATGCTACAGCAATGTGTACAATAACTGGCCTCTTTCTTCTTCCCTCTTCCACAGAGCATGAGATCTGGAGTACTGGATCATCTATGTATAAAGGAAGTCCTTGACCAGAAATGTCAAGGACAGAAAAAGCCAGATTTTTTTTTAAATATTTAGCTTTGAAAAATCCTCACATTTCAGAGTAGAAGATTAGCAAGGATATAAGCCAATTGAGTTGATAAGATGCCTAGCGGATACCAGAGATAAACGGCTTTATTGTGTGTTTATCTTGTAGAGGCTAAATTTTGTCCTTACTGTCTTCTCTTTCTACATCTATCTTGGAGTTTCTTTACAGATGAAAAGTTTACTGAAGGCTCTCTGCAAGGAGGCACAATTCCATATCCTGCTGGAAACTTTTTTGGCATATCATTAAAACACAGGTTGTACAAAGATTAGAGAGGGGAGCTGAACAAATCAATGACATTCAGTCCAAGAGGCACCAGAGAACGGTGCAGTTTGTAATATCTGATAAAGGAATGACTCTGAGTGCCACAAGATTTTCTCAATGGTGCGACAGGAAAGGCGTTTGAGCCCTGAAACAGTGCTGCTTATGAAATAATGGACTGCAATCTAAATCATCTTGCTGCAGAGAGGAATAAAGTCATAAAGGGACAAAAAAGCTTGAATTTGTATGCCCACCCCCAAAGTTTGGACACAGCTGAAAACACATAGAGTTTACATTCTGTCATATAACACAATCATTAAAAGTTGCAGCAGGTTAATTGGACTGCTAAGCCAGCATCTGGGGAAATCAAAAGGCAACAATTAATGTGTCCTAAAGCTGCTGAACATCAAAGAGAGAAAACTCTCTGGTAGCTGTTAGCTTATTGCATTTTCACTCTCCTTTTTTTACAGCAGGGACAAGCTACCTTAGGCATCCCAATGTATGACTGCCTGTTCTAACATGGCTTCTATCACCATCATTCAGAGCCCCATGGGGGCAGGGAACCATTTCTTATGATGCACATCTGAGTTGTGAAATCCACCTTTAGGTGGTTCTGAGGACTGAAGCAGAGGTAATGAGACAAGGCAGGCCCATTTTCACCAGAGTTCAGAGAGAAGATTAATTAGTTGAAAGAGTCCCCCCTTGGGATTGACTTTAAAAGGAAAAATATATTGAAATAAAGTATCTCAAATCTAACTTTTAGTCTCAGTGGCCCTACATGTCAAGCAAACGACTATTAGTTTCCTCATTAATCAAATAGGTAAAACCAAAGTACACAGATTATGCGGAGAACACATTATATGTTTTGAAGGGATCAGGGCTCGGGCTTACCGTTGTGACTCATGATAACCCATATATTTGTGTTGTTTGTGCTGTAATAAAACGACAGCACAATGGTGACACTGATGCTGTGCTGACAGCGCTATTCAAGTGTCTTGCTTGTTTCCCCAGTGGATGCAAAATTTTTTCCAGCTCCTCTCTCATGAAGACTTGGTCAGCAGCTACACTTCAGATCCAAGTTTAGTAGTGAAATTCTTGCAGGGTATGCAGAAAAAGAGCCAATGTTGCGCTATTAATATTTATACTTTGGGTTTTCTATCTCTCACTATTTCTTCACTGTCTGTTGAAGACCTGTCTTTTTGCTATGCCAAGTGCAGCTCAGCTTCCCAGTTTGCAGTGCCTTCACACACCCTGGGGCCAGCACAGACAGTACTAACTGATGGTGAGCTGAGCACAGTAACCACTTCAGGAGCTGAGATGCACAGGCATCCTTTGTTCAATTATTTCCTCCTGCTGGAGCTCTGTTGAATTTCTCAACATTTATTTGCTTTCTCATTATTTGCTTAATTCAATTGCATGGCCTGAAATTTTGTTTTCTGGGAAGAGAAAGCTCTTCCTTACACACCTCTTTGAGCTTTGGGGACCCTACCAATTTGTTTGCTGCTGGTAGATAGAAGAAGACAGCTTCACTCCTGTTCTTCCCAATTAAAATATGCAATGCTTTCTCTTTCTTTTCTCTTCTCTGTAGATATCTCTTCTAATTCTATTGCTTCACATTTTTATTATTAAATTTGCATTGCTCTCAAGTTTTTCTTAAAATAAAGAAAAAATCCAGCAAACAATGGAATTGTTTAGGTTGGAAAAGACCTCTTAGATCATAGTAAGTTACTATTAACTCAGCACTGCCAAGTCCACCAGTAAACCACGTCGCCAAAGTGCCACACCTGCATGTCTTTTAAATACCTGCAGGAATGAGGACTCAGGACTTCCATCGGCAGCCTGTTCCAACACTTGATAATCTAATATGTAATTTAAACCTTCCCTGGTGCAACTTGAGAGCATTTCCTCTCTCCTGTCACTTGTTACCTGGGAGAAAGACTCACTCCCATTTGGGTACAACTTCCTTTCAGGTCTTCACTCTCTTTTTCTTCAGATGAAACAGCCCAAACTCCTCATAAGACTTGTGCTCTAAATCCTTTATCAGCTTGTTGCTCCAACACCTCAATAAGTTTCTTGACGGGCCAAAAACTGGACACAGTATTTGAGGTGTGGCCTCACCAGTGCCAGGTCCAGGGGGGTGATCACTGCCCTGCTCCTGCTGGCCACACTATTGCTGATACAAGCCAGGGTGTATACTTTAGAGGTCCTGCGAATTCCATTTACTGGATGGCTGATTGGTTTTTCTGGAACAGAAGTGATTTTGGCAGGAGATAAAACGAGAATATTTATCACTTCTACTTATCACTTCTGAAATCCTAAATGATGTGTATATTTAAAGAAGCCCTTAAACTCCTTTTGGGACTTCAATATTATAATTTACCTTTGCAAATTTCTATTCGGAATATAACGCTTCTTTATTACTATCTAAAAAATTAAGTAGTTGTTAACAAAACCAGAACTAATTGCTACAGGGTAAAAATGCTTTTGTTCTACCACAACTTCTCTAATGTTGTATTAACTTACTGGTTGGAGGAATATTTAGGATGAGAAGCTTGATCCATATTAGCACTCCTAAAACCAATTCCTGGATAGATTTAAAAGCTTTGTGTTTGTGCTATGCCTCTGAGATATTAAAAGCTCAGTGCACCAAATGGAGCATTCCAAATTTCCAAAACTAAGTCAAGTCAGCATTTTCCCTTCTAAATCCACTATTCCATGTACTTTATGAAAATCCAGTTTCTGTCACAAGGGGTAATTTCCACTGAGGCTGAGATTCTTTAGTGGGGTGTTTGGCAGTGCGCCCTTTCAAGAAAAGCGAGGGGAAAGGACACCAGGTAGTGTTTGGTTTCAAGAATGTCTAGGGAATCCATATTAGCTTCTTCAGTTTTCTGAGCTAACTGGAGACCACATGGCCTCCAAGTATCCCTTGTAATCAAACTTCTCCGTGTTTCAAAACTAGTCTGACGTTCTAGCTATTTGTCTGCTGTAAGTGTTCATGCAATTACTTGAGCGCGCTATTAGAATTTCAACAGAAAGTTCTTAGGGTGCCTTTTCTGTTTTTCTGAGCTTAACATTGAATTGTCCAGTGCTAAAGGCTGGTAACCACAACTAAAAGGTATACGTGTCCACTGCTGTTACTACACTCAAAACAAACAGGAGAGCTACTTGCATCCTGCCTCTTATTATAACATTCTTATTATAACATCCTGCCTCTTATTATAACATTTAGACAGAACTGTCCAAAGAGTTCTGATAGCACTGAGGCTTTCAGTACTTGATAGGGACTGATAAATTCATATGCTTAGAAGTAAGTGCAAGAAGCAATGTGGTAGATCCCTTGGTCTCTTGCTATGAAAAAATCAGTGGCTTTGAGCTCTCAGTAAGATCTTGTGCAGTAATTAACCATTTCTAACTTTATCCACGAATCACAGACTCTGTGCTCAGTGGAATTAAGCATCTCAGCCTGTTAGCTGATATTCTTGGGCAAGTCAAGATATTGAAAGACTATTATGTGTAATCCTAATCCTTGATTTCCTATCATCTTTATCCCAAGATTATTGAATCAGCAGGCAGATGAACTTTAGTTTGTGATCCTCTGGCATGGTTCCAGGTACGGTAATATCTGAGATGATTTGCAAGGCATTTATACATTTCCAATAGGAAGGAAAATTCTCCAAACAACTCCAAATTAGCTGAAGAACAGGAGGAAGAAAATCCACGAATTATTTACAAGTGAACATATGCTCCCTCCTATTCTTTTTTGCACATGGCTTGTCAAACGTCTTTTTCATACATTTGGAAGCTCTAAGGAAAATACTGTTCAGGCAAATGTATGTACATCTAGATGTCCACAGGCAGGTGTAGTAAAGCAAAATCTCCAATAAAATACGTCACAGACAGAATGTCCACATTATGTTTACATGCTTAGTACTGATGTTTTTCAGAGGCTACTTCGTCATGGGCCTGAAATCTGAGAGTGTGTACTGAGGGAGCTGTTCATAAGTATAGAGGTTTGCATGTAAGGTTTTGGTCAGCAAAGTGCTAATGATCATTATTTCAGAAAATTAAAGATTTTTTCCATTTGTCTTTGCATTTTGTGAGGGAATAACAATATGGGGTTCTTTTTTCATCTGGGTAAGAGCTTTTGATGGATGTTAAATAATCTAAAGTTTTTTAATGTTTTAGGCTTAAAATTCAGTGCATTCAAATAACATTTTAAAATTTAAAGGCATACTATAAAAAACACCAGAGTCATAAATTTTCCTAGAGAACTGAAAGCCTCACTTCCTCTTGGACAGAGGTTCCCGATTTATTTTTCCCTCTTGTTGATTAAATTAGTCTCAAAAGATGTATCCTAAAATATGTCCACACAACACAATGCAGTACTATGGTTTCCTGAGTTATCTGTGGAACAGTCAACATGAAGCAAGCCACAACATGAGACCATACAGAGAAACTGCCCTGCAGCCTTGAAGCAGTATATCCCATGTCAACCAGCTCTGTGTCTCAGGAGGGAGTTTTTGAGGCCTCTGTTACCAGTCAGAGCTCTCAAACCAGTTTATTTGGCACCAATATAGAGCCTCAGCCCAGTCCATGCTCTAGGACATTGCTGCTAGGACCTTTGAGAATTTTATTTTTAACCCGTTGTCCTGCAAGTTGCATATCTGTAAAACAGAAAAGGCAAAAATGCAATAGTACATCTTATGCATTTGTTAACTGTTTTTTCATCTATTAATGAAGAATTTACGTAAATAACAAGCAATGTCAGAAAACCCACACAGACACGCACAAAATGATGTTGTAACCATGATCATCTGTAGCAAATTTCTCCACAGATGTGCAAGACCTATCATCATCTTCCAGCAAAGCACATAGATTTTTGTGCCTCATTGCTGAAGACTTTGTTTTGTGTGTCAGTAATTGCAATTATTCTAGTAATGACACTCTGTAAGTGACATCCTAGCATTCTCAAAGCTTGCTATCAAAGCTGACAGCTATCATATAACATGTTAGCTTTCCCAAGGGGAATGTCAGCCAGATTCCCTTCTTGCACTTTACTGTTCCACCTTGGGTATGTGCATGCACGTGTGCGCACAGCTTCTGGGGGCTGAAACAGCAGAGCCTTTCTGTTAGGTGCCCCAGAAGAATTTCACCGCAGAATTCCAGCAGAAGTACCAAAACAAGTTCCATATTTCCCTCCTCTCTGGTGACCACCTACTCCACCTGTTTATTGTTGCTTGCATCTGGCTTGGGGAAATGCAGGGACCTCGTTATCAGTCAGAACCACACATGCAGCAGCTGCCAGCTGGTTTGCTAAAACTTGGAGAGCTGTTTCCAATACATCAGTAAGCATTCGTTATGATAAAAGTGCTGACATAATTGCAACATGAAGCAAGTTTAAAGTGTCAATTTACATCAAGGACACAAGTCAAGGATTTTTGAAAAAAAAAAGAAAAAAGAACAAAAAATTCTTTGTGATGCTTTGTTCTTCCCATCCTGTATTAAACAGAAACAGTGAGTGGTCCTTGGGAGAAGTAGATTTCAGATTCTGTTGCAGAGCAAAAATATCCTGTAATCTTTGCAATCAATTTTATAGAGTTTTCAAAGTAAATATCAGAATAAAAAGTCATTAATTTTCATGTTTCTGTGGATCACTATAGATAAAAAGTAATTGCTAACCTTGTTCTGGAAAGGAGTTGGCAGAAATAATAATGTATTTTTTGCAAGTAAGATTGTTTGTATGAAGAATTGTTACATGGCAACCTGCTTCTGGTTGGAAATAATTACCATCTTATTAAACTGTGAATAATTTCTACATTAATAACCCAATGCCAGAAAAATTTTCCAGAACTCTTCCATTTTTGTGTACAGAATTAAGATTTTCTATTTTTCTTATTGTCATGGTTTGACCCTGGCACAATGCCAGTGCCCCCATGAAGATACCCTCCCCCTGGTGTCTGCTGTGAGATGTGACCAGGAATAAGCAAAGCAGGCTCTCACTTAGTAACAAAAAA
>JACDOX010000008.1:11459534-11816363 GCA_014549065.1 Cardinalis cardinalis
CCCCGCCCAGCAGGAGCAGCCGGACGGGGGAGAGATCCGAACTCTTTCCCCACCGGAACCCAAGAGAGCTTCCCAGGGCGAGAGCCCTGCTTTAACCTTGTGTTCTCAGAGGTGGATCCAACGTCCCACTGGCCAAATAAGTTGCCAATTTTAAAATCTGAACATCCATTGGCTTGACCACAGGATCCCAGAAATCCTGTTTCCTGTCAAACCACCACACTTATTCAGTTTATCTGCATCTTAGATGAATGCTAATGTTTATGATTATACCTTTCACTATCCACTAAAGAAAACAGATATGTATTGCTACATTTTATAGAACACCTCTCATATAAAGATTTTATGGATGTTCATTTGTTGACTCTTAGAGCTGTGTAAATCCAGAAACAAATGGTTAAAGAAAACGTCTGTGGAGGTTATGTGGCTGTTCATATTGGAGGCAGGGGAACATTGGCAACTGGAAGGAAACTCAGGTGAGTTCCAAAAAATTCAGTTAAAGATATCTCAGGTTAAATACTAAAAAGGTGGAGACTTCCAAGCTCTAAAAATGGTAAAGGTCACTTCTAAAAAAAGTGGCTTCCTAAAAACCAACAATTTATTTCGACCAAGAAAAATTTCTTACTCTTCTGATTGAGTTTTCTATATCTTGAATGAAACCAGTTAGAATTTCACTTCCCATCATCCTGAATGACTTAGTGAAATAGGAGAAACAAAAGTATATTCACTGAGAAAAGAAGGAAGATCAAGATTTATCAATGAAGGCCACCTGCTGTCAGGATGCAGTGTGGATTTAATGGGTATTTTAATGTTCAGTGCTCCAGTGAATAACAGATACTGCCCCTAGCTCCCTCTTATAATATTTTATCCTAATCTATGGTGGTAGATTGCTGTGATTTCCACCTGTGTTTTCAAACAGATTGTACTTATTTCAATTTAAGAACTACAAGCGTGATGATGGTGAAAGTAAAATCTCTGTGAGAAAATACAACACTCCAGTGTTACTCCTGTAGGAGTGTGCAGCATTCCTGAATGTAAAATATCATTCAGTTTTGCAGCAGAGCAGGCAGTTTCATAAGATCAAAACTGCATGAGGTTGCATAAGCTATATATGCTCACCTTGGCTACGTGATGAGAATCACCCCAACAATAAAATTAAGCAGAGGTATTGGGCCTACATGAAAGAATCTGTGGAGAAATTTTCCCTGTCTAACCATTCAGGCAGTCTGGCAGTCACACTCCAGACACATTCACTGCTGCCCCGGACGCTGTCTGATGCCTCTTTGCAGCAGGTGGCTCCAGTGAGCTGACAGGAGCCCTGCTTGATTCCCTCTCTGCACACCCCACACTCACACAGTCAGACAAGATTTCCTTACCAGCTCAACTTTTGGGTTCCCATAGTAGAGTCTCAGACATTCCTCTAAGGCATTCCTTAAGGAATTTTATTTGCAGTGCAGTAACACAGAAACAGCTTGAGCTGATGCCTCTGTGGGGGCAGGGATATCACCCCTCAACCTCCTTTTTCCCAGTTTAAACACCCCCAGCTTCAGCTGCTTTTCCTAAGTCGTGTGCTCCATACCCTTCCCCAGCTCCACTGCTCTTCTCTGGACATGCTCCAACACCTCAACGTCCTTCTTGTCATGAGGGGCCCAAAACCGGATGCAAGACTTGAGGTGTGGCCTCACCAGTGCTGAGTACAGGAGGAAAATGACTGTCCTGGTCTGCTGGCCACACCATTGCTGATACAGGCCAGGATGCCATTGGCCTTCCTGGCCACCTGGCCACATACTGGCTCATGTTCAGCTGACTTTGGACCAGTATCCCAGGTCCTTTTCCAATGGGCAGTCTTCCAGCCAATCTTCCTCAGCCTAGAGCGCTGCATGGGGCTGTTGTGACTTAAGTGCAGGACCTGGCTGTTGAACCTGACACAATTGGCCTTGGCCCACCAATCCAGCCTGCCCAAATCCCTCTGCAGAGCATTCCTGCCCTCCAGCAGACCAACACTCCTGCCCCACGTTGTGTCATCTGTGAACTGAGTGAGTGTGCACACGGTCCTCTTGTCCAGGTAATTCATAAAGATATAAAACAGGACTGTCCCTATCACTGAGCCCC
Source organism: Cardinalis cardinalis (assembly GCA_014549065.1). NCBI lineage: Eukaryota > Metazoa > Chordata > Aves > Passeriformes > Cardinalidae > Cardinalis > Cardinalis cardinalis. The sequence goes on from JACDOX010000008.1 coordinate 11,461,644, forward strand.
AGGGAACACCATTGTGACTGTCTGCCAGCTGGATTTAATACCAACTGCCTACAGGCTTCTTTTAGCTCTGTCAGGAGACACGGCTGCTATCACTCCTGGTCCTGCCCAGGTTGCATCAGCCACTGTTGCATGAGCTGCCAGCTCCTGGCAGCTCCCTCATGAGAGTTTAGCAACTCTGAAATAGCTTACAAATTTATCTTGAGTTTTGTCAAGCTCTTCACATCACTTTACTGAAACCTACATAAAGAGATTTTATCCCTTTTAATTAAGGAATAACAGAAACTAACTCAGTGAAGGATAAAATCTATATTGAAACAGTACAAAATAGTTTTTCACATTCCTAGTTTGATATGATTCCCTGGAAAAGGGAGATTTTATGCCATATGAAGAAAAATAATCTGAATTGACAGAAGATTTTATACCTCTGGTTTTGTAGTTCTGTATTAAAGTCTATGTTGTAAGTCATGGAGTTTTGTCTCGAGCTGTAACATACTTGTAAGATTTGGCCACAACTGCAACACTTATCAGAAATAATAATGTAGTTTGTTAAATGTTTCAGAAACCAGCTTAATGTCAATCAGCATATCCAGGTGGAAATTGCCTTTCTAAACAAGGAGCTTAAAGTGGTAATCAGCCAGCTACCTTCAGATTATATATATCTTTCCAGTGTTTATTTATTCAGCAATGATAGGTTGACAGCTGGCATTAGCAAAAGAGTTTTGAACTTAGTTAAAATCTAACCAGTCAGATGGAACAACACATGCTAAAATAACATACCTTAGGTTCATCACTCAGGGGATAAAAGCTGTGGGGAGGTGACATTCCATTCCACAGAAGGATTCATACTTGAACATGTATGAAAGTTAAATAATTTTAAAATTTTCTGTAATAAAAAAAAAAATGAAATTCTTTGCTTCTCTTCTGACAAATAATTTCAGACCCATTGGACCATCATATGGTCGAATACATTATCAAAGTATTTGGAGTAAGTGATTTCAAAATACAGCGTGAAATGTTGTGTTTTGATGTTTAATTGAGTGCTACAGGAGCTATAAAAGCATTTGAGTTGTAAGAAAGATGCAGGAGACAAACACATCTCATTTAACAGTGTTAGCACAATGTTAGTTGTGACTTCCCCAAGATAATCTCACAATCTGCTTGTCTAACTGTGATTTTCAAAATACCAAACATTTACCATGAAATAAGGTTTTATCTTCTACATTCATTTATTAAATTAGTTCCTAGCACCTGTATTCATCTTCTATGTTTTTATTACTGTCAGCTGAACCTATCAGTTCAGGAAGTTTATCCAGAAATGATTTTTTACTAGAATGAAGTAGAAATGAGATGATATGGAAAAAACACATGTATTGGTGGTATTTTTGTTTGGTTGCTTGGTTGGGGTTTTTCTTGGTGGAAACAAGCAAACTTTATATTCCAGTTTAATTTAAAATATTTTCTAATCAATGGGCTCTAACAGAAAGCTTTTCAATCTTATGATTATATCTGTACTATTACCTTTAAGCTGCAGGAGTCTTCCACTGTGCATGTCAGCCCCACTGAAGTCTTTCCTGTCCATATAAAATTGCCTAAAAAAAGCCTTTGTGGGGGTTATGTAATCAACCATTGTCAAAAGTAAGGAAGAAGCATTTATATGGGCATACTTTTATAAGCACAACCATATACAAACCATTTACCTTACAAAGCATTTACATTATATCATATCCCTAAAAAATTTAATTTATTTTCAAACCTGTCCATTCTTGGGTAAATTTACCCAACCAAGTAATTGCCTTGTGAACTTTGAGGTGGGTCAGGGTTTCTTTAAAAATGTTTTTATTCCCCTTAAACAAAAGTACAAATATCAACTGTATGCAAAATCTTAGCTTTGTTTCAGAAGTGACTAGTGCCTGAAAGTGAACATGCAAACTGATACACAACAGTAAATATGTCTCTGTAGGGAGAGAAAGGGGGAGTGGGTCACAGTTGTAATCTCACTGCCGTTAGCAGCAGCTCTCTAAGAGGGACAGAGCAGTTTCTCAGCCTGATATCAGGTCTTTATGACAGATAGAGATTTGCTTTTCTTCAGAGCATTAGAGTAGCCTGATTTATGAAACACTGACCAAGTAGTTGATGCCAAGGCATCCTGTTTCTTTTGCTTGCATAATCTAATCCAAAACCAAGTTGAAGGAATTTAGCTCACATAGAAGAAAGTAAATAAAGTAGTATTAAGTATGCCTGTTCTTTGCTTTATCTTCCTCCAGTAGTTAGGGACTTTTGTTGTTTGTTTTTTTTGTTTGCTTGTTTGTTTTTTCTTGTCACTTTTGACAAAAATGCAAGAATTCTGATATTTTTATCTTTTTGGATATGCATTGTATACTCAGCTTTTTCCCAGCTGATTTCACATCTACTCACTTGAAATATTCTATATGGTAATACAGCCTGCTGCTTGTGTATTTACCATGACACCTTTCAGTGCAGTGTACGTCAACTGGCTTTTTCTCTCCAGTCTGCAAAAAGTAGTCTTTTGAGATAGTGTTAGAAATTAACCTCTGTGTGGATTTTTTTCATTTTTTTTTATTGTTTGATTGATCACTTGCGTGTTTATTTGATTATGATTATTGTCTAACAGGGTAACAGCTTCCTAATAATTAGATATTGTACTTTCCCGTTTAAAGTATTATTATTCTTTGATATCACTTACTCTTTGTCAGGTAATTAATTTTTAATTACACTGTTTAAAGCAAAAGGCACTGTTGTTTTTTTCACTATTTTGCCAGCTATATTAATTCAACATAAAATTTTAAAATACCCTTTTTTAATACTTAATACACTGTTTTCTGCTTGAAGACGTAAAAATACAGGAGGCAGAATATTTCCATGTAATTTCAAAGAAAATAAAGCCTGGAGTTAGTTAAAACAAGCCTTACATCATACTCCTCGCATAAGTGGAAATTTCCAGGCAGATGAGCAGGAATTTCACTAAACAGATAAAATAATTAAAGAAAACTCAACAATCCAGACTGGATCAGTTACAAAAAAGACAATTGTTGCTTATGTCTGGCAAGAAACTTGTTGCTGAAAAATACACAATAATTTATGTCCAATGTTGACAAATGGTTACAAGTCAAACCAAGCAAAACTTGTCTTTTTTTTCTGAAACCTGATGACGACAACAAATATCCCATTGCAGATCTGTCAGTCATAATAAGATGCAATATGCTGAAGTGATGTAAAACCACAAATAAAAACATTCAATAATAGCTAAGGAAAATGAAAGTGTCTTCTGCCCACATAGAAGCCCTTTCTGTCTCACCCATGTCTTTGCTAATGAAAACAGATTTAAGAGGTGGGGTATTTATTATGGAAGAAAGTTAAAGAAAAGGACTTGTCAGTTTGATGGAAGATGTTATTTGTGAAACAAAAACAGAACCTGATATAAATTGCAAGACTAACTCAGTAAGGGCCAGCCCTGCATGGGTAATATGTATATTGCATAGGCATAGGTTTATTTCTTCTAGTCGATGTAAACAGCTTGTTATCATTCTGGACTAAAAGATAGAAGATTGAACAAGAGAAAATGAGTGTGTGGAACATGTCTTGTATAATACTTCCCAAATACAACTTGCTGTGAGTGAAAAATAAAATTGCTCTGTACGGCTTAATGATATAATCTTGGAAGAAAAAGATTGTTTACTATGTGAGAAGTACTGTGGAGTTTATCCCAGCTTTACCACAGAAGGGCAAGTTATTCAGTCATTTGTTGGCATCTTTGAACCTTAGTTATCTATTGCCTCTTTGATGAGTAAAAGTTGGGTCAGCCTGATCTTAAGCCTTGACTTTTGTGGTCACTAATAGTACTTAGATGGATTTCCAGACTTCCTCCAAAAACACATGACTATAAGACAAGTGAAAACTAGCTGTTATAAAACCAATTTCCAGTTGGTATGCAAATCTGATGCACTGATTTTTCACTTGTTTACAAGCTTGCAGAGAACCTGCATCCCTATTAAAAGTCTGAAGCCCTGCTGAATAAATCCACGGATTTTATCACAGGGCTACCTCTATGTATGCTCTACATCTAATGGCTTATCAAAATCAATCTTATAGTCTTTACCATTATGAAAGAGCTATTTACAGAGAACAAAGAAGAGGAATTATTTGTCAAGAAAAGTCAGTTTAGAATAGATTTGAACCTTGCTGGGGACAGTTTTCATGTATCGATTTTAAAACTTTCAACAGAGCATGCAGTGATATAAACATGCATCTCTGAACTATTTTTCCTAATATCAAGGAGAAATATAAGTAGAAGTAAATTTTTTTACTGCGGTCATTAAAAATTAATATGTAATTTTCCAGGTACTTTCAATTGAACACCCCCCACTGCAAACAATCTAAACTCGCTTTCTTCTAAAGTAAACAGCAAGAGGCAGCTAAATTAATACAAAATTGTTAGTGCAAATAGCTAGAAATAAACTTCAGTCAGACATAGTTGCAATTTGCTACTGAAGGTTTAGTTTTTAAGGCCGTGCTTCCCCTGACCCTTTCCAGGCCGCACCAGGATCCCAGAATCGCTCGTTAGGCCTCAGCCTTGACGAGCAGCACCTGGGTCAGCGTCTCCTGAGCGCCTCAGGAACATCGTCTGCTCCCAGAAACTGCTGCTGCCTAACGAGCTCCTGCTCTTTTTATTATGAACAGCCGTGGAAACTATTTTTCTTGCCTGAATGGCATAACATCTTTGCTCTTAAACTTTCAAAGAAAGTTGCCCAAACCGTGGCCAGGGTGAAACATTGCTATGACTGAGGCCCTCGCTTGCGGCCTGCGGACAGAGATCCAAAATGAGGCCCTTGGAGCTCTCCTGGACTGCAGCGAGGGTGATGAGCCAACTCCCCCCGAGGGACAGCTCCTAGAGCCAGGGAGCTCCTGTTTGCTGTACTCAGAGGCTGCTGAACAAGGATGGATCCCGGGCTGAAACCCCCATTCCTCGAGGCCCAGCCCTTTGGCCCTTCAGGAGACACAAAGGCACCCAAGGTGAGCATTTCGCTGCCTTCCAGGGAGTTTGTCACAGGTACCTTGCACTGACCTCTTTATGTCTGTGTGCATACAAGGATGCAAATGCTATGGCAGACATGGGAAAATGCTGCTCTCTTAGGGGTTTGAGTACTTTGGATATCTAAGTGGGTTAGGCCTGAAAACAAATTTAATATAAGTTATAAGCTAAGTGAAATGCTGATAAATCTTGATCCTTTGCTAAACTGTTAAGCTTAAGATATAAGTTTAAGTACTGTCAAGTTTGAATGCTGTTAAACCTTTAGGCTGCATTCCTTTTCATTCTTGCCATTCCTATCCTTTTGTCACACACATGTACACACACACTGTTCTTGGTTAATTTCGGCACGCACACACAGATAGTTCTCGGTATATTTCACTTTGGATTGATTGACTGGATTTTGTTTGTAGGATTTTTTTTCCCTTGGTGTGCCTTAAAAACCTAGTAAGCAGTAGAGGGAACCTTGCCAATGAAATTTGTCATGCCATTGCTTTATACTACATCTGATTTTTACTGATGCCTTCACTGGTGATTTTTTAAAGTGATCTCAAGCACTAATTATTAACAGTTTTATATATAATATCATTGCTATGTTTCAAAAGCCAATAAAATCTTTACTGTAAAGAAAAACAAAATCTGTTTTTAGAATGTACACATTCTGTGTGTATAATTATATTAATTACAACCACTCTTTCAGTAATTGTGCTAAGAAAACACCACTAAATACAGTTAAACCAAATAAAGGATGGTGACGCTCCATTCCCACTCCTTCTCAAAGTCAGTAGAAACTTCAAGGCAGTTGGCACAAATACTTGAATATAAAAGAAAAGCCACCAGATGACAGAAAGTTTTGTTCAGATAAATTCTATTGTTTATTTTGGGAAAAAACCCCATAGTATTACTTTCCAAAGTCATTATTTATCACATCAAAACTAACACTAATTTGATATTTTCACTGGAAATCTAGAGAACTCATAGGATATTATCCATAGTCTTTAAAAATCTGAGTAGTTAGACATTAGCTTTCAGCTTTAAAATAAAGAGGTAAGTCTTCTGTTCACATTGTACTTTGCATGATGTTAACTGAAAATTTTAGAGCCTGCTTCTATTTTCTACTTGTATATTTAGTATTGATGAACTCTGACATTGAGCCTTAGCAGGTATATATATATATACCTGCTTATAACTCCTTTCTGTACAGGAAATGAAGTGGAGGTCAGTGTAAAGCTCATTCCACTGTCAATTTACAGATTTTTTTTGTGTGCATATCTTTAAAAGAAAAAAATACCTGCTTGTTGTATTTATGATTGACACAGCAATTTAAACTACAAATAATATGAGCAGATGGCTATTAGAAAATTAAAGACACCAAGACTAAAATCTTACCTGAATATAGAAAAAAAAGTGTATTTTTTTTTTAATGCTTACCAGGAACCAGCTCCAGGGTCTGTGAGCTGAGTGTCAGTTACAGCCAAGCAAGTACAAACAGTGTTCTAGTTATGGAGATACAGATCTTGATGGTCAGAAGGAATGGCAGCAAGAATTTACTAAAATATCTGCAATATTTTCCTGCTGAGTTAAGTTCTGATTATAACTAAATCAATTGTATTTCTAATTTCTACTTATTTTTAAATGAACAGAGACATCACAAACATGGTTGACTTAAGCCTTCTCCTGGTATTAGGGATTCATATGATCACACACTTTCCCTCTGAGCAGGTGTGTGCTGAAGAGTAAACCCACTTTGAATTTGGACTGTCATAGGGTGTTTGAGGCAACCTTACCTGAAATTAAAGCAGGGAGAGTACAAGTATGCCATCAGCTGAAGTGAGAGGAGGGGACATCTTGGCATGACATAACCAATCAAAGGTGGGCAGCAGACCCTCTCTGCAATAAATCATCGCTCTGGTACTTCCCCTGTGCAAAACTCCCTGTGTTCAGGCAGTCGTGAAGGGGTGAGTGACTAGATGCCTAGTAACGAAATAAACACCAAGATAAACCAGAGAATATTTTAAGAAAATAAGTACAACAATTTTTTAGGATAGGGCTAGGAAGTTTGCTGAAGGAAGAAGAGAAGATAGATAGGTGGATCATGGGTAAATCACGTGGAATAAGGAACGGAAGTTCAGATAAACATTTCCTATCATGAATGACTAGCAAGAAAGGGTTGCTACATATATAGATCAACATCTCATTCTATGATATCCCATTGACTAGGCTTTTGTTCTGAGTTATACTTAAACATACTTGAAAACCTTTGCTGCTGGATATTAAAGATTAATAAATAACTTGAGACAAATTTTTAACCCTTTTCTCTTCTGCACTTAATTTTTTTCTGGGGTTATTTTTTTAATTATATGAATACTTACCACAAAAATTAAATACCAGCAACAATAAAAAATGCCTGTGATATTCATGAGTATTATGAGTTTTAACTCAATAAACAGTAGAAACATAGCAGCTAAATTCAATTACACTAGTACTACAAGGGAAAGCCATGTCCATTCCTCATGGAATAATAAGTTTGACCTGCCAAGAATCCAATATAACTGAGGTCAACTTTGGATGCAGATTTTGTGTAGTAAAAGCAAATGTTATGTGAAATGACCATGGATCTGGCTTGAATTTCATGAAATGTATAATTTCCTTAGAATGAAATGAATGTCAGTGAGGGATAAATGCACAAGGTACACTGGGTTGATAAATATGCCAACTTTAAATCAAAATGGAAAGTTGAAGTCTGGATTGTGCTGTCACCTTAATGTTTTTCTCAAGATGAGATAAGAGCATAAGCCTCCTGTTTCAGGTTAAAACTCTTTTTGGGGAACCTGAATCCTCCTTTTGTAGGTAGGATATGCCTAATAGCTATTCCATTTGCTGAAGCTCAAAATCCTCAGCTCACTTTTCATTATAAATATATGAACTTGCCAATTTTAAAAAAAGAATCTGTAAAGAAAACAGCATCATGGCAATGAAAAGTTCAATTTCTATCTTTCAAGCACCAAAAGTTCTCATTTTTATTCTGTCTGACAATTTGACATGAATAGGATGGAGATGCTACAGAAGGTGATACAAAAACTGATGAATTGTCTCCTTCCTCTGGGCACAAATCAATCATCATTGTTAAATATTATAGATCAATTCATTTCAGGCACACATACTGCATGTTATGAATGGGTTCTCCTTTAAAAAGATTTCATGGTCTGTGTTTATATTGCAAAAGAGGATGTTTTACACTGTTTGAGTTCTTTCAATGACAGCTTGGTGGATGAGAATTATTGTTTTCATTGATAAATCAACATCAGGTAAACATTAATTTAAAATAAGGACTATCTTATATAGGATTCACTTTTTCTGGAAGTGCACCAGAGGGGCAGGGCCCTGAGCACATCCACATTCTCCTGGGGTTTGGAAGCAGGGCCCAGGCCACCACAGCCCAAAGCTTCTCCCCTCCTGCTGGAGGTCTTCAGGTGAGGCTCCACAGCACCCCTGTGGAGGCCTGGGACAGAGCTGACTCCCACCCCATGGGAGCTCACCTGGGATGAGGGTCTAGTGCTAAAGTCCACTGAGGATCCTATTCCCACTGCCTCACAGCTGGGCCACTGTCTGATCCTAGGCTCCTGTTCTGGACCCCAAATATATCTGAGATTTTCATAATCTTTAAAGATTAGGCTCAAAATACTCCTCAAATATATGAGGATTCTTACTTGGCAGATGAGAGAAATTAAGAATGAGCCCTTGTTCTCTGTCTCAGGTATGTATTTTGATGATCTAGACTTTTCAAAATGCCTTTGTTTATTGAAGCATACAGGTACATTACATGAAGGGCTTTAAAGCATTCACTTTAGACTCCTGACGTCTGTCTGTATATATGGTGTGCATCAGGTTTCTTCATTTTGTCATGCTAGTTTTAAAGCCAGTACAGAAATGAAAGAGGTGTAGGCAAATCTCAGGATTGTTCTGAAAAGAAACTCAACAAAAAACACTTGTTTTTTTTGTGCTGGAACTGGTCAGGTCTAGGCTGACCCACCAACTGTCTGGCTGTGAATCCCATGGATGTGTCTGGAAATACCAGATCAGCTGCTAAGAGAGGACTTGATATCTGGCAATGAACTGGGGCTGAATATTGCCAAGATCAGAAATTTAAAGAGACTTGTAGTTCAGAAGCTGTGCCTTGATTTTGATCCCAAGCAATGGGAAGGGAACAGCAGCTATCAGAAACCATTCTACAGTTACAACTTGGTGCAACACTGTAACCCACTATAGAAGTACAAATATTAATTTTAGGTGTATCCCAGACAACTCAAAATTAGCTTTGTCATGAGCTGTAAAAGGGGAAGTAAGGGGATCTAAAGTAGCTGGAATTTAAAAAGCAGATATGTCCCAGGAGGTCTTTCCCATATGAATGCTGGGTTGATTTCTGTTTCCAAAAATGTCCTGTGTATTCTTACTGTCAAAGTCTGTCTGTGCTAGCTTAGACATTGCTGTCTTACACAGCAATATATGCACAGAAGCCAAGCAGTGCAATATTACACATTCAGATATGGTTTACCCACACTGCCATCTACAGAATGTTACACAGATCAGCAAATTATGAGAGATGTTATGTTAACAGATTCTCCCTTTTTACTTTTTCTCTTTTTAAAATTTTTTTGGTAAGTGCATATGGCTCACTCCGTATTTGCTTTCTACATGGATTTACAATGGTAAAGTACAGTGCTGTAGTGTGAACACCTTTCCAAGTGTTTCTGTCTAGCAATCTTACAGATAATTTCATCTTATTAATTTCTGTTTTGTGGCTGGTGTGCATTTTACTGCAACTTTCTCAGTCTTCTTGTCGGACACCCTGTGAGAGTGTGCTACCTTAACAAACAGTCTGTTAGGTCTATTGCCCAGTAATGTAGTTCAGTGCATAGTCCTAGCGTTCACAGGGGCTCGCTCACTGCCCATCCTGTTAGTTATTCCGTGAAGATCCCAAGGAACCTCACTTTAGCTTAATTGGGGTAATACTGTGCTGACATGTGACCAGTGTGAGCAGATGAGAAACTCCTGTGCCCAGCTAAGTGCCTTTTAATGTTTGCCCAGTAGTCACAGTCCTGCTGTTGTTCCATTCATGACCCAGGAAACATTTAGAGTAGAAGAAAAAGTTTAAAGCTGTTTCATTCAAAGTACCGCACTAGGGAGAAATAGCAAAGCATGCAATCTCATCAGCAAGTCTTGGCAGTTATATAGGAGATAAAGGAGGCTGAGAAGTATTGTGTATGTTCAAGAATCCTCTAAATATACTGTGAAAATACACCACTTGTCATTCTTAATGATTCTCTGCTGCCACTTACAGTGATTGGAGCTCCATTTGCAGGGTTTTTTTCATCTGAAAGCATTTCAGTCTTGGAACAAATTGAGTAGATCACAGAGAGTTCACATTTCAAGGTGCTGAACAGAAAGTTCTCTGATTTGGATGGTTTCTGTAATTTACTTCTGCCAAGATTTTTTCCCAGACACATAATACACTATATTGCTGGTATACAAAACTTTGACTTGTGTAAATAAATGAGCCACAGGAGGAACTGCTATATTCTCCTGTTTGAATGATTCATGCACATACAGCAGTAGGAAATAACATACTATACAGAATCTTACAGAAGTAGCCTGTGTTGCTGGCACAACAATAGGATGGGATGCCTAGCAGTGAAAGATAATGAGATTTCCACTGAGCTGAATATGTAGAGTAAGCCCTTGGGATTTAGTCTAAGCATGAAAAATAGACAGCAGATTATGAGAAGAAAGAGAGATGAAGATAAACTTTTAAGATCAGTCTTCAAAAAAGTGCTTAATTTTTAAGCGTTTACAATAGATCCTCCAGAGAAGAGTTCAGACATTGTTTTTCATATTCAGGAAGTATTACCTCAATCCTGATCTATCATTCTGCCCTGATCTTTTCAAAGGCTGAGGGATTTCTTTCTGTCCCTCAAGAATAAATAAAAGGAATGAAAACAAAATCTTCCCTGACTTTATTCCTGTTTTTAGATGCCTTACCAGCAGTTGTCTCTGGAAGTGTGTATTATCAGTCTCTCATTTTAGGAATGAGGGAGGTTGTCCTCATGATGACATCCATATTTTGTCTTGCAAAGAATGGCAACCTTCAAAGATCCAAATAAACCAGCTTCTTACAGATATAGATGAGAAAACCCACCACAGTCAACAGAGAGAGTGACACTGACTTCAGAGGAGCCTTGTGTGGACTAAGGTCAGGAGTTGATCTGCTAGGAATGGGTGAGAGTGGTTGGGAAACAGGAACTTGTCTGAACAGTCAATCAAAATTAAATCACATTTTTTAAATTAAATGTGAAATAATTAAACTTTTTTTCCTGTTCCCTTTTTCTCCTCTCTCTCTAAAAGCAGTGCAGAACACTTTGAGAATTCTCCTCATGCTTTGTGCAGCTGAAGTGCCTGTATCTCCCTCCTGCTGTTTGCATCACAGGCATGTTTGTACCTACAACCAATAGGACTGTGGAAAGTTCTGTGGGCTAAACTATTTACAGATGAGAGCAGCATTCTCTGCAAGTTTAATCTGACCTTACTCTAATTAGATACTCTTTTGCCAGCTGAAGATCAGGGAAAGGAAATGAATACTGTATCTATCTACATACTAATTACCATAGAGAGATCTTTCAGTCGGAAAAGTGTTAGGAAAAATCTATATTATTTCTATGTAAGTTTAAAAAATATTTAAAAGCAACCTTTTATGAACATATGTTTTGGCCAATCCACAGAATAACAGAATATTATGAGTTGGAACAGACCCACAAGGATCCTTGTGTCCAACAGTCCAACTCTTAAGGTTGGTAGTTTTAAATCAGAATGAAAGTGAAACATGAAGTATTTTATCAACTATACTGAATCAAAATTCATCTTGGACCTTTCCAGGTGGAATTTCTGTGACTATTTTATATATATATGATGCCGAATTTTGCCCCAAAAGGCGAGAATAACTGCCTAAGAGACTCTAAGTCCAATAGACAGGAGGTATTTTATTAGCAACGCGTTGGAGAAATCACAAAAGGGATTTCTGAGAATCCCGTAACAAAGCAAGCCTTTTATACACTTTTGAATACATGTTTACATCATATCACATACATAATCATATCCTTGCATGCATTTCATAGGGGGGCGTGGTGTAGGCGGAGCGTGGGCGGGGACATCTCTTTTGAGGAATATCTTGAGGGTCRTTCCTGTGGCCTTCATCATGGGCAGTGGTCTTCTGATGAGTCTTCCTCCTTAAACTTTTGAACTCCTTCCCTAATTTGGTCAATTCCCGGTGTACTTGGCTTGATCCCCATAGCTTGGCAAAGCTCTTAGGGTCAGTTTGACATTTGCTGGCTCTGAMCATGCTTAGCTTGTCAATTCTCTAYCCCTATCTTCTTTTCCTGTCATGGTGTTTCATACCTTAGCCGATTTATTGCTTTATGTGTTTCCTAACATTGAATATTTCCCATAACTACTTTATATTCTATGCTTTTTTATATTCTATGCTTTAACCCATCATCTTTTGGAAGTAACTGTTTTAGGGGGCTTCATATATATACACACACACACACACACACACATATATATATATATATATATATATATAYACACACACATATATATATATATATATATATATATATATATATATATATTTGGTTGGGGTTTTTTGAAAAAAATTCAAAAATATCCATATTTTGCAAGCAGCAGAAGAATGATAATATTAGCATGCTCCTAGAAAGTTATATGACAAAGTTCAAATCCCCTGTAAAGGCAGTGAATCTCTGAAATCAGATGACCAATAAAAATGGGAACAGATCTCTCTCTTCTGTCATCTTTTAATCTTTATATGTGGTTTAAATCCCTCAGGTCTTGAAGTTTCTTTAAAAACCTCTCGTACCTGTTGTTTCCCTGTGTTGCTTGACTTAGAGAATGATAATGGCAATCTTGCTGAAAAGTTTTAGTGGTTTCTTTTTAAAGATTACTAGTAGTAATGTCTACAAACGGTAATCCTCTTATAAGCAAAAGTAATTAGTCATACAGTGACAAAAGAAAGAGCAGGCAAGTGACTGAAGTGATTTGCCTTTGCATCCATGTATAGCTGAATTATAGTCTCATTCATTCTCTACTTTATGTGTTACATTATGTTGGATCACTATGTTTGTAGGACAGTATTTTTTTCATGCTGTGTGCTGGAGATTGTTTTTGGTTTGGGCAATGAATGTTTTCTATGTTGTTCTCCTAATAAATGCACATTCAGTAACCAATTCAGCTGTTAATTCTGAAGAATATTAACTATTTACTTGAATAAGTAGTTCTTCCTGGAAGGTATTTATAACTTCCCAGAGCCCAACCACTCACTTCCCATCTTAAAAACGTAGAAAAAAATAACAAAAATCTCTTATGTAAAATGCTGAAACTGCCTTTAGTTCTGAATTCTGCTGTTCCACCTATCATTTGTGTCTCACCTGATTTTGACAGCAGTTTTCAGGGCATGAGGAAAATCTTGATTTCTGGAAATATTTTTTTTAAATACCAGAGCAATTAATGAGCTTTGTGGTAAATCAGCAATAAAAGTGTATTTGGAAGTAAAGGTTGCTGCTCAACAGAGTATTATTCATTTTCTGGCAAACTCCTCGAATTTGCCAGGCTTATGATCCTAGATTTCCAAATTAACCATTTAAACCACAGGCAGAATTGGAGAAAAGGCAAAAAGATGTGCAAAGGCAGAATTAGACCCCTGGAGCACAGTCACTTTGCTAGATTGTAGTTCACCATTGCCTCTGATCTGCATTGCACACTCCAATTCCTCAAGAGCTGCACAGACACTTTATCAACTCCACTCCCCTAGCATCGCTGCCAAGAGCCTCGTGTCAGGTACTCTCCACAAGTAACAAGCAGAAAACACCTACTGTCACAGGTGGAGGAGCTGAACCATTTCCAGGAATTGAGAAGGGAAAGCAGGACACTGCTGTTAATGCCTTTTCCATTTCTTCATTCTGAACAGACAAAAGGAGCTGTGCTATATCAGACTGCTGCAGCCAACTTTCATCACTGCTATTGCTTTGCTTAGTTCCTTGAAGACAAGCAGGTTGCTGGGGGAAACTTTATTAAACTTTATTAAACAATGTGAATTTTTCTTCTGACTATTCTGACTTAAAACTGCTTCTGAGATACAAAAAACTTTAAAAAGTTGGTTTATTTCCTCTTTTCCCATCACACATATTCCCTGATGATTCAGATCTGTTCTGTGTCTTCAGAACTTGCACTCTTGTGAAGGAAAAGGATGCATGTCTGGAGCATACCATCAGCATTTTGATAAGGGCACACAGGACAGATGTATAGGCTCGTCCCTGAGACTTATTTGCAGTTCCTGTCTTTTCCTCCTCTGTACAGCAGAGGCATTTCACAGATTCTACTCTAAAAAGAGCTAAGTGATTTGGGGATTTGTTTTATCTTCTTTTTTTCTCTTTTTTTTTTTGGAAATAGTAAACTTTCTGGACTCAGCATCTCCAGACTATTTGCAGTGTCAAAATGAGTTCCCCCATGTCATTTGATCTGATTACTGAGTAATGCTAATGGAGGATATAGTAATTAATTTGGAAGTGTTTGGATTTTGATTGTTTTGCCAACAGTAAAGATAAAATATTTTTATTCTAAATAGACTGGAATTCCTAACAGCAGAGAGGGCAGGAGCTGTCTAAGGGAAAATAAGTAAAAGAAAACATGCCACATTTGGTTCAGATCAAAAGTTGTGGAGTTTTTAAAGTTTAGCTACTGAATTAAAAAATCAGTTATTTTCACAGCTTCTCCTGAGAAGTCATACCAAACAGTACTTTTCTATCTGAACTTTTCCCACCCTAGAGAATCCTTAATAAATCCTTCAGTGCAGGATGCATGAAGATTGTCGCAATCAACAAAACCACTACAGCACTTATTGTGGAAAGCATGATCTAGATTTACATTGCTGTTGGGCACTGCTCTGTGCAGTGCAGATCTGTTAAGGATCTCTGCAGTGTCAGTCAGAACCATGTCAGTGCCCCATCTGGCAAAAGAGCATCCCCCATTAAGACTGTTTTAAATCACGGAAACTTCTTCCTAGAGAAATACTTCCAGGGCTTTATTAGGAACAAGTTCAAAGACAGTTGAATTTTTGTGGGAGTACTGAATCAAATACTGAAGACACATCAAAAGTCCTAATCATCCTCCATCCATGCCAGAGGTTACACCTGAACTGGTTCATCAGCTGCTAAACACTTACTGATTCATTGCCAATCTTCACATCTATGGATGTTGTTCACTTTCCTGTCTTTTGCTTAAAGAAGTTGCTCAGTCAACGTCCCTTCAGTTTGGGAATCTGCCTATTTAACACTAAGGTTATATTAAAACTACAAGGTGTATTTGGAACTGGTCCTTGTTTTTCTGTTAGAAGCTAGCTTTAGTTGGATTATCCATGTAGCAATTAAGGCTGTTCCACGATGTGCCCTAAGCAGGATCAGCGTGCTGATGTTGCACAGCAGTCCAGGCACGTGGGTGTTTCCAGGCAACCGCCCTCCCTGAAGTGCTGTCTCCAGCAGCCCAGCAAGCTGCCTGCCTTGCCCAACAACTGGGTGCTGCCAGCCTGGCCAAAGCCGCCTTCTCCATGTGCACCTGGAGCGTGGCTGAATCCAAGGGCAGTCACTGCTGCCCTGGATAACAACTGCGTACAGTGTGTGTATTGATACGATAACTCAGAAGGCATCTATTAAACAGAGCTGTTATCTTCTTGTTTTAACCATTAGCAAACTGGAACACAGAAATTATTTGTTTTAGGTAATCCAGAAATTTTGTAGAGGAAACAAAAAAAAATTCCAGTTGACTGGAGAACTATCCTTTCCCTATAAGATCATACATGCATTTTTGATCTCTTACAAAAAGAGAAAACCTTTCAAGAAAGTAGATTGGTTTTATATAGGGATCTCAAAGGATCTCAAAGTTTGGATGTCAGATTTGAACTCTGGGTTGCCTAGGGTTATTGAAATCCTTTAAAAATAGCTTGCTGCACATAGCTGCACACAGCACAGAGCACTGCTGTGGCCGTTAATCACAGCACTGTGTAAACATATTTTCCATTTAGAATTCAGCATACATTTAATCCTTCAGTTCAGAGAAATGCTGACAACAAAGAATTTTCATCTGGCAGATTATTTTCTCTTTTATTACCTCTTCACAAAATCCTACACTGGTATCTCATCTTCTCTCTAAATCATCCAGAGAGTACAGGGAATGGGATGTCACTGCGGTCAACACATGTCAAAATCTAGTTTATAGCTGATAGACAACCATCCTCAAAAATAACTGAAGATGTTTGTATGAGATGGTGAGGAGAAGGGACACTTGAAAGAACAGAGTTGCAGGAAAGTCTTTTTAGGTCTGTGTTTGCCTTGTTGATATTACATGAGGCGTCTAAAGACAGCCCTAACTTCCTAACTTCTCATAAGCATTAAGGAACTTTGATTTATCACAGTTCAGGAGGGCAGCAGCAACAAGAACATGAAGTTATATTTTACTAGAAATTATGAAGTAGTTCTGAGTGGCTTGCATTTCCATCCGTGGGAAATGAACTACATCTGAACTGAGGAAAATGCAGCTTTTACCAGTATGCTTTCCATGGATGCTATTTAGTTTCATGAACAGAAGTAATCTATTGTGTTAGTAGTACAGACATCATTACAGTAGCACAGGCAATTAAAGACATCAATAGAGTATACAATCTAGAAATAGCGACTACATAGCATGCAAAATAGCATAGCCAGGCCTCTAGTTTCTCAGACAGAATGTGAAAGATCTGGATTTGCCAGTGCACCAACTACAGTATGTCCTTCAATTCTCTTGCAGTGTACTGTGGTGCTGCAAACCCTTAACCGTTGCCTTAAGCTTCAAGGAAAAACTACTTAAGGTGTAGATGAGGTAGTACTTTTGCATGATTTGTCAGCAGTCTAGGAACCACCAGGAAAAAAATATGCAACTTATGAGACAAAGTACTTTTAAGAGCTTCTACGTCTCTGGCTTCTACTACCACTCAGTGACAAATTAGGTCAAATATCTATGACCATGGCCTTACTCTGCACCAAAGCTTTTCATACAGTGCTGGAGGCATCAGTTCACACTGAAAATTTCTAATGGACCTGTGGTACACTGATTCAGTGTCAAGAAGTGCTGAAACAAAGCAAAAGCAATGCCTTGGCAGCACTACTGATCCCCTGTGGCACAGCATGCACTCATACACCAGGATGGTGTTGTAGAGGGGAGAATCGGAGAGAGAGAGGATAACAACTTTATTAAAAATGACTGCTCCTGCTAGAACAGAAGAGACGGGAGATATTAGTGGACCTGCTGACTGTGCACAGAGAGAACAGATGTTGGAGGCTAATGGAGCATTAGTAAAAGAAAGAAAATCAAAGTCTTCTAATACCTAGAATGGTTATTTTAGTCAGACGATTCTTTACCTGAAATGCACAAGGTTTAATCGTAGTTGAAATATAAAGTAAGACACTGCATGGCCTTGTTCAGTAGAGCTATACTTGGTTCCAGGATTCGTCTCTCTGAATTTCTCACTTCAGAAGTATTACCTGCAGCCATTGCTATCAAACTAATTTAACTGTAATCTTTGTCTCTCCAAATACACATAAAGATTGGAATCTTCTATCTAGAGGAATTATTTTGTGTAATGAGGAACAACAGATTAAAAATAGAAAATGGATACTTACACCAAGAAAAAAATTATGTAATATAAAAACATGCCCTGTATTTATGTTGTAGTTACAAGACACAAATTAACAGCTTGTTTGCTGTTTTACCAGCAGTAAACTGCAGAGATAAGTGATTTCCAACTGGTAATAATTACTTTTTCTAGTAATAATAAAGATTCCATGTGACACTGTAAAAATATAATTTATAACTTCAGGATTCTGTTTTCCTTTAATAGGGAGACAGGTCTGGAAGCTGCCAAACTCTTTATGAGAATTGTTTAAAGATCACTGTGTGAATTTCATTGCCAACTAAAAGAACTGTGTGCTGACAGACTTAAAAACTGAAATCAACTGTTTATTGAAAGAAGCCTCAAGGTAGTGAAAAAAGATAGCAAAGTATTCTCAGGCTGCTCAGCTGAAGTGTCTCAGAGTTCAGGCTAGCTAAGTGGCCATATATCCTGGCTTTTCAGATGACATTCATTTCTCTCAGGAACTGCTTGGGGCACTCTGGAGGTGTTCAGGTTTTGAGTTGATTAGAAAAAGGTTTTTTGTTTTGTAACCACAAACTGTTTCCTTTTTGCTGCACTGAACATAAATGATTCTTCTTCAGTGTCTCATGACAAATTCAATCAGACACCAGGTTAGTAGGAAACTTCTGTATCCTGAGAAACACAAACACACAACTGTTGAGTTACAAGCTGGTGACAGTGATGTTAAATAATTTCTTTTAAAGATGCTTCTGCATGACTATTGCATTTACTCAGAAATATAATCCAAAGTGAAGTGAGTAGTTTGCTTCTTTGTTTTAATAAAAAGTTTTTTTGAGTGGTTAAAAATGGAAACCAGATCAGTCTTATTTAACACATAGTCTGCTTGTGAACTATGAGGCTGTAGTTTATAAACAGAAAAAATGAAGCTAGAAGCTGGGTATAGGCAACAGGCTGCTGGCCTTTAGTTTGCTCTGGAATTAATGCTTAGCTCAGGTGGTACAGTGATGAGCCCAGTGCTAAGCAGAAAGTGTGTTTGTGTGGTCAATACATTTCCACTCCCTTAGTCCAGAGCCCTGTTGCCCATATTTGTCTCTTCCACACATACACCAGGTCTGCTTCCAGGTTCCTTCTGGAGGGAGCCAGCTTCAAGTATTTCAATAGTATAAAGAACAACTGAGAAATGACTTATAAATGTCTGGGTGTCTAAGTGAAGCTATTAGATTGAGAAAAGAAAAATCTAAGCTGAATAATTTCAGAATTTTCATTAAAGTGAAGCATTCTTTACTGTGAGGGGAAGAAGCAGAAACCTCATCACTTGGGGCTTTAATAGCACACCAGAGCAGAAAAAATATTCACAAATTTGAAAAGTAGATGCACTTCATAAGGTTATTTCAATGAAGAAGAACTTCAGAGAAAAACACTATATTGGTAGAAAAACAAATAGAATTATTTAGTAGTGTTTTCCATATGTAATTTCAGGATGTATTTTATTAACAGTGTTGTAAACTGTATCTTAGAGAGTCCTCTACACAAAACCAGTTTCTTTTGTTTTGCTCTCACATGCTCCATGGTAATAACAAAGGGATTGTCAACCAACCTAATGGCTTCTGCTATTTCACTCTCTGCACCTCCTAATGCCAAATCCTTCAGAAAAGCAGAGATTGTGATAGTGGGCTAGACCAGGATCCTATCTCAGAGGAAGAACAGCAGAACATTTGTTTCTGAATATTTCGGAAGCAACACACAGCACAGCTGTATGAGCCATTCACTGAAACAGTTTGCAGCCCCATTTCCTGAGCTGGAAGCTGCCTCTAGACCAGAGGAAGAAGTAAAAATAGTCTTTTAATGTACCTGATCTGACACTGAGTCTCACAGTTGATAAGTATGAAAATTTACATTCTCTTAATTCTAACTGCAACCATGAATTCTATTAATATTGAAAATGAAGGATTTGTGATCAAAACTTTAGGGTAATTTAGATGTAACTGCGTATTTCCTACTTTTAGTGCTCATTATCATTCTAAATCTTAATTACCAGCTATAGCACCAAAATATCTTAAATGTATGGGTTTCTTATTGTCAACAATATCTTTCAAAAGAAGGCGTCATACATTCAATAATTTATACAGTGAATGATTGTGAACACATAAGCAATAAAAGAAGCAGACCTTGCAAAGAGCCTGGTAAATAGGATGTGAAATTGTGGTAAATTTAAGACTCTAAGGAGTTTACATGTGTCAGACACTAGGTTTTTGGGTTTAGGGGAGGGCGTTCAGTTAATAACATCATTAGCAAAGAAACAAGAAGCTAAGTGGGACATTATATAAATGATGGTGACAGTTTAAATTTTGCAACTGTCATTTCTATTCAGAGTTTAGACCCATGTATTTGTCTAGTTACTGGTGCTCTTGGCTCTGTATCAAAAACAGCCTTGAATCATCAAACAGACAATCCCAGTTGTACAAAATTCCCCAAGAAAAGATTCACACCCTTTCTTATGCCATTCCTCTTAAAGAAAAGTAGAACAGTTCAAAAGCAACTGTGCCACCTAATATTATGCTAACCATTACAAATGCTAGTAGTTACCAATAGATATACCTCTTATTAAATATTGGCCTTGTAAATTAAGCAATGTTCTAGTTATCTCTCTATGCATATATCATGGCAAACCATTAGGGAATTATATTCTTTTTACACAAACCTTCATTTGGCCATACACATGAGATTTAGTCACTTCCCTTTCTAATCAGCCACTCAGAGTAGTTGCAAGAAATTAAACAGCAGCTGTTTTCTGCCTACCATATTAAAGCATTAGTCAATGCAGTCATATTTTACCCACTCACTCTCTTCAGATCTCTTTTTCATTGTCTGCTACAGGGAAGTTTTCTCTAAGAGCAAGAGGAGGAGGTGTAAGTTTAATATTCTGAAGTGCCAGGCTCCCACAAGTCCAAAAAGTCCCTATATTTTTTTCACTGTACTTTGGATTCCTAACAAGATGGAGGATTGTGTATAAATGTGAGAAATTAATTTAGTATCACATTTCTTTCAGCAAGAAAACAAATATTTCTTAGGTGGTCTGAGACATAGTCCTGGCAGCTGAAGGGAGTCAGAGTAAGATACAGAGGAGTTATTTCTCTTAGTTTAAAATTACTTTTTAGAAAGAAAACTGCAGATTCAATTAAAAAGTTTAAACATAGTGTTCATTTTCCTGTATGAGCTCATCCATCAATTGTGATGAAATGGAGCTGGCTTGGTGGAGTGTATCATTGGAAGAGTATTTCATATATCCCTCACTCCTCCAAAATGCTGATTTGCCACTTGGCACTGGAAAACCACCACAAAGGGAGTGATTGCTGAGAAAGAGTGGGAGAAAAAGGAGACATACTGCTATGCCACTCTTAAATTTGCCAAGAACACCTGTTTTTTGACAGCAGTAGGAAATAACAATAGAAGGTAGTTAGGTAGAATGAAAAATCAAGAAATGTGAAGAGTCTGTAAGGAACAGTTTAGATTGAAGAATAGCTGAAAGCTATTATGTGCATTGTCATTTAATCCATTTCACACAAAAGAGCTTCACAGAAGCTATGGCATATAGACACATTTGTTCTATATGTGATTGCCTCTAATGAAGATTATAGCTCCAAGCATATTCCATCTCAATTCCTCCAAAGTCAAGAGACTGCAGTGAATTTCCTTACAGGCAACTACAGCCAAATGGCTTCTACTGTCCACACACCACCTCTTTACAGTTAAAAGTAAAGAACAAACACAAATGTCGCTCATGCCAAGATAGGTGAATTTGTCCAGTCAGGATGCCCTCGCCAGAGTCGTCAGTTACATGTTGCCTATTCTATGATCATGCCTAGGACAGCTTTCCTCTGTATGAAAATGAATTTTCCTCTATGAAGACCATTCTGTTAAATTATACTACAAATGACACAGGCTGGTACAGCTACTGTGGTTCTTCAGGGGAAAAGCAAAGCCATGTTCGCAACAGCGAAATCCTGCTGGAAGTATCTATTACAAGATGTGACTACACATCACTGCCTGTAAGATGGATGGCCTAATAAAGAAGTGAAAGAGGGCACTTCTCAATTCAAATTGACACAGTGAATCCCAGAAAGCCTATTTTAACAAGATTCAATGACTCCAGGACAGAACTCTTACAACTACATTTCTAACTTCCTCTCTTTTTCTACCCAGTCATCAATACTTTCAGGACTTATATGCCTTTGCTGTGGGTAGGAGCTGGTAACTTGGGAACTCAAATAAGACAGGACTGTTGAAAATCTGTGTCTGTGATCTGAAAGCAGTATTCAAATAAGGTGGCCTGACTGGGCACACATTGTCTGCAGCAAGCTCTGCTTTTCATATCAGAAATTAAAGGCTCTGCTGAAGTTTGCATGTGTTTTAGACTCAAGAGTTTCAATGGGCTGAGGAGGCACCACTAAGTGAGAAGTTGGAGAAAAGCAAAAAGCTGAGAGCAGTAGAAGGAACTTAGGGTGTAGAGACATGGAGGAGACAAAGCAGCCATCAACACAGTTAAAATTGAATTTTTTTAAGAAAACCCATAATATTGCAAGAGTGAGGATTTAACTCTCCCTTTCAGATTTTCCGCCCCTCCTTTTATTATCTGCCCTCTATAAATCCCTTCTTGCAGACTCCACTGAACAGAAATTCCAGGAACAGACTCATTTTTGCTCAAGCCACTTAGCAATAAGGCTGGCAATATGAATTGCCAGTCACATCAGGCTGTTGTTGTAATCCTTTGTAAGAAGAAATTGGACCTGTTTTATAGGTCAGATCACTTTTAAAAAAATGTAACCCAAGCAACACTGATTTGCGCTAGCACGGAAACACAGATCTGAAGCCATTAAACCAAAATGACAATTTGGGGGATGGAACAGAGTCAGACAGGGGCTGGAAACAAAATATTATTTCTTGTGCTGTCTTTAATTATGAAGCATAAGTATAAAATTCTTTGTAGCAAGTTCAATAAGAAACTCTAGTGGGATTAGCAATTAGCACCATCAGGGTCCTTTTAAACACTGCATCATCCACACAGTGCCTTTGGGGATCAGAGAGGGAAATCTGAGTTCTTGCTCATTGTTGGAGTCACATGTGGGGAAACTAGAAAGTAAAACGTACTTGTAGGGAGTAACCAGTCAGCCTAATAGCCCACTGACTGAGGTGACATAGTATACCAGCAAGAGTCTGCTCCTGAAATCACATTGCCGTGACTGCTGCTGGCTGCTACCCAGTTAAAATAACATTCAAGGACAAGCAAGATCAAGTAATTCAAAATGCAATGAAGTGGGACATGAGTTTATATCTTTAAAAAAGTTTTCTGAAACTTCTTCACTGGTAAAGGCTTTATCCAGCTGGAGAAATAAATCTCCTGAGAAGTATCTTAAAATTAGAAAACAGAAGCTTTGGCTTGGCCAATCCAAGCTGGTAGGAACATGAGATTTTTGCTAATCAGATAACAGAGACGCCATTTACGACAGGTGAAGATCTAATATATTTCTACCTATCTGAGACTTATCAAAAGCCTAGTATCTTTATTTTTGATTGAATATTTTTTAAAGCAGTAGAGGTATTACAGAACTCTCAATTTCTTGACTGCAAAACTAACAAGTAGCTTTAAGAGGCCAGGTTTGCGGCAGTTTCAAGATTGAATACAGAATAATCAAGGGTATATTCTATTGTAAAGACCAGGGAAAGAAACAGATAGTTTTGCTTCCCTCCAATTCTAGGCCTGTCAAGGACCAGTTTGATGATGTGATGATGGCATCTAAATTGGCAGGAGATTTTTTTAGTGCTGAATTATAGAACTCCCTGCATGAAAACTGTTCTCACTGTAAAAGCCTCTTGCCCTGATTTGCTACTTTGAGTCCCTTTCTAACCCAGCTACCAAAGCAATTTCTGGACCTTCTGTTTGGTCTTGGTAGGAAAGGGAGAAACCACATGCTTCAAATCATTTCAGCCACAAAGCATAGAAAGTCATAGTGTTTGCTATACAGCTGTCATCTGTAAATACACTTAACAATCTTAGACATCAATTTCTAGATATAGATTATCCTAAACTGAATCAAACACATTGGAGATAGTAGAAATTGTTCCAGTGCAGGTGTTACTTCTTTGAAATGTCATTTTCAGCTATGACATTTAGTTTGCGTTTGCTTTTGCTTTTAGATCATGACACATGCTATGAAAACTTTTTCTGAAGAAGGAGATACAGGAAGAGAGTGGGAAAGTTGACAGTTCTTCTGTTTCTCAGGCATTCATATTAGAAGCATTTGTTCTTTTAGTTTTCATAAGCAATGTCATGGTTTTCATAATTACCTGATTTTTTTCCCAATTGAAACCACTGTGGCTGTAGCTCCAAGGCAGTGGATATGGGGAATTAATTATTGAGGAAAGTGAATGGTAGAGAATAAATGCAGTGACACTGAAATTAAATGAATTCAGGGAAGAGAAAATAAAATGTGAGTTAAAGAGCAGTAAATCTTGCACAGGAAGGGAACAAGGCAATTGTGAAGGGGTCCACATACTCCCTTACAACTTCTGTGTGACTGCAGGTGGTGATGAGGTGACATTTTATGGTTACTCTCCTGACCTAGACATAAACCAAACATTAAGGGGCTATTTGCAGAAATCGTCTTTCTCTTGAGGCTCTCAGCTGTCTCTATGAATGCTTCGTTCCTTTTTCTTTCCTTCACTTTCTGTTTCTATAGGCAAAGATGATGAGTTTTATACCCTCTGATGTTTCTCAGTAGAATGTCAGCCTCAAAAATTTATCTTGAAAATTTCTCTCCTCTCCCATCTATCTTCTCTCTTCTGTCTCAGGGTGACATCTGGTATATTGGCTGAGGTCTCCAGGCAGCTTTGTACAGCTCCAGACTCGCCTAGGGCAGCTGGCTGGAGTGATCAAAGGGGACGACTGAGTTGTTTTGTTTTTGCTGAATGTCGTTTTCTTTAAGTCACCTTTGGGTTCTGGGGATTTTCAGAGCAGCTTTTCATTTGCGACTGACTTGCACACAGTTTTAATGTTGGAGGAATGGAAGCAGACTTCAAAGAAACCTACAGTTTTCTTTAGTTCTTGAAATGTGCTCTCCTTCCCCATCTCTAGTATACTAATTAAATGGAAGAAACTTTCACCTCGGAAACAATGGTGCTTCTTTTTAATGACATGTTCTGTTGTGTACTGGGGAGTCAATAAATTTTCTCCACATTTGTTCAGGGGAAGGGCAAAACTGCCTTTGTTGACAGCAAAGATAATTTTCATCAGAAATGAAGCAGTTTTAGAATGCGTCTTATGTGGATATCCTGAGAGAGAATGTATAGAGATTAATTTTTTTTTATGATGAAGTTTCTGTGTCTTGCCAGATTGTCTTCATCTTTTATCCCAGCTTGCTTTCAACTTCTCACCTGCTTGTTTCCTTGACATAAATATTAGAGAAAATCTTTCTAATGCACAGTTTCTAAGTAAATTTTTTTAGTCTCTTTGTATTCTTCCCTTATCTCCTTCCCCTTTGTATCAAACTCTTCTTCTTTCTACTTTTTTCACCCCCAATTATGAGTGGGTTTTGTTTTGCCTTCACTCACGAGATCTTTTCCTGTTTTTCTACTCTGCCTCTTTGGGCTACCACAGCTACATTGTCCATGATATTCAAAAATCTGCTTCTCATGTCTATGACTTAATCCTACACCTCATGCCCCTTGCCTATTCCACATTAATTGACCTCTGTAGCTAATGGTCCTTAAGCCTTTGCTCTGACTGGACAGGAGGTGGAATGGTGATTGTTGTGAGCTAATCCTAGTGCCAAACACCTTGAGCACTAGACAGACAACATTTGTGTTCTCCTAAATTCCAGAGGAAAAAAGACCTTTTCATGCAGAAAATCAAAGTACAGAAGCATTCTGTTCACCATCTCATCTAATCTGAGAGGTAACTGGCATAAGAGACAGCTTTGTCACGTCTGCCAGTTTTCCTGAAGCAAAGCATTTCAGTGCCCAGAGAAATGCTTTGGAAGGATAAGCATCTCAGACTGTTTCAAGGTGCCTTTGTCTTCAAAAAGATAACTGTTTTGAGATAGATTATAAAGTCTTCATACACTCAGAGAAGGAACTCAGGACTTTGCCATGGGCTTAAAGTAGATTTGCATAGTGCAGCGTGCCTCTGCTGGAGATGCCCTCAGAGTCTGTAAGAATTTGGTGCTTAAGCAGAGCTACAAGAACTGCAGTTGCTTTATTGAACTCCAGAACTTATATGATAAACCTTTTTGGTATTTATGGAGTGCAGTCTTATAACCTACCTTAGGGTTTGTACCATTTTGTGGACTGCTTCATAGCAGAAAATCCACCAGCCGTGGTGCTCAGTTCTATGTAAGAGATAATTGTTCTTTAAAAAGATCCTGATCTAATGGATTGATTGTAAAAGTTCAGGTTTCTTGCCATTACCTGTGGCTTGAAGAGATATTTGCTCACAGTGGTAACAGCATTCTTTGTGTAATAACTGGAATAATTTGCCTTCATCTCAGGAGTGTAAGCTGAACTGCACCCTGAACATATCACCCAGATACCTCATCTTCCAATCTGACAGCCTCCAGGGTTCCTTAGGACGCTTTGGACATCCAATATGCACCAGAAAATAATCAGCTATTAATACATTAGCCTCAAGGTCTGCTGAATATCACAGCTTGAAATGCAGGATATGACTGCTAGCTGAATTTTTGTTTAAGAGCAAAGTGCCGCATTACCGTGTGTTCAGTGTGAGAAATCATTAGATGAGACATGACAAACTGCTCAGTCATTCAGCCAGAGGTATTCAGGGAGCTGAAGATAGTGTTCTTCAAAAGGAGTTAAAATCCTAGAGTGGCTAAGGCTATCTGTCTATTAACAAAGACAACTCTCCAAAGGAGAGGCTGGAGCCTTTGCGGGGTCCAAAGGTAAAGGAAAAGAACATTGGTAAGGGCAGTAAAAATATTACCTGGGAATAGAAGGGGAGATTTAAATTGAATAAAAAGAAAATCCAGCAGTCAGGTTTACTGGTAACTTCCTGCTAGTTGAGTTCATCAGTGGAAACTGAAGTCTGCAGTCCTAATTCAGTCTGGTGAAAAGCCAGGCCTCTGGCTTCTATAGAAAATACATAATGTTGCTGTTTAAGGAGTCTTGCTTCATTCACTCTTGTATGATCTATTTTTAAAGAGTAAACTATATCCTTTCAGTCAACAGAACAGCACCCAAAACATATGTTTGAAAGTGCAGCTGGAAGGATGGATTTTTGTCCTAAAGGTTGAATCCAACTGAATCCCAAGGGACTGGTTGTGCTTCCAGGGACAGGCTGAAGCCTGTTTTCACACATCATACAACAAAAATAATAGAAGTCAATAAAGCAGCCCATTGGAGGAGGAAGAGCAAAGCTTTACAAGCATCAGATAACGTGATTTATCCAATAAGACATGTGAAAAACAGAGTCATCTTTAAAAATTAAAAAAAAAAACACAATGGAATAAATGAATGTCTGACACCTTGTCTTTAGAAAGAGTATTCCCCAGAAAAAATAAGTTACTTGTTTTGTTTTGTTTTGTTTTTTTTACCCACACACATTTGTCATTTGTGTCTTGAGAGGCAAGATTCAAATTCCCTTTCATTTCAGGTACTTCCCACATTTACATTACTATAGAAATTATGATTATTATTTTTCCCCTGACAAAGGCTGATTTATGAATATTTTTAAAGGAACTAAACTTTTCCTTGCCTTGGCAAAAATACTGTTTTTCCCATTTCCTATTGTCATCTTCAAATGATTCACAAATTGAAGTTTTTCTTCCTTTTCTGATTACAAGTAGTTGAATTGAAAAAAGTCCTTCTGCAACTATTTTAAGTTCTTTTTTTGGCTTTTAGCAAGTCTCTAAACATTTTGTCTAAGTGCATTGCTTAAATGTGTTTTGTGGGCACTTCCACCATATTTCAGGTAGATAATTATGGTTAGCAAATGGTCTTAAATGGATCTGGTTTTACCTGCCCAGGCATCACGGAAATAGAAGTGGTTTGGAGAGCAGTTTTGAAATACCGGAGTGAATATTGCTTCATGTATTGCTTTCACCAAAACCAAGGGAGTCCTACAGCTGTTTGGCAAGGTATGCAGTCTGAGTTTTGAGCTCTGAGAATGTTGTATATTCAGAGCAATTACCTGGACAGGAAAGTTCCTACTTGAAATGTTTGCATTCAAAGCTCTAATTTAATGTTTCCTGGTCAAACTCAAATGAGGTGTGGGTTTGTGCTGGGTTGAGATTTTCTTGTTTTGCTTTGGTTGGATTTTTTTCCAGTGTGGAAAACCCCACCCTTACAGTTTAGCACGCGTTGCTCATATTGTGATTCTGTCTGGATTCTGATTTCACAAGTACTTTTTTCTGAAAATCAGTTGCTCAGCTGTTCACAGTGTTGACAAAAGAAATAATTTGTTCTGTGATACTTATGAGGTATTTTCTTTTTCATAAAGCATGATTTCTCACAAGTGTGACATATTTTAACCAACAGTTCATTGAATACCTACAAGACAGGAAACACCATTGGTTTTTGTGCTCCAGGATTTTCACCAAATGGGGAACAGTAGAATTTCATCAGCTCTCAACAGTAAAATTTTGCATCATCTTTGCAAGACTCAGACTGCTCTAAGAAAGAATCACAAATACCTAAGCAGAGCTTTATCCATGCTTAAGGTGGCAGTGTTGGATATAGATGCCCCCCGGTTCACTATAAACTAGCCCTAGGAATTTTACTGGAGCTAAAGGTCTTTGATGGAAAGAGCAGTGACACATATTACAAAAAAATGTCCAGACCGGCTTTAAAATGCTGCTAAACTGGAGACCTGACATGGGCTAAATTCTGGCTGTGCTGAACTGTAACTGCTTCAGGAGAATTAATAAGGTCAAAGCAAACAGCGTGAGAAACTAAAGCATGAGTTTCTCCAAAATGCCTTGTCCTGTGGAGGTAGAAACTATTTCACAAGATGGGAAAGGAATCTAATGTGATTTTAATCCTTAAGCATGCTGATGAATTGTTGAAAAAACCAAGTAATGCCAGTTAAGACAAAGGTGTCCCTAATCCAAGTGTTTGGATCCACCACACTTTTGTTTAGATTTGTGAGATGAAAAATGAGTGGTAAGAGTGACCACAAGGGTCAGTGGGTACCATCACTTTCCTTGTGACAAAAACATGCTCTGTATCATGCATTCAGTTCAAATATGTGAGATTAAATACAGTTTTGCTTCTGACTAGTCTTCTGATAAGGCATCAGAAAATAACTGTATGGTAAAGGTGGAAATCAAGGCACCTGTAAAAGAATTTGTCAGAGAAAAAAAATTTCTCAGTCTCCCTGGTGGCACCTTCTATTGCAGTGCACCAGTGTACATCTCTAAGTCATGTATATGTGTAAATAGAAAACTTGGTTATCTAACACCTAAGTTTTCAGTCTGGATTCCTAAGGTTCTTGATATTACACAGGGAGTACAGACATAAATTAATCCCTCTTTTGTTGTACTTCAAAGCACTGGAGTTTTGTGATACATTTCATTAGGGCCAGGATAAAGCCAGCCACTGATATCCAAAAAACAGAAAGAACCCTTTTATCTTGGTACAAATGTCAATTTGGGAAAGTTATTTTCTTTGCACTAGAGAATCCATCAGGTAAACCGATTGACTCTAGTGTCACAAACCTCAAGGAAAACAAATCATCTTTGTGAATAGGAATAGTTGTTAGAATGAACTAATTTGTGGTATATTTGAAAACATGATAAATAAGTGGTAAGAAATACATGTGACAGAATCAGAAAACAGGGATATTCACCAGACTCTAAACATCTGTTAAAAAATCTACATCTAAAATTATAAAACTAATCTGCACCCAGATTTGCCTCTCACAAATATGGGGCCATAACATTTTGCAGAGTTTCCAGTCAAAGGATACAATTTCATTGTCCTGGTTCTGACCAGGACATAGTTCATTTTTGCAGTAGTCAGGAGGGGGCATGGACAGGACCCAGAGGTTATTTGGCACCACCTGATGTCACTGCTAAGGGTAGGGGGAGGGAATTTCCTCCAAAGGGAGGGGGTCTTTTCAGCAGAGCGTGAAGGAGGGAGCAGTCATGTCTTGTCTATTTCTAGGGGGGGTTCCCTATGATTCGCCAACCTCTCTCTTGTACTCTGTAATTACCTGCTGTTCATTTTCTTATCTCACTGCTGTTTCAGGATTGTTCTTATCTCAACTCATGATCTTTACCTTTTTTGCCTCCAATTCTCCTCTTAGGCCACTCACAGGGGGTTGGAATGGGCTGGAGAGTGGTTCAGAGTGTCTCAGTGGGAGCGCTAAATTGACGAGCACCATTCCTACACCATGGCAGTCATATATAACAACATTAACCATTTGACTAGGACGTGGTTTTCAATAGTTACAAAAGATATATCTAAACCATAGAAAATCAAGATGTGATTTTGGAAAAAAATTACAAACTTGACTACTGAAGATCTGAATTTGCCTCAGTCTTGAAGATATATATGTTGCTAAAGTCAAAGGAGAAATCTTTCTTTCCATTTTCACAAATCTTTGTCTTTTCTTCAGGAGTTCTACAAAGTCTTTCATGAGACCTTGCTGTAAAATTTAATTTTCCTGTTTGTGAATGAATACATTTATATTTAGGACATACAGGGGTTTTTCCCCTTCATCAACTGCATCTCAACATCAGGTACAGTAGTAGTGATTCTCCATCAACAGAAAATATATATAAAGCAGATTTATCAGTCAGTCTATTTTAGATTAAAGATGTAATAATCACACATTTCAAAATGTCTTGCATTAATCAACAGCAAGTAGAGCAGCAAGTAATGAGCCAGAAGCACTTACAGCAAATGAAGACATTTAGAATTCAATACAATGAAATTCTCATATAAAGAAACCTCTCAAAAAATCAAGATTACCACTGCCTAACCAGATAACTTTGGCAGATAAGAATTGCTATACTCAATACTGTCTTATCTGTTTCAGAAGCAACAGATGCTTTAAAAGTTATTACCTGCTAAGTGGAAAATTACAGACCAGATGGAGCTAATTAATTTGCAATTTAAAAATTGCCACAAACTAGATTATGTAATTAATTTTATGCAAGATATGGTTATGCAAAAGATTGGTCTGCCACTTTTAAGACATCCAAAACATTCATAACTGTTATATAAGCTGATGGATGCTATGGAGTTGGATAAGCATCTACAAATTCCTGTGTGTAGCAAGCTTTGGTGGAAAATTGCAAACCTGGATAATAAACTTATAGAGAGCTCTGAAACTTGGTGTTAATCTGGCAGCTCTTTGATCTCAGCTGACACCTCCGCTTGGAAGGAAATAGAGAAAAAAATGCAAGTTTGCCTTTGCCCAGCTACAAACCAAGTTACAGAATTATTTTTCCAAATGGGAATGTGCATTTCTACAACTTAGCTGAAGCTGTGAACCATGGAGGTGTCTGTGCTTCCCTGTTAGACTCCAATAATTCTTGCTTTAACTCCTTAATATCTTAAAAAAAAGCTTTCTGTTGTAGAATTGCGCAGCCTCTAATCACAGTCAAGTGATTAGAGGACTCAACCTTCTAAAATTAATCAATAAACCTAGAGATATTTTGAGATTTTTTCATGTGTATATATATATATATGTATATATGCATGAATACATAAATAAATGACTCAAGATCAAGATTTGCTCTATAGTCCTTAAAAAGTTTTTTTTTCCCTTGTCTTTTGTTCAGTTTGGATATTTTTCATACAGAAAAAAAATTCAACCATGTTTGTGAAGCCATATAAAAACCTTTTAGTTAAACCCTGTGGGACAGAGGGTTTACTGTTTATCAAAGGATTTGAGCTATTTCTCCTGAGAACAACATGTTCAGGACTCTCATCTTACTCTTTATTCAACAGCATCATCACTTCCTTGACATGAAACAGACAGGGGAACACTTCCAGTCAGATAATGAATTTTCTTCTCAAAGGGAAGCAGGAGGACAGAGTTTTCACCACTTCCCTCATCACTGTTGTGCACAGCTGTGGCACTCCTTTCACCACAGTGCACTGTGCAGCTCTCTGGGCACTCTTACGCTAGGGGTTTCAGATCCTCTCCTGACTGATCCCAAGGCACCATATACAGTGAGGTATCTAACAGAGTAGGAGAAAATGTATGAAAGACTAACTTGGGAACTCTTCATTTCTTGTATAAATGTAAATAATGTAATAGATAATTCAATTGCTTTCCACTTTTGTGTTCTGTGTACTAGAATGAAGAGAGCTTTGTAAGTCCATAAATGCCTATACAAGAAACCCTTTAAAACTGCAGCATGTTCTTATATTTTCAATTTATTCTGTACTTTCTTTTCATGGCATGTGGCACTGCATTGTAGCTAAGAATTCTGTATTTGCTGCTCCAGGGACATTACAGGCTGTTTCTAATGAAGGGAAAGATGTATAGGTGACTCCACTGCCCTGCATCCTTTGTAATGTTGCTTTTTATAAATAGCATAGTTAACCTTCATCTTGATCTTCATTTTCTTTAGCATCTTTGAGAATAAGTGACTGTGAGATTCTATCTCACTAAATCCTGACTGACCACAGGCTGTGGTCTAAGGACAATCTAAATCATCTTGGAAAATACCAAAGGGCATTTTGCAAAGGTGAAAAGAGACCTGACCCAGAGATTCATATGTAAAATCATTATTTGGTATAAGACTTCCCCCAGAAGACGTACTTGGGAGATTTTTCCATCACTTCAGTGCACATAACCTTGCTTACAGGAAAATGGCAAGAAAGAGCTAAGAGGAGATTTAAAGTATTAGGGATCATGGGAAATTTAGAATCATGGTAAAACTGGGCACGAGATATCCGAAACAAAATATCTAAAATTTGAAATGCTGAAACTCTTGCTATGCCTGAAATCCTCTCCCACTGCTTGATCCCTTAATGAAATAATACAATGGATGTTTTCCTTGCAGTGGCACACTCATACACTCAAACCTGAAGTTAGTTACAGTGCAACAAGGAAAACCTCTGCAGATTTGCTGAGTTCTCTTTATGACTGTTCAAACAATTTTTCTTCTACCTGATGTTTTCAAGAGCATTTAAAATGTATTATTCATTATTTTAGTCTTTTAAATCAGGTACTGTAAATGTTATTTTCTTCAATAAACAAAAAGACAATGCCATAAATCTTTTTCCAGGTATTATTTGGTGAACAAAAGAAGGAATCTCAGAAAGAAACTGAAAATTAAGTATCAAAATAAATAGAAAAATTGATATTAATTTTAGTAAAAGGCATGCAATTCATGCTCCCTTTCCAATTTTAGGTTTTTGTGTTTTTTTTTTCCATTTAACTTCCTCAGCATATTCTGAATTAGTATATTAAAAGCGGAATGGGAGATAACACATTAAATAACCAAACATGAGGAGGAAGTTTCATCTTATTCTGCTTTCTTATGTTCCTTTATATCAGTAAAATACAATAGCAACTTAAAAAGCATCTACATACATAGAATGGACTACAGGGATTACTTTTCACCACATGTCATTTAAATGTCATTTAAAAGGACAAATGCACTGATATATGCATGAGCCACTTATTATGACTCTGAGGACAAACATGGACTGTTCTCATGACAGCTAAGCTTCATAAATGGGCCTATCATATTTTAAACTCAGAATCATTAAGTCCAAAACATGAAGGATACACTTAAATGAGCAAATAAATAGCTTTGTGTGAGGACTAAAGATATAAATGTATCTTGGCCAGATACGGCAAGAGCTAAAACAGCAGCTTATGACAAAATCAGACCTATTTTAATGACCATCTTTGAGACTTTAGAACTCTATTATGCAAGAAAAAGGGAATATTCTGATCCCAGTCATAATTATAGAACAAAACTCTTGTGATGGCACAAGTTACAAAGCCAGAAGTTGATTTGCACTATACATCAGTTTCTGGCTGCACTCTTTCCTCTGACTGGTAAGATGGAAGAAAAAATAACTTGGGCACCAGAACTTTTCACTTGAACCCCCAGGACTTTGTTATCTTCCTTGATTCTGCCCAGGTTCTGGCTTGCGGTGTTATTCCTGCCCACAGCAAAGAGGAGCAGTGGAGAGCAGTCTATAATCGTGTGATGCCCTCTGAGCATCACCACACAGGCTCAACTCCCCAAGGACAGCACCTCTCCCAACCACTTCAGGGTGGCACATGGCACTTTGACGTCCCTTGACAGAGTCACTCACTGCCAGCATTCCTTGTTTCTTCCTGTGGTATCCACTGACAGCTGCTGATACTGTTTGTCTTTGCAGTCCTTGTTTGTGGGTGTCTGTAGCTGTTCAAGCTTCATATGTAGCTTTGATTGTGATGCTGGAGGGTAAAGACTGAAGAACAATCCTGATTTTGTGGCTCACCCGGGTCAAAAGTGTTTCATTTTTTGTGGTGTTTGCCACAGGAGCAAAGTTCTGTAACCACTGATCCATTTCCTCAGCTGCTCTAATGCTGGGCTGCATTTAAAGAGATCCTGAAACACATCATCAACTTGTGCACATCTTTTCCATGTACTGATATTTTCTTCAGGAAAAGGGAGCAAAGTTTCATTGCAACTTACTGTCTCTACTGAAGTATCCTTCCTTACTAGTCCAGTGTGGGTGGAAGCATCTCAGGGGCTTTCTCTGTAATAACACTTGCTTTTTAACACCCTGCCACAAGTGCCCACCATCCAGGCAGAAAGTAGAGCACTTCTGTGGGCTGAGGATCTACAAGATTCACAGCCCTTCTTACACAACCTTCTATACAAACTGCTGCTCCCTCTATGTGATCCCTCTTAATTCCTATTTTCATGCCCTGCAGCAGATTAGATGATGATTTATCCTCTAAGATATCTTCAGCTAACTGACCCATCAAGGATGGTTTGTGATTGAGCCCATCAACAGGGAGCTCAGTGGTAAACTAAATAGACATCTGTACTCACCCTGCTCTTTCTGGACTCCAGAATAAATCCTTCACCCCAACTTTCTAAAGCTTTTAGAAAATATTTGGACTATATGTGTTCTTTTAAAAATATTTAGAGAAGTTTTGCCACAACTAAGCTGTGACTGGTGTTTCAAATTATCCACTGATGAAATTCTGCATCTCAGATGAAGTTCTATTATTTCCTCTTCTCATATCCTATGTGGCCACTTGCCAGCACTCTTTCTGCTGGCAAACAGTCATGTGGTAATGATTAACTGACACTGATGATCTATTTCTCTTAGTTCTTTTGCCCAGGACTTCCCATCCAAAACAACTTTAAAAGGAGGAGAACAAAATAAGTGTATTATTTCACGAAGTGTGAAAAGAAAATACATTCTAAAGTATTTTGGTTTTGGAACAACTGTAGTTATTTAGTTCTATTAAATGGGACTTATCAAAATTGCAAGTAAACTTTGCCTGCTTACTTGCAATTTTGATAAGAAAATATATCCTAGAAAGTCAATGATAGAATTGCATCACAGGATCAGGGAAAAGGAGCCTCTGGAGGTCAATTAGTCCACTAACAACCCAGTCAGGAACACTCTCAACATGAAATCATCCTTCCTAAGATCTCAGGATTTGAATTCCCACATTAACAATATATCCAGAATGGAAGAAATGAAGGGGCTAAAGGAATGAAAAATCCTTCAGTGCATCTTATGTTTTTCCATTTTGTGTTCACGAATCTCCTTGCAGATGTAACTAAAATTAGTAGAGAGAAAAATGTATTTTTTTAGTATTCCTAACAGAGGTGGAGAAAAACTGTGATGTGCAATTTTGTGGCTCCCCATCCTTAAAAACATAAATTATAAATCATAGATACCTACTATGGATTGTTTTATGTACTACCAGGAGAGTGCATTGTGTTTCTTAATACACATTCAGGTTTCAGTGAGTGATGAGAAATAAAACTTACATCTTAGCCTAATTTTATTTTTTTTTTATATCATGCTTTTCTTTTATTTGTTGAAGACTGACCACTTAGTTTATAAAATGCATGTGTTCTCTGGCAGACTGCACCTGGTCTATGACTAGAATATTATTACTGAGAAGGTGTATAATCAATCATAGGAAAAGTAAGGCTTGCTGTACTATTCTACTTGATGATAAGTCCCCCTCTAGATATGAGATTGAGTTCTAGGTGCATAGGCATGTTCACTTTTTTATATTGTTAGTCTGGAATTGTCTGAAGAAAAAATATTTAACTTAAAGGTTAAAGTACTAGTTTCTTTCTCTAACTGGAAAAACAGTCAAATTGGATTTGCATTTCAGAAATTGGCAAGAAGCAACAGAGGAATAGAACTGCGGCTAAGTAAAAATGTGTTTTTTTTCCTGACTGGCACTGATTTCCCTTATGACTTTCCTCACTGTGTCATAATGATGAAATTAATGTGCAGGTTCACTCTGTAAAAGGTCAGTGTGTCCAGAGACAAAAGCCCTAAAGTGGAGCTGCCCTGGATTTATTATAAGGCTTCTTGAGGAGTTCACCCATAGAATTCAAGAATGATCCTGAAGCCAAAGGCATACATGAGATGACTATTTTCTCCTGCACAGCATGGATTGTCACAGACTTGCACCTCTGTGTGTGTTTTGTTCTAGTCACAAACTGTTCAACATCTCCCTGTCACCCCAGCTCACTTTACAGAACTCCTAGAACTGAGCTCCTGAATTTGGTGATCCCTCCAAGCTCTGCAAAGAAAACAGAAGCATTCACAGACTCTTGGATATCATCTGGACGTTATATATTTTTATGCAAATAAAATATTTTTTATTGGTCACCTGGGTAGAGAAGCAACAGTGCTGAGCAAAAATGCCTTTTTGCCAGATTCCTGGCAGTCACAAAGCACATTTACTGCAGTGCTTTCCTAAATGTCTCTTCTCTGGTGCTGATGTCTGCTTTCCTCTCCCTCTCACTCTCCTGCAGTTTCTATGAAAAGCTGTGTTTCATATGATTCATCTGATCTGCAGCACAAGGCAGGTAGGTTTTCAAATATTTCTGGGAAGGTATTTACCTCAGGTTATTTTCTCACTCAGTTTCTGAATAGTCATTTGGCTCTAGGCGAAACCTCAAAGTGAATAACCCTTAGCAATATTTTAGTCTGTCCTTCCTCTCAGAAGTCATCCTCTAGGGCAATTAGCTGCTGAAATTACTTGTGGGAACTGCTCTACACTACATTCAAATACTAGAAAGGATTCTTAAAGTCAACATTGACATTCTCACTGTCAAAAATTACTAAACAACACTTTTATTTTAATGCATATAAATCCAAGTTTTCAAATATTATGATTCCCAGAGAGGTTCGGTTATTTTTTTAGGGAACATACATACAGGGGAAAAAATGGGGAAAAAGAAAGGTAAATAAAAAAGTTAATATATCACTTGGTGATTAAGAAGAAGTGCTCATTTGATTCTGGGACAGCGTCAGTTGTCCTGGCTTTTGGTAGTTCAGATGGAGATAACGTTTTAAGAGAGCTGTACATGCTCGATAACAATTCCTTCCAAAAATAAACTTGTTTTATTACTGTAAATAAATTTTCTTTTAACACTGAAAAAAGTAGAAACATTCAGAACTTGAGTATTACTCACAATTATGTTTTGCAGTATCCTAAAACTTCTGAAAGAAGCATGCAAAGAGGAAACCTAGTTAGGGAGTGATACATTAAAGCAGAGATTTTCTTCAGCTATAAAAATTATTGTAATAAGGACACTTTACTTGTGGGAGAGTTCAGAGGGGACTCCAATGGCAATTCCAAGCTTACTGGACTAGTTTTGCCCATGTGACACTGTGGATTTGGCAGAAGAAAGAGAAAGAAGCATTAATGTTGTACAAAGTACGCCTACGATTTTTGTTGTATTTTATTATTTATCACCTGCTATGTACATAAAGGCTTTTTCCTACTCCACCTGCCTTTGCCCTGTAATAGTCATCACCCTCCAAGCTTGCTACTGCTCATGCAATATTAACATTTATGATCTTGCCAAAATGTTTAGAACAGAAGCCAGAATATGCTTGCACGCATGCACACACCAGGGATGGCATACTTTCAGATCACAGAGGCAATATCCCAAGCATATGAATGCACTATGTAAGCAGAACTGGAGGGATTAGAAAAACTGGAGAACTTGGCTGCAATTGACTGTATGATTAAAAGGTTAAGTAAAGCCTTTCCAGTAATTTTTCTCAGCATAATTATTCAACACACTGCTTCTTAGAGGGTGGAATGCTTTAAGCAAGACTGCTTCTAAACTGGACCTGTAGCTGTAATTCAAGGTGATTTTTCTTTTAATATAAGCCCATTATATTTACAGAAGCAACAGAAATGCTATATAAATTTAAGTTTAAAATCTTCTCTTCTGTTTGGAGACAGAATTGTGAGATGGGTTTTTTAGAGGAGAGAGAGACACATCTAATGTTTGCCTTAGAGCATGCAATGTGATTATTATCATGTTTGTAACAAACATTATTTTTCTCATGGTTTACTAGATAAAATAAAATCATTGGTTAAACAGCCTCAGTTCAAGCAGTCTCTGCTAACTGGTTAAAATAGATAACCTTATAGAACCTTATAGAAATGTGAACAGAAAAGAAGAGGCGTCCCCATCAAAGTACAATGAGGTTGGATCTATTCCTGCAAGTGCCTGGTGAGGCTGTATCGTTAACACTGAGCATTTCAAATTCATATTCAAAAGGCTTAGCATGAGGAAAGGTGTTTTATTTTCACTTCAAAAATCACTGGAAGTTCTAATTATACTTTTCACTTTTATAAAGTTATAAATCATATGATCTCAAAAGGCATTGCAATCCCTGATGAACTTAATCTCATAATGCCCAAGAAATAGAAAGCTTCTTTAAATAATATTTGCTAGGGCTTATGGGAAACTGCTAGCTCAGCCAAGCATAAAACCAGATCTCCTAACCCCTTTATCTGTGCTTCAGTCATCAAAAAAACTGTCTAACTTATGGCTCTCACCTTCTAATTTTATTTTCTTAATTTTCTTTCAGTGAGATAACTCTGGTCTTCTTAACAGGCATCAAAAAACTTTGACCAAATAAAGTTACCAACTAATTTGCTGGAAAATCAGAGTAGTTCTCAGCTAGATATCAATTTTTCAAGTATCTATATAAAAGGTTTACACTTTAATTAAAATGAGTAACATTAAATTACAGGGAAATGTTCTTTAAGTAGCCAAACAGAATGAATATCATCTCTATTTAATGAAAATTTGCATGCAACTATATGTAGGGTGACTTCAATGAATTTGATTACTGGAGATCTTATATAAATTGTTAACAGATTTGTGTGTGTGAGAAATAGCTACTCTTCATAATTTAGGAAGGTTTATTAAACCTTATCAAAAATACAACGGAAGACTGAATAAAGAAAAAAGGTTATGGCGCTGGGAGCAAAAGATTTTCCTTGCCAGGTGCTCAGCTCCCTCAAAATGAAGATCTTTTTCCCTTTTTAACCCTTTAACCCTGCCCCAGGTTGTGTCCATCAACCCCTTCTTCACTGCCCAGTGATGGAGATCTCTTCCTCAAATCCTGATTGAAGGTCAGATGTCACCCTAGTGACAAGCCAGCCCTCCCAGATGTTCCTTGATAACCATGCAAGGGGGTACAACATAACTATAAATCTATAAACTTTTCTTAACCTATACACATGATATTAGTCCATTAATTGTGAGAGTCAATCATYGCATTACTCATCTATCACAATGGGTTTGCTTTTTTGGGGTTTTGTTTTGGTTGTTTTTTTCATTTTCAACAGTCTCTTCAGTCTTTCATGGAAAACGTTCTTTCTCGCTCTTCCTTTCTGTATCATAGAATGAAACAGTGCAGATTACCTTTTTTAATGGTAGGAATAGATCATTAATGCTTCTGAAATTTCTCCTGTGTGTCTCAAATCAACAGAATTTGAGACTTTCAATGAGAAAGTGAAGTCTAAAGAGAAGTGTTTTAGACATAGGAACACTGTCAAATGCCTTCTATTCCCTGAAAAGCAGAGTGGAACATGAACCCTTCTAAATTCTGAGTCATAGTATAAATTCTTCATGAGAAATGGAAGAGACCCAAGGAAAGAAAACCCATAGATCAGCAAGATTTTAAGGAGGAGGGGACCTGACTGTGCC
Source organism: Cardinalis cardinalis (assembly GCA_014549065.1). Lineage (NCBI taxonomy): Eukaryota > Metazoa > Chordata > Aves > Passeriformes > Cardinalidae > Cardinalis > Cardinalis cardinalis. Next base: position 11,501,641 of record JACDOX010000008.1, read on the forward strand.
TAAATAAAATGATTAGAAATAAAATCAGAAGAAAGAAAATATCTGAAGGAGGTGCAAACAATATTTTTTTGTTTTATGTAAATTAGTAAAATGATATGAATTAGTTAAGCAGTCTTTTACCATTTACAGGTGATATGAATATGTATTAATACTAGAAATACAGTCAACCTACTATCTAAATTACCTGAGTAACTGCTGTGGTATAGGTGGCATATGTGATTGTACTACATCTTAAAGGGTGATAAAATTTGAAAACATGTGTAACATGTAACCAATGCCTTTTTAAAATCTCTTTGAATCTCAGTTGTTTGGGATGATTGTGATTGTGATCTAGATTAGATGCCTGAGTCGTGTAACTTTTGAAAAAAATTCTTGGGGGGACATAGAAGTTTGAAAGTCCTAATGTCAAGAAAGTTTGATTTTGTTCCAATGTGTTTACCTCGTGACTTTCTGTAAGCCATCCATATCACATGGATTAGGAATTAAATGCTGTGGTTGCAAAATCTGGGTTCTCTGTGAAAACTGAAGGTAAAATTAAAAGCTGATGTTATGCTGTTAAAGTAGAATAGGTAGCATTTAATAGGCTGAAAAGAATGTGCACACTCAAGGAGAGCAAATCTTTTTCCTGTGGAATCTGAACAATTACTAGAAGTCTGTGTTACCAAGGTGTTTGTTTCTGACAGATGATCACTGATAGATTTCAGCTTTTTGTGCCCATATCTTCATAAAACCAGAAACAGTCAGCTACCTGAACAAGTTTCAGTGTACAAAGAACAAAAATGAATATATAAATTGGGCACAGGGAAAGATAAACCCTGACTATCAATAGAGATCAACACAGAAATATTAGCTTGAACATAAAGGAAAGGAAAAAAAGGGTGTATTTAATAGAAAAATTACACACTTAGTTTTCTTAGACTCTGAAATAGTCCATGGGAGCAACTGGTGGACTTGGGCTGAACACTCACAAGTAGCCAGGACAAATTAGTAGCTATAAAGCAATACAAAACAATTCTCTATGAGATAATGTAATTGTTATTATTGTTGATTTCTCATTTCTAAAAGTGCTTTCAAGGTGTCTTGGTGCTTGAATTTACAAAAAAATCTTGTCCTATCCACTCTGTACTGCGCATGTAGCATACTGGTTGACTTCAATATTTCATATTAATCCCAACCCTAGCAGCTCATTTGCTTCCTATTGTTCTATATGGTTGTTGTGTTGTTTTCAACTGCTGCCCTTTTACTACTGCAATTGTCCTCCTACCTCACTGACCTTGGCAGTCAGTGAACAATTTCGAGGAGCTAATCAGGTTTTAACAGCTTTCCCGTGAAGAGGTAGTGGAGTAGCACGTTGTCAGACAGCGCTAAGTGGACAGGCCTTAGTACTTCATGATGCTTTTTCTATACTTGTTTTGACACACAAAGATCTTTGTCCACACAGCTGATACAAATACATACAGGTAAAAGTGATTTATGTTTAATTAAAATGCCTTCCACAGCTTGACTGAGCATAAAAGTCTTTCAAAAATACATCTCCCAAATAAGGGCTCTAGGGAAACATTTACAAAACAAGATAAAAATGAAAAAAGCACAACACAATTACTTAGCAAGCCAAATTCCAATTTAATAATTCATGCCTTTCCTCCATGCCATTAGTTGAGATGAGGAAGTGGGCATGGTGACTAAGCGTTCAAGAAGGACTTGTAAATGTACACTTTGAACTTTCTGAATATTTCGGCTTTTTGTATGGGTCAACAGAACCAGTTCCTTGAGGAGAAGTGCATCCTCATCCTAGGAATTATCATTTGATTTATTAATCATTCAAGCTAACTCCTAGTTGTAATTGCTGTAGGTCATTAGAACTTCATTTTTCTCATTATTTGCCCCAGTACCTACTTCAAGTTTTTATTCTTTCCTCCTTAATTCATGCTGTTGAAGAAAATGACCTTTTTATTTCCCTTAAACCTTTATTTATTTTTTATGCTCATATAAACAAAGAGAGAGGCATCTGAGTCTAATTGTCACCAATATACAAAATATAGACACTAATTTATCCATATTTTCCCTTAATAACACCTTAAATATCTTCTCTCTATTTCATAGGAGCAGAAGACATTTTTCAGGTAACAAATCTTGCTTAACCCAGTCCCAAATCTCCCTATTTTGACTACTGAACAACACTACTTGTCTTTTAGTATTAAATACCCAGTGTCAGGCTGTGTCCAACTAGCATTACAGATGCGTCATAATTTGTTTTAAACAAGGGAAGCATGGTAGCTAGTTAACAGTCTGAAATTACTACTCGATCATGTGTTATATTCTGGTGATGTAAATACAGCTCATTGGTGTGGCCTGGCTGAGGCTTAGTTCCTCATTATATAGTGGGTTAATTATGCCATGTTAAGCGAGAGGCAGGAGAAGAAGAAAAGTAGATTCATTTTTGCTCCTCATGGCATATTCTGACACTTCAAGGACAAAACAATTCAAACATATATTTTTATGGCATTTTTATGAAAAAAATGTGAATTCAGTAGGGATTTACAGGACAGGAAAACAGTGAATACTTGTCGTATTGTGGAATTAGGTTTCTTACAGAGGAGCAGTGTGAGAGTTATATGACTGCTTATTGTAGTCCAATGACACTCCAACTCCCTTTTCCCATTAAGGAATACTGAAAAGAAATGTGAACCACGAGTGACATGGAAACACATGGAGGTTTCAACTGTGTTTCCTGGGGAAGCCTATGGCACAAGAAGGACTCCTCTCCTTTTGATGAACTGAGAATTGATTATCTTAAGGGTGGTGATGGACCGAGAATTGGTGATTTGGGGGAAGGATGTATTGGAAATTTGGTGGGGGGAGGAGGAAATGTTTTTGGAAGGTTTTCATTTTCCCTGTGTTTCTTTTTACTTAGAGTTGTAGTTTAGTTAATAAAGTTTTATTTTCTTTATTTCTAAGTGGGGGCCTGCTTTGCTTACTCCTGGTCACACCTCATAGCAGACACCAGGGAGAATGTATTTTCTTGGGGGCACTGGCATTGCACCAGCATCAAACCATGACACCATTATATGCTACATTCACTATAAAACTTCTGAGAGTTTGTGTGGAGTTTTTGGGGTTTTTTTTTAAGGTTGGGATTAAATGTGCAAGACGTTATTTTTCATCTAGACTCAGTTGTTTATTAGTTTTTATTTATATTACAGTCTCAAACTGTGAGTTCTACAGTACTTTAACAAACTAAAAATAGAGCTGTATCTTTCTCTCTACAAGGCTTTTTAAGGATAAACTGTTTAATTAAGAAATGACACAAATTATTTTTACTTTTAACTCAATAACTAACTACTTATGGTTTGTAATGTGGACTTTTTTATTTAATTACACAACATCACCCAAACCCATGAAGAAGAAGGTGAAGAAGGACTCTGCCTTAAAACTTTCATGTTGTTTTATGTATGTTGCTATATTCGAAAACCTTAAACTCCAAATTTTCTGCCATGTGATATTATACACTTCTACTCAAGCTACACACTCATAATTTTAGTTCTATCATTTAATTTTGGAAGCCTTCTCCATGGCCTCAGGTCAAATGTAGTGTTCTCTTAGGGGTCAGTGCCTGTTTGCACAGAAAGTCTAAAATTCTCAGTAACTAGGGTTCCAACAGGTTTGTGTCAAAGGGATTATACACTGAAATTGTACAAATGCATTTATTTTATTAAGTTAGCTTTTATACACCATTCCACTGTAGTTAAATATACCCATGGCTCTTACTTGTGAGTGGTAAGAGTTTAATCAACTTACATTTTGAGACTTCTGAGAGTTTGCACTCTTGATATTGCAGAAGGTGGCATCAAGTCTTGTAGCTCTACCATGATGCTCCTACACCTCTGATTCACCTAAGTAAAGCAGCTGTTCTCCATGAAGACCAGGATGGATTGATGTCCATCAAGAACTTTCCATCAGCCTTAACATGTCTGTGTGTGTTACTGCTGCCCTTCATCACTCCTCTCTGTCAGCCTCCTGGCAGTTGGATATTCCCCAGCCTGTTTTCTGTGAACAACTGCAACAGAAGCATTGGGTAAGTATGAAGGGAGACTGGGAAAAGCTGGCTGTGGAAGGTGCTGAAGAAAACAGTGGCAGAGAGAAGCTAACAAGAATAGCAGGTCTTGATGGTCCCGACATTAGCAGCCATCAGGATGTCAGCACAGGGAGGGGTAGGAGATGGGTGGTGAAAGGCAGGTGGGGAATACTGATGATTGATAGCAGCAGAGAGATTAATGAGCCCTTAATTAGGGAGCAATCAACCTAAAAAATGAGCAGAATAGATTGCTTTACTAGTTGGTATCCATTGTCACCTGTTCAACCACAAGAAATGCTGTAAAGATCACTTGGATAAAATCTTGGTTTCATGATTGCTGGTACTGCTACTTGGATGCACATGTTTAGTGCTGGAAGTATGTAAGTATAAATATGTCTGTGGTAGTTAGTGAAATCAGTTTTGATACAAAAATGAAATTATCCTCCCCTGCTATGATATTGCTTATTGAACTTTACTACCTTGTTGCTACAACCATCCATCAGTTTCCCACAAATCAATAGCTGTCAAAATACAGTTATACAGCCAGGTAGTGGTCATCATTAAAATGGAGAGATGGGCAAAAAAAATCTATTTCATAGAATTAAATATACAGGTAGCAAAGGTTCAAGCAAGTTCATCACTAATGCTGCAAAATCACTAAAACTGTTTTCTTTCTCACCATGATGAGCTTTCTTCTATCTTCCATTTTCTGGAAGATGTGTCTCACACAAGTTATGTGTTGCGGCTGAATGCCAAACATGCTTTTTCTCCTACAAATAGTGTGGAATAGGTTAAGAATCTTAATCATCATTGTATTAATATAAAAGCCTTTTTTCCCCATTAAGACTTGCTCCTAATTTGTCAAATGTCATTTACAACAATTGATTTGTATCCTGCTAATTTGAAGTAATTCATCTGAGATTGAAAATAAGAATTAAAAATAGTTGCATAAATGACACTTATTCTTTTACAGGATTACTATTACAAGACATTTGTCTAATGGGCTTCAATGTATTATTGATTTTCTATCATTGCATTTGCTAAAAATAGAATGCTTATTTAATTCATTTTTCTCATCATCCTATCTTGTGTTATGGCTCTCTGAAATTGAAAGTGCATTATACTGTGGATCTCTGTATTTTCTTCTACTGCTGTGGTAGCACACAGCTTTCCTCTGCAGTTCAGACTTCTAACGTGGAGTCTTTTATTAGGCTGTATAGAAATGTTACATGGGTTGGCAGAGCCAAATTGCAGATTCAAGACAGCTAGATGGAGGCTGACAGAAACAAAGATGGAACAAGAAAAAATAAGCAGCAGGAAAATACAAATAAGGACTGAGGAAACATAACATTGCCATGTAGCTGTAGTACCTGGAGATTCAGTCCTGACATTTCTTATTGTACCATTGATTTGCTGTGTTAATGTCCTACACACCAACTGGGTGGTGGTGGAAAAGAATCCTAGATTTTAATTTTACACGTCTTCCTTACAATTCAGATTGGAGGAGAGGTGACCAAAATCCATGTCCCAAATGAAAGCTATGTTAGCCAGCTATAGTTTTGTCCAGTATGAAGAAGCATAAAAGCTAAATTTGAACGAAGTTGCAAACATAAAATCTTAAAATGTTGAATATATTTGTCCTAGCCTATTAATTTAAAAAAGTTGGTCACTGGATCATCTGTACCTAATATACTGTTTTATCATTAAAACTGTAGAAAACGTTTATATCTAATGACATTTTGTAAAGTTTTCATAAGCCAAGCTGCACGTAATTATTTTTGATTCTTTTCACTGCATGCATGTGAGTTGTCTCTGACCTTTCATGGTCTTCTTGGCTTTTTAGATTTATCTCAAAATGAGATCTTATTGTCATGCAAACCCAATCAATGAGCTGGGGAGAAACTTCAACTGAGATTTGTAATTGTCACAATCACCCTTCTAAATAAACAACTGATAGGGAAAAGGTTGGCTGGAAGAAGACTGGAAAGTGAGGCATGAAAAATCTCCTGTTCAGACAGTGGAAGAGCACATTAATCAGTCTCTTTGTGTACTTTTCCGCAGGTCTAGGGCATACCACCATCTAGTGGCTCTGAATATAGTATGGAAAATGACACTTTATTATAATTCTTTTTGATGTTTGAAATTAAAAATCCTCAAATAAACTTTTACAGGAACCATTATTGGTAATGTAACATTTCCTGTACCATTAAGTCCATCAGAATTACATGTGAGATTGCAAACTGGCTTGGCCTTGACCTAGGACCGAAGTGCCATGCCAGAACACAAGGCAATGGAGGCAGGAGATAAATATCCCATAGTTCCCATTCTTCTCTCTTCTTGGCACTGAGACCCTCTGAAAAAAAAGGCATAATACTGATCTATAGAAGGGGAGAACTCCTGCCTTTAATAAGGAGGGTTGCACACACATTAACTGTAACAACGTGTTAGTGTGAATTCCTTTGCATCTACCTCAGAATTCCTTTTCAAAACTGTTACCGTAATAATTTATGGTAGACCTTCATGCTGTAGTAAACTAGATAAACACAGCGGCATAATGTGGGATTTGTAATTATGGACTTTGAGACCTGATGTGAGTAGCAACTCTGAGGAATCATATTAACCAAAACTGAATACCTGAGCATAATTTAGTGCATGAGCTGTGCTGATCCTGAAACTCTTTCATGACTGGTAAGGCTTCATATAACAGTGTTTTCCTACATAGGGAAATCTTAATCAGTCTATGTACAGGCATCTTAATCTGATCTTGAATTCAAAAAGGCAAAAGTAGTCCCATTAGGCAAGATGCTGAGCGTAGGGAAGTCATGGGATAGAAGATGGAGACAAGGAAAGACTCACAGACTAGATGATGCTTTTTAATTCTATCAGTCAAGTGAAAAATTCTAATTTCTTCTTGTCAAATCAGGCTATATTGAAACTAGGAATGACTCATTCAAGAGAGCTGGCTAGAAGAGGGACTGGAGGCATTTTTCCATGTAGTTCAGAGGCAAGAGTGAGCTTGGCAGGTGAATTTTCCATACATAATGACAAAAAACCCCACATTGCTAAGGTGGCCGGAACGCTGAACTATAACTAGGAAGCAGAAGATAAATGAAAAGGAAGAGTAGAGGAAAACATGCAAAAATAAATTGAAGGTCAGATGGCATATCTGTGAGTTACGGAGTAGTGGGTTGTTCAGAATACTTCCAGCAAGATCAGTCCCTCTTTCATAATACAGTGAAGTCCCACAAATTTATTCTGAGACATATCTCTTAATAACTTTGCTCAAACAAATGAGCAAAACAGTAACATAAAACACAACCTACTCTTCTAACACTATGCATGTATTTTATTTTAGGGATGCTAACAATTCTTCCACACCACTGTTTTCCCATGGGAATCAGCCTGTGACTGGACACAAAGATTTTCTGTCCATTAGTTGCCAGTACTCCCTGTGGTGAAAATGAAATCAAAGAAAACAAATAAGCTTTATCAGTTAGCTTTTCAGAAAGCAATTTTGGAGAGAGCGTTCCTACCACAATCACAGGTAAATTTGTGGAACAAGAATAATTTCCAGCAAAAATACTGTTATGCAATATATTTATCTCAATTTTTTTTCTCAATTTCTGCAGTAGAAATCATCAAATGCTTTGAGCAGTGCCAGATATCCTGCTGGTTACTCATAAAAAGCACAGTTTAGTGCTATTATGGCATTTCAGCCAATATTCTCTCTCTAATTATTTTTGATTCTTTTCTGCACACTCAAAAGAGTTGAATATGTGATGAAGGTTGTGAAAATATGTTTAGTATCTAAAACTGTTCATACTAACAGTGACAGAAATGAGCAATTTAGATTTGTTTTGGCACTTCGAATGAGTCTTACTTTAAAGTTATTGCACAAAAGGAAATACATAAATTTTGGATATGTAAGAAAGAGTAATTAGTTGTGGAAAATTAATTATTTTACTATTTATACTTATAAGTGCTTATAACTCATAAAACATCTTTTTAAAAGAAAGGCAGTTAGAAAGAGTGAAGGAAATACAGAAACTGAACAATGAAAGGAATGGAGAGAGTAAATGTGTTCATTTCTTTAGCTGATTATATAAAAAATAAGAGTTGATAAATAATTATATGGTATCTTCACTAACAAAATATATTAGATATTGAAGAAGGTCTACAGTATAGTGAAGACCTATGTAGCAATAAATAATGTCTATAATTTTAAGAATTAAAATTGGAGATATGGCCTGCATCTTTAGCTGTAAGGATAATTAACCATTGCAAAATATTACTTTGGAAAATTGTTCATTCTTTATCTCTTCAATAAAGGCACATATTATGGTCCTGCAATCAAGAGCAACTGGATGGAATTCTCTGGTTCGTTAGACAGAAGGTAGAATTCAAAAGATAAAACTGTATTTTACTTTCCTTAAAAATCAATAAAAGGGTTGTATTGTTAAGCCGTAAGTATCATAAATAAAACGAATCATGCAAATCTGATTTTTCTATGTTATAAGGATTCTTAGTGAGAAAGAATGTCAGAATAATGTAGTGCAAAAGGAACATTCTCTTCTGCTGCTTCTTCTGCCTGTCTCCATATGGTCACAACTTTGGGACTTGTTATCATATCTATTTCTTCATTATACATAACAGTTCTAGATTGATCCTGGAAATAGTTGTTTGCAGCCAAACCTAATGTACTGGAATTAAATGCAGTGTTTTCAGTCACTAGACCCACAATTTGTGGGCAGTCCTTATTAGTTCACAGCTTTACTCTGGCAGCGTTACGGGGGAAGGAGTTGTCAGAAGGGTAAAGTGCTGAGTACTTCATGTGTGAAACAGTAATATTTGCTTCTAATAACTTTCTTCCAGCCTGCTTCTTCCCACAAAACACATGGAATTGTGGTGCATTTTCATGCCAACTGATCTGTTAGATAACTCTACTTGCAATACAAAAAAAACCAACTCTGTTTTAATGGGTATACTCTGTCCCCTCACCCCTCTTTTTGCATGGCTACTTTAGAAACAGTATAAGAAGTTACACATGGTAACACAAATTTGGAATGGGAGGTGCTGCATATAGGTGCAAAAGATTGTTTCTGCTTAAGACCCACAGAAATCTATCTATAATGGTCATAAATAGTTATAGAAGGAGAAAAAATGCATTCCTAATTTCATTCTTCGGGAGAGGGGGAGAGAGATGACTTATAAAGATAATCAAATAGTGAAAGATCAGCCAATATTAGGATCCTGAATAATAATACAGAGATTGAGCAAAGAGATCTAAACACTGCAACACACCCTGGAAAAGAAAATCAATTTTTCTGATAGCAGTTATTGAAGATGAGCTATGGCAAAACATAGTTCACAGAATGAATGTGCAACTGCAGCGCAGTAATAAAAAATATCTTAGTATACAATCTGGAATGGCCAGATGTCCTTTTGGGCCAGATGTTGTTACCCATCAGTTCAATGGGTATCTGTAATACCAGTCTTCATCATGAGAGTCAAGTTTGGTTTCCAGCCTATGTGCCCTGATAGCCAATTACTTATTCTTCCATGATTTCTTTTGTAAACCGTTTTGCTCTATTCTAGGCATGAAATACTTTTGTTAAGATCACATTTTTCACATTCTGCTTTGCAGGTTCTTCACGCCAATCTATATCTTGGGTCTATAGCTTTTATTCACATAAAGTAAATTCTTGTTTAGATTTAAATTTACCACACCAAAATCAATTGGATTAGGTAGTTTCAGTGCTCTTTTTACATATTTAATGATTTTAATTTTTTAGTCTCTGATAATTCCACTAAATTAGTAGCATAGAAAAATGTGTCAAGCTTATATCATCCTTAAGAAAATATAAACCAGAGAAATGTTAGACGTGAAATGTGATGAATCTCCTATTGACAGCTGCACCCATCTTAAACATTAATCCACTTTAAAAGCAAGGCAAATGGCTACTTTTGAATTTGAGCAGTACCTTCTTTGCTCTTGTCCCCAGCTACATGCCACGAAATGAGTCAATCAACAAATTTAAATAAAGAGGATTTTGCACTGTCTGCAAAAAAATGATTCAAGTAAGTTGTGGCCGTAAAAATGCTTTATCTTTAGTCAGGGCAATGGAGCGGTTGAGCAGCCACAAAAGACTAAATGTACTTTGAATCTAAAAGCTGATTTCCAGTTGCTAACCCTGTAAGAATCTTGTCAATTGATATTTGATTTTTACTCATTAGGAATATAGTGAGTAAAAAAAATCCTGACTTTTAATAAGCCAAAACTCACCTCATCTGTGGATTATTTGATATAATGAACTAGAATGATATTAATCATCCAGTTACAAAACTGGGCTTTTAATTGCACAGCCCCCCAGCTAATCACATACGATTGGTTTGTTGCATTTATCAGTGGGTTTAGTCAAACTCCACAAACAAAAGCCATTACAAATATCCTCATTTAGGGTATGCTTTTGGATTGATGTTTTCTTTGGGGAAAGGAGTAGTCTCAGGTATCTTTGATTTGTACACCCAGGACAATGTTCATAAACACCTTAGGACTGAAGAGTGGTAGTTCCTTTGTCTTGAGCCAAACACGGAGAGGCAGGGCAAGTTTTGCAGTGTTTTTCTGCTGCCTACATCTCTTTTCTCCAACTCATTATCCTTGGTCTTGACTCTAATTTTACAGTGTCATTTTTAGCTAGTGGCGGTTATGATTTTTTTCAGCCTTCTAGAGTTTTATTGCCAAATTAATATAGCCTTACGATATCTTAGTACACTTTGGAATTTTACCACAGGTATTTAAAGAGAGCTCAAGTTATTTTTCTGTAAAATGTAATGATTGATACAAACTATGAATCTTTTTATATAAAGCTATGTGTATAAAAATAGGTGAAAACTGATTAACAGAACTTTTGGGACAGTGTTATTTTGTTAGTTTCCATGTGATCTTTTGTTCTGCTGGTTGTCTGTGCGGTTGCACACACAAGTACAGGGATAGCCCTACTTTGTCAGGAGTTTAATTATTTTCTCATCTATACTTGGGTTTGAAGCTTTGAAGCTTACTGAGGCAAAGTATGTGGGCAGCACAGCTGTCACCCTTGTTGCTGTAGTTCCGAATACGGTAGTCCTGATTCCCATTGTACTGCAATTAATCTTCTGCTTTGCACTAATGGATGAACAAGCATATTTACTGCAGCATAAAATTCTAATTATTTCCTGAACAGATGCATAAAGGGGATTTAAATTAATGGCAAGTGACAAATGTGATAAATGTAGATAACATCTTTAAATACTAATATTCTGCATTGCAGACATTTTTTCAATACTCAGTTTCTATACCTCCATAGGGTGTCTTCCCATTTGTAATGAAGCTCTATCCTGGCCAGATGTTTCACGCACCATCAAACTCCCTCTGGAGACATGCCTGCCCAGCAGGCATGGCTGAGTTGTATTGGATTCACCATGATTGCTGTCCCTAATTCTCCAGCAAGGTGTTCAGAGGCGTCCTTTCATCCCAACTCCTTTGCTTTATAATCACATAGTATTTCTGATCACAAGCTTACAAATGAGATCTTCATCCTCCTCTCACTGAACTGCTTTTAATGTGTTATGTAGAGACAAAAGAGATTTGAGTTTATTTAGAAAATTACAAAGTAAGTTTGCCAGATGACCACATGTCATTGCCATGCTAGTAATGACAACTTTAATACTGTAGCATCTAATATTTGCCATGTCTCTAGGGAATATTAACCTAAATTTTCATCTGCAAAGCTTTCAGGAACAATCTACACGATATTCAATCCATCTTTTTTCACACAGAACAGACATTTTCTATGATCTGCTTCTCCAGATCCATCAGGGCCTGAATTGACTTGGCAAAGGATTTCTTATTTTTATGTCATGCAGATTCTTAATTTTTCTCTGGCAAACAAATGTATCAATTTGCTACTTTACTTTAGCAATAGCAACAGGTCAAAGCATGTTAGTGAATGTGTTTTGCAGGCTATATCCCTTGACAACACAAGGGTGGTACCCAGTCTGGGAAGCTTTACTAATGCTTTCATATAAATATGGGGGGGCAGGGGGCGGGAGGGGACGGGATGACTGACAGCTTACAATTTTTATCTTTTTGCAGTTCAGATTTTTGTCTACAGGTATTCCCATCTTCTTTCATTTAGTCTAAGACTGCTTTTGAGACATCCATGACTTCAGAAATTCACATAGTTTTCCTTTTTTTCAGTATTCATTCAATGTTGTCCCCACTCTTTTAGTTCCCCCTGTTCAAAAATAGCATTTCTGTGCAATTTTTGTCACTTTCCGATTCTGTCTTTTGTCTGGCTGTGTCACTGTTCCACCTTGCCCACTGCTGTTATTAGCTCCTTACACCTCCTTTTTCAAATGTGCATTAGATTTAGATATCACTATAACGATGCAGCAGGGACTCCAAAAGTGCCACAAATTAGATTTGAAAGCATATATTTAAATGAGCTCTCTCTTTCCCGGCATACCAAGAGGGATATTAGGAGAAACTAGGATAACTGATGGTTTACCACTCTCTGGAAATCAATGGCACAAGTAGCAGAATACAAGTGCAGACAAATACAAATGAAAGTTAGCATAGTATACCAGCAGAATTAATAAGATTAAAACTTAGGTTTTAATCAGAATACCTTTGTCATAGAATATTATAAGAAGCATTCATGCTGCTACCTTTTAGCAGTTAACTTCTGCCCTAAGGTATGAAGGTTTACATTCTAGTAAATTTTTATCATGTCTAGGTTCTCATTATCCATGTAAATGTATAATTCTTTATTAATTCCATTTAATCTCTTAACCTCAATTATATCCTGTCGCAACAAATTCCACAGGTTAATGACATATCATGCTTAGAAATTTCTCCTTTCATCAGCTTTATATTTATCTTTTAACATCCTTTCTTTATGACCCTAATGCAATTTATGTAATTCTCTAGAAACTATCTTTCTTGTACTCCAGCTCTGGATTCTCTTTTTTTTAGCTTTTCTCAAGCACAGAAAAGTCTGACAGTTTGCCATTTTATATTATTATAAATAAAGCATATCTGAAGTAATTAAAACATATGAGACTTGATGTCAGAAAATTTTTTTGACCTCAAGATCATCTGATGGAACACCTTCCGATATTTTATTTGATAAATAGAAGTAATCCAGATGGTCATAATGAGTAAAATGTAATTTCTGAAGCAGATGCTTTGTGTAGAAAAAATAGCTCTCTACTCAAACTGTTGTGCTTGTTAGCAAACTTCATATAGTGTTAATTAGGTTTTTCAAGCTGAAACTGCAAAATATGAATAAAATAAAACCTGAGACACCTTGTTTCTCAAAAGCCTAACCAAACCAAAAGACCATGGATGCTATTAGCAAAGAACTGGACTGCTACAAACAGTTCTACCACAGAAATTTATTTCTCAGGTTATATTTTTCAAATACAGAAACACAGTATTAGCAAAGATAAAATCTGTAGAGATAGACTTTATAGAGTAGTGTCTTTTGTAATTTTTTAAGTGTTACACATAACTATATATATAACCTTGTCTTTTGCAGTCATTGACTGATACACTCAGTTTATTGGAAATTATATATGAGAAATCAATGTTGCCAAAGTATTATTAGATTTCTAGAACTGTTTCCTAATTCTAATTTTCCAAAAGCCTTATCAAATGAAACCTTGTGACATATTTAAAGATTGAACTTAATTTTGCCTGATGAACGCATTCAAATTTTTTCCTGTTTTCCCATATTAATTCTGGCATGGTATTGTTGCAGAAAGATTGTGATAGGTTGTCAGAAGATTGGCTACCAAAACATTGTTTCCAACAGAATCATTCTTTGTGCTTTTTGAGGCCATATGTAGTTCCAGTGGATACACCAGGAAATATTTATTATGTGCGAAACATGCAGATCTGAAATGGTTGCACAAAAAATGTTAGTTGCCTGGCAGATAAAGTTGGCTTTAGTTGCCCTGAGCAGATAAAGGAAGTTCCATTTTGTTTGACTGAGTTCCTTTCTAGCACAGAACTCTGTACAAGGGCTTGTAGAATTTCACTTTACCAAGGAAAACGAACAGATTTGCTGAATGATTTGAAGTGTGTTATCAGGATGATAACTCCCCCCAGTCAAATCCACCCCAATGTCTTTAGGGTGCTCTGTAAATTTGGAGAGGTAAAGAGATACAGGCAAGTACAGGTAGCTCTTGTGGCCTCCATAAAGGAATAGCTCTTAATTTTTGAACTGGTCCCATTGACCTAAAACTGTGGGAAGAATCAGCTTGGGAGCTCATTGGACCACATCTGTGACTGACACTTCAAAGAAGAGTTTAAGCGCAGTTCTTCACCCTTGTCGGTTCTACATTTACACAAGTATAGAAAAATAAATCCTTAAAAATGAGGATTTAAAATAAGACTCAAGTTTCTTGAATCCATTTTTCTGGCACAAGTTCAATGGACTGAGTTTTATGAAAACTCCAAGAAGAATGAAAATGGAGGTGAAGGTTCATTTTTAGTGCATCCTTCTGTATAGCTTTCCCAGTCTCTGCAGTCTTTACTACATAAAAATCCCAAACAATTCTTAGGGCTTCTGAGATGTGATGACCTTCTTCCTTTTACCTCTGTTGTGTACAACTACAAGTGAATTCCAGAATGTCATCAACCCCATAGCTCATAATTATTTCAGCACTAATCCTCAAAGACTAAGTATCATGCCTCATGGTACACTGCTTATTTGTGGATGCTTAGCTAAATCACACTTGATAAAATAATACGAATTTTAATGCATCTCATTTGATAAAATACACAGCAGACTTATTAGAAGTCTGATGTATGCATAAAGTAAAAGTATTTCTTAAAAGTAGAGCAATATCAGTAATTTTGTGCTGGATTTGTGGAAATGCAGAAAATCATCTGTCCTCCCAATAGTCAAGCTCAGAAATAATGACAGACATGGGAACAGAACCAAATCTTCCCATGTATGATCCCTGTGACAATATTGCCTTTCCTTGCATGCTCTGTAGTGTTCTCAGGCTCTTCGTGTTCAAGAAAGAGTGGGTGAGACCTTTCAGACTGTAATTCAAGTAGAATAGAGTGTTAGAAGTACGTGATAGAGTTATTTTCCCTTTTGGTAATCTGTCTTCCATTACTAATTATAAGAAACAGGGAAAAAATCAATTTGAAAGACAGTTTTCATTATTAAGTTTGCTTTCTTTTTACTTCTCTTAACACTAAACTTTAAAATGAAAGGTCACTTCAATATTAAAAAATAAAAAAGAAAACTCTTGTTCCAAAAAGATTAGAATGAAACAACTTCCCTTATGAGGAATGATTTTTCACTTTTCTTTAATAAAGTGCCAATCAAATTGGTATATTCATGTTTAAGGTTGGGGGCTTTTAACAAAGAAAGTACTTTCTAGAAAAAAAATAATTCAGCAGGCCTAATGAAGGTTTTATGTTTGAGACATGGATAGAAAACAATACTTCATGAGATAAAATAAGACCCAGTTAATTGTAGCTTAGTGGCTGTGCTCTTCAAATCTAACAGAAGGGAACTTGTTTAGTCACAAAGTCAGATGATTCAAACATACTCTAGCAAGTATGTACGATAGCTGCTTTGGACAGACTTGTTTTTGACCATAAATCTACTTTCAGACTACTCTCCAGCTCAGCTACAGCACTCTTATCAGTTCAGCTGAGCAAAAAGGTTGCGGTAGGCTGGGGTTGTCAGAACAATCTCATTTCAGATGGTGATTTTTATACGACTCTGAGATTGTGTTACACGACATGCTGCAGCATTATATAAATGAATGAATGTAAAGCATACATTACCTGCCCTAACTGAATGAAAGTGGCAGCAAGTTTTGAATAGGCACATGCAAACTCTTTCTTTACAGTAAGCAAAGGTTTGCCATGGCTCACTAGGGACCCGTGTGCATCGAGGGACCTCTGTTTATTATGGTATAGCTCATAGTGAGGGGGCTTTGCTCATCCACAGCTGAAGGTATTGGTCCTGGCTAGAGCATGCAGAGGCCTTTTTTTCCTTCTCTCAATAAAAAACCCTTTTCTTTGGGAGAAGAGGAGGGGTAGCACTAGTGCCAGTGTGGATTTTGGACTTAGTGGTGCCACAGAATGGCTTTGGGAGAACAGAGGATGGGCTATTTCAAAAGGACCATTGGTTTAGATATAGACAAAGACCACAGTGCTCCACTCAAGTAGCTCATGGGTAACTTTATAGGCCTCAGAGTACCCAGTGGAGGGAAAAAAAACCTTATTTAGGCATAGTTTTGGTTATAGCCTTGCTTCAGGCAATTTCAAAACTTCTCATGAAATCTTACTGTGAAAAACTCCCTAGGAGAACTATAAGAACTGCAGCCAGTGAAAAAGCTGCAGAGGAAACACAGCAGATCAAACTTCTGTCAGGCTGGCCAGCTGACCATCAGCTTTCATGGCTCCAGCAACTGTCTTTTTCTAACAACTATGAATATGTACTAGAGCAGGATTTCAGAACCAAAGACTGCACTGAAAAAAAAAAGAGTTTGTACGACCCCTAGTATCTTGTGAAACAACTCTTCTTTCTCAGAGACAGATGGTGTCCAATATGAGCTCCTGTATTCATCTGCCCTATGATGACAGCTGAGAGAAGTCATTCATGCAAAAAGATGATAGCACTTAACAAGCAAAATCTGTAGTTTATTAATAATTAAAAATGATTCCCATGTTCTCTTACTGATTGAATATTTAATCATTTGTTCAGTCAATACCAATGTCTCATTTATTATTCATTAAAGATAAATACTTTGTAGTGCTTCTGGATTGAAATGTGTTACACCAAGATTATTAAGAGCGCCCAGAGTTGATTTATTATTTAGAAATCGATTAAACTTTTGTACAGAATTTAATGACTTAAATAACCTTTCAGATTTTTAAAGTCAATAATAAGTTTTATTTAAAAATCGATTATGTGAACACAAGAAGTGATGGTGAAAAAAGAAACTCTCAGACCTGAGTTTAACAATTAAACTGAGATGGTTTGGGAGAGAAACACATCACTAATATCAGACCTTGCTCACACAGACAGAATGACTTGCTTCTATTTTAACGTAAAAGTACACCACTAGATGCTGTGCTATAAGCTTGCAACCACTTAGTCCAGTCTACTGAGGAATCATCAGAACTCTACTCCATCCCCTCATTTTTACCCCCTTCACATTTTGTTACTTGGCTTTTTGAAGGGACTTATGTATGATTTATGGAAGTTTTGCTGTAGCTCTTCTCCTTTGTGTGTATCCTGAATAAAGCCAAAGATCAGGAAAGGAGAGTTTCATCGCTTCACATCCTCTCAGTGGTAACTTACCACCTGAGGAGTATAAGGAGATGAGACCCTTCTTTCTTCTCTGCAAGTGGACAGTCAGCCTAGCAGCGAAAGGTCTGCTGTCTCTCTCTCTAAAAAGGTTTCTGACTTGAATCATAGTGACTAACTGTTTAGTGAAACCAGTCTCCAAAATGAAAAGTCTCTGATTTTTATAACTCCTTAATTGCTGGGACAAAGCTGGAGACTGCAACGAAGGTGAAGAAAAGGCATTTACTTGAGGAGACGAAGACAATGAGTCATACCTGAGTGGATCAAATAACAACTATTGTTTATACCTTCCAATTAGAGATCTCTGGCTATATATGCTGTGCAAAAATTGTGAAAAAAAAAAAAGGAATAGATCAGTTTATTAGTTTGTCATAAATAAACAAAAAACCTCTTGAGGTAGTAACAGAAAAACAGGTTTTTGTCTACTATTTTCTTTTCAAGCTCTCCATTTAAGATTTGGAGCCCTTTTTCCTTCTTTGAAATAATGCAGGCCTTCCCAACCTCACTAAAAGAAATTTTTCTGATCGTTCTTTTCTCAAACATGGGAAACAGCTTGAAAGAATTCAACTACCCAGAAATATGTATTGTTTAGTCTTGCAGGCTGTAAGGGCATGGAAGCGGCTGCCATATGGTTTCTTTTTTCCTCCAGCAAACCACATTTCCTGAAGTACCTTTGTTTCCCCATGCTTCTCAGGATGGCAAAGCAGGCTCCAGAGGAGAGAACTCTGATAGATCATAGCTATCCCCTTCAACCCTCTCAGAGAAGGTTTAAAAATTCAGTGGAGACAGTATTTACAAAATTTAGCGATATTCTCTCCCATTCTGATTCATCTGTACTCAAGAAGAATAGGGAGCACTTATGCAACCCCAAAGTAGATTTCCTCCTCTCAAAGGCAGATCAAAGGTTTTCTGAGTGTTCACATTGCTGA
Organism: Cardinalis cardinalis; assembly: GCA_014549065.1. Taxonomy (NCBI): domain Eukaryota; kingdom Metazoa; phylum Chordata; class Aves; order Passeriformes; family Cardinalidae; genus Cardinalis; species Cardinalis cardinalis. The sequence continues at coordinate 11,520,027 of JACDOX010000008.1, forward strand.
GATTACAGGCATGCGCGTTTTCCATATATTTTTTGGAGAAGGACGATATTTCTCTGTACATTTTCTTTGCAGATTCACTGCTATTTCATAAAGAGTGAATGTAAATATCAGACAGAACAGGCAGAAAGGTTTTAAAACAATTGGTGAAAAAGTGCCAAAGTTGGTTGTGCAGCAAAGCAAGAGTTCCCTGTGTTCGGTGCAGAGGAGGCTGTAGCAGAGCATTAGAGCTGGCAGGAATGAGGGAGGCTGCTTCATTATGGAAAGACTTGGTGAAGAAGAGAGGCTTGAAGAAAAGGAAGATTTGTATGTTGCCTTTGGCTGCATCCTACCAAGCTAGACAATTAACACCAAGTGCCCTGCCATGAGAAGGAATAACATCTTCTTGTCTGTCATACAAGGGACAAGTTAAAATAACTCCTACTCTGTATGTGTCCACAAAGGCTCCTGAGAGCATTTCCTCATTAAAAGTGAAGGGTAGAGACAGAGTGTAAATATCACTACTTTTCTGTAGTTCTACCTGATGTTGTTTTTATTGAATCAAAGTCCTCCTTTTCCTTAGATTCAGATGGGTGGAAAGCGAGTGTGTCCAGGCTGAGAAAGGCTGCTCGGTGTTGCTGTGAGACACTGTGGGACTGAATAGAGTAGGGTGAAATTCTGGAAGAAATGTGATTCAGGGGTGAAGAGAGGATGAAAATGTTGGTCTGGGGAGGTCTCCAATAAAGACAAATTTACTAATAGTTATGAATGCAAAATATCTCTGAAAATATTTCTAAACACAAATAAGGGTTAACTTACATGTGTCAAATTCTATAATTAATTTATGCATGTTATAATTATAGAAACCAGAAGGAAATTGGTAGATTACAATACAATTAACATAAACAATCTTTAGAAAAGATATAAGAAAGGCAGTTTTGAGTACTTCAGGAAATGTTTTGGGGTTAGGTAAAGAATTTTGGCTCTTAATTTTTTTGTAAAAACTTGAACAGTGTTAGCTCCTCACTGAAAAAGTGATTTCTGTGTTCCAAAACGATTTGAAGTGTTCCCAGTGTGCTGCTTAATGCAGTATATCAGAAAGAAAAAGAGTCACAAAAAAGACAGGACTTTGACACTTTTAAGTATGACTTTAAAGTAGCTTTTAGTGAAGAAAATGTAACCAGCTAGGAAGAAAGGAAAAAGAATTTAAAATAAATAAATCTTTGGAGGTGTGGAGTGGATTGTGTGCTGTAGAAGATTCTGGTAACTTGAAAGCTTTGCACTTACAGAGACCCATCTTAAAAATTAATCACATCAAGAGAAACACTTTCATCTGAAAATGACTTTGCCAGGCCTATTTATAACAGACTTCATGGATCAAATTCATTCAAAATATAGTTAATGAGATTTTCAGTGGGACTCAGAGCCAATATAGGACCTGAAACTCATTTGAAGTCTTTTACATGTTATAGCTGGAATATTTTTTAATGTTGTTTTAAAAAGAGATGTGTTTCTATCAGTTTATAACTAATCAGATCATTGGTATGAAAATTTAAGGCTTTGTGTTCTTTGGTATTTATTTTGCCTTTACATATCTTGAGAGGAGTATAATTCCATTAAACCAAAAAAGGTACTAAAAATGCATTTTTTATATTCTTAGAAACAAGGAAGTAAAAGAAAAAATACATCCTTCTCTTAATATGATGAACTGTTCTGGTTCAATAATATTTATATTAAGAGATGAAATGCTCTGGTTTCAGTTTGTGGGTCACATCAGAATCTAATATATTATGATTTGTATGAATATCTCAAAGATTTTCAGAATACATGATGTGACTAATTTAGTATTGATGTCAAACATCTATTGTGACTTCATGCAGATCAGTAAACTGCTAGTTTTGGACACAGTACTTACACTTGTCACTAGTCCTACTGCCTCAAGGGAATATTTTTGGTGGGTTAGAATCTTTAGTTTGATTATGAGTCTGCAAGGTTAAAAGTTTGTTTAAATTATTTTTTAATATTTAGCATTATGTCTTTGAACCTTAGTCTTTGTTGTAAAATGCTGAAAAATATTAGAGTGATTTATATATATTTAAATATTTCAATATAATACAAATAATTTAAAAGGCAGCATTAAAATACTACAGTCTTTCCCTGCCCCCTCCCCACATTTCTATGCGATGTCTTACTCAAAGCTGTAGTATGGGAATATGTGTGATATAAATTGATTTCCCCCCTGCCTTTGTTTTGGTTCTAAAAAGCATCTTCCATTTACTGTGTGGGATTTCAAGTTTGGAGACTGAATGTTTTTTGTCCCTATAGCCATATTGATCCCTGTGTAGTCCAAAGCCTTAGGAATTATAGTCATAAATTCCGTGACAAAAGCACTGGATTTTTCCAGCACTTCCCTCCTATGGAATGAAGAGAAATGGTCAGGAGAATGCAAGGTTTGAAGTCTTGATATTTGGTGAGTTTCTTTTACTTGACTCTTTCCTGGCAAGGAACCTCCCATAGACACAGCAGTACAAAAAAGGGAAGACTAAAGGAAATGGAGTTTATTGCTGGCTTAAGCTACTAGAAGGTATTTTTCAGCTCTGAGACAGGGATTTTACTCTCCTAAAGGAGACGATGTTTAGATGTCCAGTCTACTCAAACATGCTGAATAATTGATAACTCCCATCTTGACCTGTGAAAAATACGTTGCAGAGATTCTTCTTTATGACTGATAATGGACAAAAAGGATGACAGTTCTAGATCTTCTCTCAGCTTTTGTTGAGAATCTGTAAGAAGCCAAAAGGCAACAGAGTATGCAGTTTCACAATTCTGCCTAAGGCAAGCTGCTTATTAATTAAAGTGTCATAATCCATCAGAAATACTTGACCACATTACGACAGGGTCGGACTGTAATCTCTTGAAGGATGGGGAATGAACACCTTTGACAAATTCATTTTTTAAAATAGTTATTTGTTCGTTTTCTTTTTCTGAATTTGATCCCACGCTCTTAGACTATAAACAAATTACCAGGAGACTATTCTTCAGTGGGGAATAAAGAGCCAACAGTTTTCATATCCATATATATATATATGATATATGTATATACATATAGATATATGTAGATACATACTCATAGACACATCTATGCATGTGTGTATCTGTATAGATATAGATATAGATAGACATATGTGATTTCTGATACTGAATTTGCATTTTAACCTCTAAAGGCTTTATGATTTGTGTTTGTGTCACTTGATTCTCTTGTGACACATAGCATTAAAGTTATTTGACTCAGGTATGGATAAGTCCAGTAGAAAATATGCCTAATGGACAAGTTTAAATGAAAACTTCTCTAGCAGCTTGCTACTAGGGCATTCAGGCATAAGGGGCAATGACTTGGGCTCAAATGTCAAAACTCAGTTTTCTGATAATACTGAAGGCTTTCCGGAAAATACCATGCCTCATCCTGTTCTAGTCAATGCTGGCAAAGAGAAAATTGATTTTAAATATTACAATTTTGCCTATTTTCATGCATGAAATCCAAGGGATAAAGTCTCCCTTAAAGAGAGAGTTCTCTAAAGTTTGTGAATAAAAACTGTGGTAAGACTGATATTAGACTTCACATTTCAGAATTGCAAGCGTTGGATGGACAAGCAGGAAATACTACAAAAGAAGACAGTCTTAACTGTATTACAGAAACTGTATTTATTTCAGAAACAAGCCTGGATGCCCAGTTACATAACAAGGCCCGCTCTGGAAATGACCACCTCAGTGTTTAGGTGATCTTGGGCCAAATGATTCTCTTCTCTGCCTGAATGCTTTGCACGGAAGATTTTGTGCTAAGGTGTTACCATGGTTCTGCCTTCCCAAATCCCAATCAGCGCTTCAGACTGTGCTAACCTCTGTGGGGCTGTGAAAAGCCCATCTGTTCATTGTCTTTTGACAGTTGCACATTAGCTGTGATGAGGTTTTGTTTATAGCCTTCCTAATATAATGGGTTGGATGTTACCCTTGTGTTTATGTTGCTATAGCATGGGCTTGCAGTTATAAATTTACATTCCCTTCCTTTGCAGACAGTTGCTGGCGGTATGATGTTGAGTGGAATCTAATTGCAAAATAAATTCACCTCAAGAGACCTTTATTTTAAAATAAATCAAAATATACATTTAGAAATAAATCTTCATAAAGCTGCATTAGTTCACAGAAAATCTGCTTATTAAATGTTAAACATCACTAAAAAAACTTATTTAACAAGTGGTTTGAGAACTACATCTGCTTTGACTCTAGATCAGCAATGGACATTCTGATGTTGCTAGACACTTATTTTGATTGCAAAATAAATTTTCTTTACAGATATCCAATCTGTTCTACTGTAAGTTTGACATCAGCAGAAGCCATGGAGACTCAGGAAGGATACTTGTCATTTCCCACTGTATGAAGTAAGAATTGTATCTTTACTTTTCAAAACATATATGAGAGCTTTATCAAAATTATCTCTGAAGGGCTGCTATGAGTACTAGAGCAGACAAATACACATGACTTAGGAAAAATCCCATCCCAATTTAATAAAGTTTCTGATACGTTCAGGCACAGTTTGAGATACTTGTCTAAAGTCTAAATCAAGGTGTTGTGGATTGTCTCATGACTCTGTTCATTGCTGATTCACCCTTAAATTTAAATTGAGCTTTTGTTAAGAGTGATTAGAATCACTGCTATTTTACTGTTCCCATATTTTTCTAATAAATGAATAGTTGTGAATTATGGCAGTTGAAATGTCTCTTTTGGTATCAGTTTTTTTCTTTGCTTCCTTCACTTTTTTGTCTTATCACCACTGACATAATTTCAGTTGACAGTTCCTCTATAATTTTGATAATGCTGCCGAAGTCCAGTGAATACACTGGCTAAGTACCAACAGCCTTATTTCTTTCACAAGGGGCTACTTCCCAAGAGTGAAATCCCTAACTGGTGCTCCACACAACCCCTCTGCTTCAAGCACGTTAGGTGTATGAAGTGATGTAAAATAGTACGGTCCAAATCTGTGGGAGTTGAGGGCTTGTACTTTTTTTTCTTTAATAAGTTTTGATCCTTAGGAAGTGAAGCTCTGGTCTATTGATGCAGTGAAAATGAATTTCTCTCCTGCAAGCACTTTCATTCAAGTCATAAACAACTGCCACATGACAGTTTTGGGTCTCACCCAGCTCCTGTTTAAAATATATCTAAAAGGTGCTTAGCACATCATGGCCTACATTATGCTGAGGTGATTTCACAACCAGCTTGGGAGCTACTTTCTTATTACTGCCCATCTGTACCCAGTCTTGTACTAAAGATATTATTGAAAGCTTACATTTTGTGGATTGAATATTGCTGAATGAATTTGGAATGCAACAGGCACCTTCTGCATTTGTTTTTAAAAGGCTACAGTCAGTTCATCTGATCTTATGGGTGATGTTCATTTTTCTTCCTGTGCTGAAAAAAATGAGTAGTTCCAAAATTACAGAAGCAGATTTGGAATAAAATGTTGTTGACATATTCATAGGTTTTTGTTTATTTATACGTTGGGACATAAGTCAACATTAATGAGCAGAAAATTTCATATCTGCTTCTACCAAGGTCTCTTGAACATTACTCTGAAACATGGAGCTGCTTCACCTTGGGGTCAGAGCTTTTTACTACATGGAAAACTTATTTAATCCACTTATTGTTTCTCTGTTTCAGGCAAATGAGTAGTTCATTGATGCAACGGAAGAATTACGGAATAACTGCAATGAAAGCACAGGCAAGCCAGATACTAAGATATCACAACAGATCCATTTTTGAAACAGTTCAGCTGTGCAAGTTTTCACGACAAAAGTACATCCTGGGTGAGTACTGGAGGAAACAATGAGTTACACTAATTCTGCAAGGATTCTTACTTGGATCACATATAGTTAATTTCTCTACTACTTTAGACCTTTATTTGCAATGAGCAAGTGAAAAGTAGGTATGAAATACAGCTGTTCTCCCTCTGGCAAAATCATGGATAGTCTATATAGAGGGAGATTACAAATGGCAAAGCAGCAGATAGTTTAGCCTATATGCATCACAAAATTGTGTTTCAAGCTGACTATGAGATGGTGTTTGCAAAATCTAGATAAAATCTCCTAAACAAATGTATCAGGTTCACAGACAGGTTTTAGAGAAATGAAGGTGAAGCATAGAGTAAAATATGTCTGTCTAACAAGGTTTGACTAGATATTAATTTATATAATATTTTTATTTATATATCAGCAGTGCAAAGAAACTAAAAAGAAGGCCTCAAATAAAAGCTTCTACAATAGAACCACTGAGTAATTGTGCAGTTACTATTATCAGCATGAATGCAGCCTATTAGGCTTGTGCAGTTAAAATACAAACTGATCTGAGTCCGAACAGTTTATAGTACTTCTGAAATGACTGCTTGCTCTGCTGAGAAATTGGTCTTTTTAGTCATTTGCTATAAGTGATTTCAAATCTTGATCATTGTTTTGCTGTTAATTACACATTTTCCTGAGACAGTCTAATGGAAGGCTTAAAAATAGAAATACAAATCAGGTTTACCCATGCCATTAATTCCTCACCCTTTCCAGGCTGTCATTGCAACTGTCTCTGTCTTCCTCAAACTGTCAGTTTGAGTTCTTCTTCTGAGGCCAAGGAACAGCACCATTTACAGGCTAGTGGTAAAGGAATATCCAAATGGAAAACATCTCTTCTGAATTTTTTATATCTACCCTGTAGATTACTAGCGAGGCTGTGCAAATGACTGCAAATGTGGAGAATGTACAGATGTATTAGTGACTGAATGAAAAAGATGGTTAAAAAGATACTTTTATTGTGTCACTAATCAAAAGGTACTTCTACACTGTCATTATCTCCCCAGCTTTGTTTGATAAGATAAACAGATTGAATTTTTATAACACTGTCAATGTAAAACATTTCTGTTATCCTTGTGTAATTTCTGAGTTTCTTTTCTCCACCCTTTCAACTTTTCTAAATGCATGAGAATCTGAATATATTTTTCTATTTTTTGTTTCATCAATCACATGCAACTACGCTCTTCTTGTGCCCACTACAACCTGTTCATTTATTCAGGTATCTTAATTTCCAATTTGACAAAACTGCATACTAGATGCTTGTCTTGAGTTGCTAGACTGCTTTGACTGTTTTTTATGTTTATCTGATTCTTAAGATGAAGTCCTCCTTCTATGTATTTTGGCTGGCTTTTTTGGCTTGGTTGAGATAATACCTAACTTCAGTTTTAACTGCATTATGACAGTTCTCCCTATCAGTTTTTGGTCCATATGAAATGAGGAAAAAATAATTTATTATGGCTAGATTGTTAGCATGTAGAATGAATGCTCTGTGTTTAGACAACATATCAATTTAGGTTTAAATTTTTTCTGCAAAAATATCAAAATATCAAATGCAAAATGCAAATTCCAAATGGATGCCAATAACCAAGATCAGGTAGCTACTGAGATAACTCAGAAAAAAGAAGAGTGAACTTCTCTAAATAAAGTCTCAGTGTACTCAGTTTTGTAAGCACTTTAAGCTCTTGCTAATTCAATAGACTGCAGGTGATTTTTCAAAAAGCTACTCAGAATTTCTATTATAACAACCACATGCAGTATTTACTCACAGTGAGTAAAACAAAAAATATGCAAGTGAAATATATGAATTTGAAATTAAGTACAACATTTAATATTCCCTTTTAATTGGGATAAAGTTTTAAAAGCTGGCCTGGCAGCACCATCCTTCTGTGCCTCAGACAGTGGAGCATTTCTGCTTTCTCTTTGCAGAGTTTTGCCAGTCTGACTCTATTAAAAAATTCATAAGTAGATAGACAACATTGCTGAAACAAGAAAGGACACATAATCCATAGACTGGAGAAAATGAGTATGATATTTGTTTGATTTAGAATGAGCTTGGACTATCATGGTACCTTGAACTTAGGAGAGAGGGAAGAAATTTAGGAAAGAGAAGTAAGGAAAAAAAAAGCTGTGTGTGCCATTAATTTTGTCTGCAACTGTGTTATTTTTATGAGCAAGGCATAAATGTTACTGTTGAGCATTGCAGACCAAATTATTCATTTCTGTTCTAAGAAATGCCTCTAAGTATCACAAAAAGCCTGAACTCCACCAAAACATGCATATTCTTAATAAGTATGAGCTTTGAACATGAATGGAGCCAGGGATCATTGGCACTTTGTCTCTTTAGTGTAACCAGGAGGTGAAAGCATCAGGAAAAGTACAGGATTCACAGAAAAACCTAGAGATTCTGAGAGACTGCTTTCAGCTGTCAGACACTAACTTTTTTCTGGTTTGTGCAATGCTGCCAGAACTTTAGAAACAAGTTAGTCATAGTCCGTTTTTTAATCTGGTACATAACATGGGGTGAAAAATTGAGTAGAAGCAAATAGGAACCAATCATTAGATTAAGATTATAGAATGACAACATCCATAAGGTATGTGAGAAATAATAATAACCAATAAAATAAGGGATGTTATTTTAGAAATCAAGTCCTGTTAGGGAATACTTTCTAATAGAAAAAGCAGCAAATTAATTATTTTGCTGAATTTATTACTTTCTTCTATTTTTATATAATGTTCCTCACATTGCAAATAAGACACAGTGCAGATACTTTCAAGGAAAAAAGACTTGACAGCTGATATGTAGTAACCTGGTGGCAGAAATAGGAATGGAATACATTAGAAAAGTTATTAGAGATCTGAGAAGTTCCAGAAAAAAATAACAAAGAGGAAAAAATATGTTTACAAGAATTTGGTGAGGTAAAACTAAAGATGCTAGGGGAAAAAAAAATACTAGTGATACAAAATTTTTTTCAAGGAAGTTTTAACCATTTTTGACCAATAAAGAAGATTATATCTAGAAACCTGCCCAGCCTTTGACTGTTTCTCCTCATTTGGAGACACTTACTGTCAGCTGAAGTGATTACTGACCAGTTCCTGGTCATGACAGCATGGGAGAATGAGCAGAAAAAACTCTGGTATTAGCATCTTAAGCTGTTGTGAACACTGGACTTCATAGGCAGCTTTGGCAGGAAACCAGAAATTCTACTTGTCTAGAAGTTCTCACATTTTGTAAATAATTTATGTCTTCAATCAAGTGGAAAAGCTGACATTTCAGAACGTTTAATGGACAGGTTTTTGGTTTTTTTCAAAGGAAAAAAAATCCCAAAAATTGAAGTACTTTATTTCAATTGTGTAGACAAAACACACCAACCAATATAAACAGATGAGGAGTCAACACAGGATGAAACAACACTGAATTCAATCCTGCATTGTAACTTTGAATTTTTGAAGAAAACACTTCAGAATGTTTCCAGCATGTGCACATTATTGTGAAATAGTTTTTCCCATGAAACAGCATTGTCCAAACAGGATACTATTTTTTATAGCCTCTCTCTATCTAATTTCCCCAAAAATACCTGAACAATAAAAATAATGTAATACCTAATGAAAGAACAGTTGCCATCTTTCAATGGGTTGTTTTAAGAGATAACAAAATGCTTAACTATGTTTATCTAAAAACTTTTTTATACATTTTTCATGCTATAAAATAATTTCCATATTGATGTTCTCATAATTGCAAATAATATTCACCAGATCATTTTGAAATATAGGTAAAAAATAATTGAAAATATCAAAGAAAATTTTAAACTGATCTCAAAATGAATGATGGCCAACCTCTTGTTCAGTTTATCCCATTCAAAAAATCATACAAGACATTATTTCTCTTTCTTGAATGAGTTCAGACTGATTAAATGTATGTGAACTGTAGCTTTTAAAATGAGTTTAAGAAAAACTCATTTGCATTTTCTTTTAAACATAATTATTCAGACTTCAAATGTCTTTTCATAACATTTGTAATAGCAGAGTGTGAGGACCTGAAACACACTGAATATGTGAAGGAATTTCAAATCAATCAAAATGAAATTTGCACTAAGATAACCACAAATTTTATTGCAGAAAAATTCCTAGTTTCAGCTTGACAAATTTGAAGGTCAGTTTCTAATTTGATGGTAACTTGCTAATATACATTCTAGAGAATATCTGAAGGTATTTTATTTTAGAATAGGTGATTGTCAAAAATCAGATAATTATTTAGTAGTTTCATACTGAATTCCTGTATTCAGTTTTCCAGAAAAAACCCAAGCTTATGCCCATGGTGGACTCTGATAGGAGAAATTAGAAAAAGGTCAATACTCGTCTTTCTTTCCAGCATCATCTTTATGAAGAAATTGCACTCTGAGCTCCCATATAAAATTTGAAGACTAGAAATGCTGTAAAGATGAGTCTTATAATGTTATGTAACATCTTTGTCTGAAAATTATTTCTATCGCCTTCATAATGTGGCTATTTTGCAGGTCCATAAATTGAATCTTGGCGTAGGATAATTATTTCCAAATGAGGGATCTAAAGTTCTGGTGACTAAACAGAGTTCTTTGCTTTCCCCATAGCCCCAAAGTCTGTGCTATGGTTGAGAACATATTTCCTTCTAAGCTTGTTAGCTTAGTTCTGGCAATCTTTTGATGTACAGTGAGATTTAGTATTTGGGTAGGAACAGCTTGCACTTCTATGGTGATTGCTTATCAAAGTCACAGATAAACTGAAGTCAACTCTGACATTACTCATAAGAATTCATGCCATTGATTTCAAGAGAGCTGGTCTTGACACTGCTTTCTTCATCCATTGGAAAGAAAAATTTCAATCCTGAGTTCAAATCAGCTACTGTTATGTATATTTCTCACACTATTTAAAAGACAAAGTTAAGAGAATTCCCTTTTTCTCTCCCCCTATATTTAAAATTATGAACACTAAACAGGTTCTTAGAATCAGGCACTCCTTTGGGTTGGAAGGGACCTCCTGAGGTCTCAAGTCAAGCCTTCTGTTCAGAGCAGTTTAACACTGGGCATAAACCATGCTCCTTAAGGTTTTGTTCATTTATGTGTGGTAGACCTCCAAGAAGACCTCCAGAAATTGCATTATATCCTTACAGAAAAAAAAAAGTTTTTTTTTTTTCCTGAAACAGTTTTATGGGGGAACATCTATTATACTTGGCTGGCTGATGTGCTAAAGCTTTCCCTTTTTTCATACCCACAGTGTGATGCTATTGTAAGCCAAAATATTTAAGCATAAAATTGGTATTTTGAGGAGGAGGATTTAGAGCAGAAATACCACACACTGGAGCTGGACTAGAATAACTGGTCAAACTTCGATGGTTTTATTAAGACTTGAAATTTATACTTCCACAAATTGACAGGGAAAATGAGATAGGAAAACTACCAACTCCTTAGGCTTTAAGACTTTATAAAATTTCCTCCAAGACTTAGGGTTTTTAAAACTCTTCCTGCTGGAGTTTAGATAGTATTTATTACACAAAGATAATGACTTTTTATTTTCAGTCACTTCATGAAAATATTTGTAATTTTCTTGTCTTGTCTGATCAAAAAAATTACACAATTTATGGGTCAAAATGAACTCTGAATATTTGGATCACTTGCTTCTTGACCACTTGCTTTCCATGAGTTGTCAATGAATGAAGCTGAAGTTTTCTGTCTAGCTCAGTAGCTCAGCTGTCTTCAGGTAAGACTGCATGGAGGGTTGACTGGTTGTAGCAAGAGAACCCTTCTCTGTTGGAGATTAGGGTAAATATCACCTTGGAATTTCTCTTGCTTTGTGTCAGATGTAGTATGTGTTGTAAGTTATATTTCTGAAATAACATAGGAATGCCGGTGTAGGAGGTTCTTTGACATCTTTATCTGGTACCAAAATAATATTGTCTAAATGTGTTGCAATTTATGATAGAGAAAGTGTCATAAATCAACATGTAAGATGCTGGTTAAAAATGGAACATTTTTGTTACAAGATGTCAGGTTGTTCCATATTGATTTTTTGTGTATGTGCCATGTAAGACAATTTTTAGTCTGTTTTCTGTTTTATGGGTTTGAATTAGAACACATATGAATGCATATTCAGTTAAGATTATTTCTCTGTGTTTCACCTTCAGAAATACAGATGCTTCATCATTTAAACTGGTCAGAAGAACATTGAAATAATCTTTTTATGATGGCTAAGTTGCATTAATTTTCTTTTCACTTTACTATTCAGCCAATAACATCAGAGGCTGATTAGGTCCTGTTTGGATATTTCAACTGTCATGTTAAAGCTGCTAAAAGTAATATTTCAATCACTAGAGTTAGTATTGGAGGGATTTGAATAGTCAAAACATGGACCTAGAAAGAAACCCTTTCCAAACACAATTTTGGTTGTCACTGCCCTCCTATCTTTCATGTGATATAATTATGCATAACTCAGTCTGAAATTCTTCAGACTCCCATCTTAACTATGAGCTTGGGATGTTAATAGATGCACCTGTCATTGTCTCAGTGTGAGTGGCCTTTATAAAAATGCTGGTGATATAATGGTAATGGTGTCTCACAGCTGTGTCTGGGGGAAAATCCAGGCATCCTTACAGTGTGTTTGGAGTTTAGATCACCTCAGATTTTCATCTGAGGTCAGATTCCAATCTCATTCCCTGTAACTCAGGTGAAAAAATGTCTGGAGCTAAATGCAGAAATCAGCATCTTTAATGCTATCCATGCAAAACAAGGGTCAAATTTTTTAAAGAATGAAGGTTTAGTTAAAAAAAAGAGGATTTCAATTTCATCCTTATTTGATATAGGCGTTTTTTTCCTTTCTTTTTCTTAAAAGGCAGTCAATCTTCAAGTAAAAAATAAAAGGAAAATCTCTGTCTGTGCTTGCTTGTATATTCATAAGCAGACATAAATAATTTAGTAAGAGATTAATCCTTTTCATTTTTAAATACATTACATTAATCCATTTATATGAGATCATTATTTCTGCCTCCTCTGTGAAGCAGATATTTGTTACCTAAAACAGTCTTTTCGGGAGGGGGGGGGTGGGAAACAAAAGAAGAGGAAAAGATGACAAACTTCCACAAATAACAGTAAATACAAAGTTTGTTCCCATTACAGTTTGCATGCTGGTAGCTTTTTCCCCTACCCACCTAGTCCACAATCTGAAGCCAAGGTCAGTTTTAGTTTTCTTGTATAACACTGTCAGCTCAGGTTCTGCTTTCCATGCTTCACCCTCTGCTCAGCCCCAGGCAACCCTTGCTCTTGGTGGCTCTTCCCTTCACCTAGACTGTCCATTAAGAAAGCACCTAAATCCAATACAGGAGCATATTTATGCTCCACAGCTCTCGCTTCAGAAAGTTTGCAGGTATCTAGCCCAGATAACATACAAGATGGCATTTCTAATCATTAAGAGCCCATTGCAGTAAATTCATCCTAAATCCTTTCCAAAGGCCAGGCTAATTTTGAAGTCTCTCAGGAGCTATATGTGCCCTTTGCAGATCAGGCTTTTTGTGTTCCCACAATTCGTAATTAAGCTGAAGCATTGCTTGCAACAGGGCACTGTGGATGCTTAAACATTTACATAGTGTCAAAAAGCAATTAGACAAATTAGAATGGAAAATAGATCCATGAGGGTGTTATTAACTACAGGGATAACACTTTTGGTTCAGGAAATCACAAAGCCACAAACCATTGCAGCTGGGAAAGCGTATCAGAGAGTCAGTGCTGTGTGACCTCTGGGCAGGCACTCACATATGGCCATCTCCCATAGCAGGATGCCAGGCTAGATGAACTTTTATGCTGATCTGCTGCAGCCACTTACCCAGACAAAAGCCAGTAAAACTTTCCCTAGTGGAAGATTAAATCTATTTCTTTGTAGTCAGTGACAACTTTGCTGGAGTCAACCAGCCGCCGGGGCCATTCCATCTAAGCTGATTCCAGATGTGACAGTGTTAAAGATACTTGTTGTATGAGAGTGGCTAATTGTGAAGAAATGGGTGTGTATAGTTGTGATCATTTCTGTAGTATGGATGCATAAATTGGAAACACGTGTTGAAATTTAACTAAATTTTATTAATGACAAAAGGGCCATATTTGGCTGATGCTAATACACATGAATAAAATGGCTAGAAGGCTGCAGACTGTTCATAAGAGCTTTACAAAGAACAAGTGATTCTCTCTTTGTCACTCACATAGAGAAAAGAAAGTTTGCTAACTGATAAAGTTTCTGGGATTTATCTTGTCTCTTATAACAATAGCAATATGTGAAAGGAGGCTGAGTAGGATATAGGAAAATACTCACCTGTTCAAATATCTGTATCATGATAAATGAATTAATTTGTACTTAGATTCACTGCATTAGCTCAATTTCTATAGCTCCTTTCATCAAAATGTGTTCTCCCTAAGTGCCATTCAGATTTATTCAATGGCTATATAAACGAGGGACAGAAAACACTGACATTTCTTTAGCAGTACAAATCAACTCTACCTAAATCTACACGGCAGGAGGAGACTTGTTAATATTCATTGTTCACACATAGATAACATCTCCACTGAATCAAGAGCTGTCTGTGCACATGTTTTTGCAGTGAAATTTGGAGTTACATCAGCAGCTAGTTCTGCCCACAGTCCCAAAAGCAGCACAGAAGTGCGAGCTGATGGAAGAGTACAGGTGTTACTGATGCAAAATTTAAGGAATGATTAGAAGATTCCCAAATGACTGGGAAAACAATTACCGAGACCATCAGCCTCCGTGCTTAAGGGCATTTAAATTGCCACCGAATAGCTCAGGAAAGATTTACATATGTTATGTTACAAGGCTACTCCAGTTGCATTTTCTTCTGCTTTCCACTGAAGCATTAGATAAAGGACAATCTGTCTGCCAAAACAGTTGAATAATTTATTTCACAGAAGCATTTGCTTACAGAATTCATTCATTATATTTGCATAGGGTATTCTCGTGGACTCATAGTGCCTAAGTTAATTGGTCTTCCTATATGTATACAGACCTGATAAACAATTCTGAAGATGCACAGAAATACAATTTAAAATTCTCTCCAGTAGCTAGTTATGCTTCATATTTTATTAAATCTCTTTGCAGGTTTTTTTCCAGCATTGGTGTACCTACAAGTGTCATAAAAGGACACTGTAGGGCTGGTTATCCAGGAAACAAATGTCATGGCACTATCTGTAAAAGGTTTTACGCACTTAAGAGTGCAGCAGGGAAATTGAAGAACAAGAGGCAGGCTCATGAATTAAAATTATGTGTCTTATTTCATAATTTCCATTGCTATTAGCATGATCACAGTTGGCGGTCCTAAACTAAGATGGTTTTTTGTGCACTTAATTTCAAGGGATGAAAACATTCTACTTAATTTCACCAACAAAAACAAATTTCAAAATTTAATGTTCTGTTATTAAATACTTTCATTTAAACACCTATTTCTTTAAAGATGATTGTGAAGGATAATGTGTTTTATTACAATTCTAAGCTAATACTGTTTGGAACTGTTGTATAAACACTGGCATAATAACATTTGTTTCGCTTGCAGGGTTTGGCTAGAGGAAAATGGTACATTTGCTAGATGCTTTATACAAGAAATAGGTATTACCAATATTTGCATGCTGTATTTCACTAATTTCTCTTGGTTCGTAGCTGGTCCCATTTACAATAGAGATTATGTGCTGAAAGACAGAGACCACTGATTCATTGCAAAGATTGCTTACATTCCAAACTGTTCCAGTCTGTTTCATTATGTTTCTGTTAAACTGTTTTTCATATTTTTCTGAGGACTGAGATGAAAATCTCTAAAGATGTTAGAGATTATGTGCTTTTGTTGAACATGAGTTGTCCTCCATCCTGGTGGACTTTGGACCCCTAGAGAGCCATGTTGGGTTATTAAGATCACCTTTGACCTCAGTGCAGCAGGATTTTGCACTGTATCAAAAGGTGAAATCCATCCTTGACCTTGAAAGCCAGGGGCAGTGATCCAATGGGGAAAGCACCTTTATTTCTGGAATTCAGTGGAGTATTAGGCAGTTGGTTTTTCTGTTTGGGTTTTTTTTTGTTTTGTTTTTGTTTTTAAGGGTTTAAATAATGTAACTTAACTGTAGTAAACAGAAACCCATTTCAAAATCATAACTTTGTTGAAATTAAAAACTGTGAAATAACCTGTTTCTTTAAAGATTATTTGAAAAGTGGTAACTGTTACTGCAATTCTATATCCATGGTTTATGTTAGAAGTACAGAGAGGGAAGAAACAAGGTTTTATCCATATTAGTTCATCACCTCTTCCCAATAGGAAACAGGCCAGATGTCAATGAAAATGAAAGCTGTTTCAATTTTTAAACCGCCATTGACCAAATCTGGTTATTATCTCCCTGAGATCTGTTCAGTGCATCACTGGGTCAGATTCTGCCTGTCTTTCTCCAGTTCTAGTTGCATCAAAGTGTTACAAAAGTATGATAATACTTAGTATGCTCAGGCATGGGAGTTTGAAGTTAAGCAGCTAAATTTGAGCAATACAGCTGTCTGTCTGAAAATTCTTTCCAAATTCAATTTACAGTGTTGTATGTAAGGTGTGTCTGCACCATAGCTTTTATTTTGCCTTTAGCATATCTGCACTGCATCTGATGATAAACAAATTTTGACAAGCTGTATGACTTGCCTTTGGGTCCCATTGCAAGGAGATTTTTAGCACAAACACAGTGCCCTTCCTCGCCAGTCTCACAAGACCTTCATTACTACATGAAGGAATAACTATGCGAGCATCAACATGGGTGTTTATACACTGTTGTTCGGTAATGTTCCTACTACCAGGCTGCACAATCCCAGCAACACTATCAGGGAGGCACTTCATGGCTTTCTGTGATGAAACCACAGATAGCAGGAGGTGGAAAAATACAGCCTTAGGGAGGGATGTGTTCTACATCCTAAAGACAATATTTAATTTAAAACTTTCTGGAAGGTGAACAGAGCTGCTAGTGTGTTGTGTTTCTAGGACAGAAACAAAAGCTGCTGATGGGATCATATTAACTCTGTACGTAGTATTCCTCATAAGGGATAAATGTTTTAGGAAAGAAGTATAACTCTTCCCATGGTGCTGGGGCTTACCTGTCTCCGTTTATCTGTGATAGATTATGAATTCAGACCGAGTAAGGACTTGGACTACTCTTTTCTCAAGTAACCCAGCCTGAAGACAGAGAAGTATTCCAGGAAGAAGTTGGGATGATTTCATATGCCAAACATTCAGTGAGCAGACTGGCATAAGATATCTTAGCACTTAAGGATATGAGAAAGTGTAGAGGGATGTGAACCTAGAGAGATTTCCAGTGTGATTCTGCAGGATGATAGACTTACCCCACTATATCTATACCATGAAAGTGAATGGTAAAATGAGTTAGAAAGGACAGTGATAGGATAACTTGCCACTTACAAGATTAGAAAACCCAAAAGCTTTTTTGTTTGCTTGCTTTTTTAGATTTTAACAAAAAAATTTTTTTTTCCTTATGATCTCTGCTCTACAGAGTGATTCAAACTACCTGAAGTTAAAGGAGCCACCTGGTGCACGCCAAAGGTTCTGCCTTAAGGGAATGGAATATGCTCATATACTTTTCAGAAATACATGTAATAACATTAAGAATACAGCAAGGCAGCAATTTTTCTGAGCATTTTTGTCTTTGTGTGACTGCATCAGAGAAGAAAGTTACTGTATACTGTATATTCCGTGATTCTTTATTGACCTGTCATTTTGAGAGGCTTTGAGAAGTCAGAATGGCCACAACTGTACCTTCCAACCTTCAGTGAAAATGCCATTGCTGGTTTGCTTTGCAAGCCTGAGAACAAGCTCTCTGTTGAATGCTAAGGAACCACAAGCCTTAAGAAATCAAGTGCGATATTTGATGCTGTCTGAAAAACATGCTGACCAAGACAAATTTTGCAGAGAAAAATCTAAAGAATTTCAGACTTCTGTATCCAAAGGATGATACTCTTCACTGTCTAGGCAGTCTATTGTGAAGAGTTTTATCTTTTTATCTCCAGAAATTCTTTTGTTCTTAGCAAAAAATATTTTACCTAGAGTGGGGAAAATTTAGCCAGATTACTATTGTGTGGTCCTGAATGGAACATGTTTGTAGAGGACAAACAAAATCAGACCTACTGAGCTTGATACAAACTGGTTTCACAGGACTACAGCCCAAAGATTCAGCTACAAAAGGAAGAATCTTCTGATTAAACCCCCAGATACAAGTACTAATTAAGAAACTGAAAGAAAGGACTCCATCAAAAAATTAGAAGAGGTTTTGTTAGAGGGACTAGGAGGGAGACAAAGCTGTTGCCTGCTTAAATGATCAGTATTTTGAAGAATAAACTGTTTCTGTCCCATATATTTTCATCTTTCTTTAACTTAGAGGAGGGTATATGTTTTTCTCTCATTCTGTTTTAGGTACTTATTTCACCTTGTTAAAGGTGAGTATACTCCTATGGATGTTGGAAAGATAATAAGTGTTACCATATGTGACAATTGCCTTTTGTCAGTATGAGGCTCTGAACTTGCTTGAAGAATAGCAGGAGTTCTGGAAGGGAATGGGCAGCCAATTTACCTTTCAGGGTCCCTGGAGGGAACCCTGCTGAAAACATTAAAAGTGGCTGACTTTTCAGGCTGTGTGGTTTCATGTGCATGCATCCATTTAAGGTTTGCCAGGAGACCAGATACAGAAACTTGAATTTCTTTATGTGCCCAGATGTGTATTACCTGGTTAACAAAAATGAAACATTTTCCTTAGTTTAGAGGATACTGAATGTCTCTATACCTAAGAAACATTAAAAATTATGGCCATTTTCTGTTTAGTCATCTGACTTTAAGTCTTCAAATTGAATGTGAATATAATATTTTTAATCTTGTTACAGGTCAGGAATTTAATGCATTGACTTTGCCACAGGTCAGGATTTCAAGATGTTAACCCAGATGTGTTTAGGAGAACTTATGTGACCACACATGGTTCATGTCTCTCTAAATACAGTCTTATGAGACTCTGGTTACTGAAACGTAAGTGTTGCATCATGTATTGTGTTTGGAACAACCTTTTGTGCTTGTTCAGGGAGTGCGAATGGAACGGTGGAAATTTTCCCACAGTATTTCATATTTAGAATTAAATCATGGCACAGAGGAAACACAGAATATAATTGTAATTGAGCAAAAAGAAGCTATGAAAATTTAAGAGCAATTTATTTGTCTTGAACATTAAAGTAATGCAGTTATTACAGACCTGGAATCAGGGACATACCTTTCCTCATCTATTTAAAAATTATATATAGCTCAGGGAACCTCCCTGAATAATTATTTTGGAAGCTTTTGCACAGGTTTCCCTATATGCTGAAAATAGCCTTGGGGAATTTAAAAACTAAATAACAATACTTGGTAAAATGATTAGAAGAATTGGAGTCGGTCCAATTGAGTGAGTGTTGACAAAGGCAACAGCAACAACTCCAAGAGTGGCTACAGTACGTTCTGAGCACTAGAATGATCTGGGCAGGGAGTTCCTAGAGGCAGAGAAGCTGAGCAACAGCTGAGAGACCTGAGTCACCAGACCCTGAGCCACACAGGATCACCTGGGAGAAGCAATGAGCAATGGCAAGTTGGTGACTTACTGCAGGGGACAGGGACACCCATCTGCCCACCTAACCTCTGTCCTGAGGAATTTGTTGTCTGCTAGGAGCTTGAATCAGAGATGTCACAGAAAGACTGCCAAGGCTTCTCATACCTGGCTATTACTCCCTGTAAGTCTTTCAGGGAGTAATGTCTTTCAATGTCTTTTAGGCATTGATGAAAACAAGGGCAGATTTGAAACGATCATACATGTTTTCAGAGCTCTGGGGATACTGGACAAGAGTCTGTGTGCTGAGGTAGTTTTCTCCTTGATTCTTTCAGTTATGGTAAATGTTGAGGGAAAAACTGATTTACCAAATAAATTACTGGCTACATTGCTGGTGTTGTCAGCAGGGGCTTGGTTTCCATAACCATGAGACCCTGTCTGCTGGCAGTTTATAGGGGGAGATGAGATCCACCTCACTCCTGTCTTTACTCAAGAATAAGCAGGAAATACACAGGAGATGAAAGCAGGGTCAGCTTACTTGGAATGGATATTGCTAATAACACAAAGCCAGGAGGGGGGCCCCATACCCCAGAGGACTGTGCAGCCCTTCAGAGGGAACCTGACTGGAGAGATGGGCAGGAGGGAACCTTCTGAAATTCAACAAAGACAAATGCAGGGTCCTTCACCTGGGGAGGAATAACCAGGCTGGGGGGAACCTCCTGGAAAGCAGCTCTATCTAGGGGTCCTGGTGACAACGAGCTGTCCATGACCAGGAGTGCCCTTGTGGCCAAGAAAGACAATGGGATCCTGAGCTGCATTAGGAAGAGCTTTGCTGGCGGGTCATGGGAGGTGATCCTGCCCCTCTACTGAGCTCTCTACAGCTCAGCTCTTCATGTCTAGTTCTGGACTCCTCAGTACAAGAAAGACATGGAGCTCCTAGAGTGGGTCTAGTGGAGGGCTATGAAGATGATGAGGGGGTTGAAGCACAGGAGGACAGACGGAGGGAGCTGTGCCTGTTCGGCCTCCAGAAGAGATGGTTGAGAGGGGCCTCATCAATGTCTAATGAAGGGAGGATATCAAGCGGATGGATCAGGCTCTTCTCCATGGTGCTGAGCAATAGGACAAGAGACAAAAAGCAGGAACTGATGTACAGGAAATTCCATCTGAATATGAGGAAAACTTCTTTACCATGTGGGTGACCATGCACTGGAACAAATTCCCCAGAGAGGGTATGGAGTGTTCCTTGTTGGAAATATTCAGGAACCAACTGGACACAGTCCAGTGCAATGAGCCATAGGATGACCCTGTTTGAGCAGGGAGGTTGGACCAGATGACCTCTGTGGTCACTCCCAACCTGGCACATTTTGTGATTAATATCACAACATATCCTGGGCATGGGAGGAAGTAAAGGAGGGCTCTTGAAGGACTAATGGATTTGAAAGGAAGAAAGTATGAAAGCAGTGGATGTTATGATTCAATTGGGTTACAGAAAGACTTTAGTCTAAGACTTAAAACTTCATATGTGTGGCATAGGAGAATTTTAATTTGAAAAGGAGAAAAGAAAAAATTTGGAACCATATTGTCAGGCGAAAATACATACATGGATAAAGTACTGGTGCATAGCTCACTAGAACTCGGTGACTGTTCAGTATTCATGAGCAATTAATTTCTGCTAGCAGCTTTAAAATGCTTATTTCATGTTCCTAGACATATATGCCAGCTCTTCAATTCTGTGCCCACTTGACCAAAGTTATAATATTTTCCTTTCAGCTAAGGCAAACTTTATATGGAAAAATGCAAATACAAGAATTTCATGCCCTAGGTCTGAATTTTTAATCCAACCAACTCTCTCTTGCCCCTTCACAGCACATAACACTAGATTTTACACGCAAATGTGTTGAAAAAGTGCAGCTTCCGTCCCCCCTCTGGTGGGAATGAGCAGAACTGCAAATGCTACATAAGGGTTTTGTAGCTAATGGTCAGATCAACAGCCCTGGAAACAAACTCTTTTGTTCCTTTTCTGAGCCCTTGCCTCATGCATTTTGTTTTGTGCCAGTTGTGCTTTTTCTTTATTCCCAGTGTCATGAGGCTGCTCTGAAAAAAAGAGACACCAAAAAAAAAAAAAAAGGCTTATGCTATGTAACAATGACAGAGCAGCTGTATTTTTGTGTTGTTATTCCAATGGCCTGTGGAAAGTAATAAAGAATGCTTGCTCCTCTAATTTGCCACAGGTATGAACTAGACATCTTATGGTTTCATGAGTCATAGCAACAGGCAAGAATGAACACTCTTAGATTGTTTTAATAGGAGTTTCCATTATCATGCATGAGATCATATACCTTGCCTTTATCTTAAAAAGACCGGTAGAAATTGGTATATTTGGATGTAGAAAGTGCACATATGGATCCTTTTCAAAGATACAGCAAACTCTTTTTCCTTTTATAAATTTTCACGAAGAGGTAAAATAAGAGAAGTGTGATAAGACCCAATTAAAATTTGTAAATGATTAAAGATGTTCCAGAAAAGAGCAGAGAACTTTCTGTTCTTACTTCTTGACAATCAAGATTTTAAAGAATAAGGACGTAGACTGAACATCAGAAACATTTGTTCAGCTTGAGATTATACAAAGCAATACTGCAATAATACCTCTTAGTTTTGTACATCTTCCTTTATAGGACCCATATTTCTTAATAGAAAATTATATGTAATACAAGAGAAACATTTACATGCAAAATGAATTTAAAATTTCTTTATTATGTGGAGGTTTTGCTGAAAATAATGTCTACCTCATTCTTGAATTTTCAAAGTACTTTATTTTCCCTGTGTCTAGAAGTAAATATTTTAATCTTGTGTGAAACTAAAGTTGAAATGTCACCTTCTTTTTTTCTGAAAATTGGAGCAGAGCTCTAATCCAGAGTTTTGACAGTGAATAATGCTCCATGAATTCCCTGATCATATTGTAGACTTGTGAAACTCAGTGACAGAGACAAACTTATGAAAAAACAAACCTACTCCCCAAATTCAAACTTAATACTTTTTCTACTTCTAAAATGATTTGTCGATATTCTAAAATTACAACATCACTTTGAGAAAAATTTCAGAGTACTGTTAAATCCCAAAAATGTTTCTGTCTGCCTTTGCCTATCTCAGTAGCATTGTAGGTATAGTTATTTAAAACTGATCTTAAAAATTGACATTATAGATAAAAAAATCCAAAACAATGAAAAACTTCAAATGGAATTTGTTGCATGGCTAGAGAAACATGGCAAAAATTATATTAACACCACATTTTCAGGAAACAGACAGCAGAACACAATTTTGTCAGAATGACAAATAAAAGAAATTTCAGAGAAAACAAAACAATAGGTGCTAGGCATAAAAAAAGTTGTGATGTTAAGAGAAGGTTAAGAAACCCCAATCAGTATATGGTTAAGGCTTGAATAATATATCAGGAAACATTTTGTAAAAATATTCTAATGTCAGAAGACACTGAATAACTGGAAAAGCTACATCAGGCAAGTAAATCATAGTGAGTAGAAATTCTGATAGAATTAAGTTGATAGAATTAAGTAACAGTAGAAACTTAATTTTTCCTTTGGCATCTAGTTTTTTGAAATAGGCTCAGGTTTCTAACCCCATCAAGAGCCTACATAAGAGGTGGAATATTTTAAGAGCTAGAAAAAACACCTGCCCTCTAGGTAGATTTAATGAACAAGAAATTAAGTTGAACGCAAGTTTAGTACTCTTGAAAACTGAAAGCCCAAGGGTTTTGTGGCATCTACACATAGACATAAAAAAAGTTTATATCAAGAATATCTCTTCTTCTTTTCTGAATAATAAACTGCAGATAAAAGGAGACTTTTGATGACCTTTGGTGATGCTCTAACAGTCATAGGGTAAAGCAAACAAAAAATACAGCAAAGAACCATGAGCAGAGTAACAGAGGGTTGGCAGTCTGGCCCAGAAAAGGTCAAATGGTAAAGTAAAAGAACTTCTGAAAGCTGTTGCTTTAAAAGAAGGAGCAAATGTAGTATCTGTTTCTTTCTATCATCAGGCTCATGGCCTCTGCAAATAAACAGGACTGCATCAATGAAATATACAATGCTAAATCAGTGTTTTCTCCAAAGGTAAAATACTACAAAATCTGATTTTTTACAGTGTTCTCTATCAAGTGGTAATGATATTTTTCTCAGTGTGCAATAGAATTCATGTAGTTACTTTTTTTTTAGTGCAGCTGTCATGTCAAAAGCTTCTGCTTTTAGAAAAAATATTCACCACAGAGAATATATGGGACTTTGGTGTTTATAAAACCTAAAGTAGCAGTTTCTCCAGAAATAAAAAGAAAGATTATTTCTCAACTGCAGAAATTTCACAGCCAAAAAGAAAAGTCTGAAGGCAGTTGGAAAGCTGTATGACAGGAAGGAATCATGGAATTGCAGAGTCATAGAATGGTTTGGGTTGAAAGGAACCTTAAAGATCACCGGTTCCAACACAGCTGCCATGGACAGGGAACCTTCCACTAGACTAGGTTGTTCAAAGTTCCATCCAGCCTGACCTTCAACTGCTCAAGGAATGGAACTATTCCACCACATCTCTGGGCAACCTGTTCCAGTGCCTCACCATCCTCACAGTGAAGAATTTCTTCCTAATACCTAATCTAAGTCTATTCTCCTTCAGCTTAAAGCCGTTTCCTGCTGTCCTATCACTATGTGCCCTTGAGAAAAGTCCCTCTCCAGCTCTCTTTTAGGTCTCCTTTAGGTACGGGAAGACACTCAACGATTTCCCTGGAGCTTGCTTGTATCCAGGCTGAACAACCCCAACTCTGTCAGCCTGTCCTGTCTTCACAGCAGAGGTGCTACAGCCCTCTGATCACCTTCGTGGCCTCCTTTAGGCTCATTTCAGCAGGCCCCCATCCTTCTTGTGCTGGGGACCCTCAAGCTGGATGCATCACTCCAGATGGGGTATCAGGAGAGCAGTGGGGAAGAGGACAGCCCCTCTCCTTGCCCTCTGGCTGTGCTGCTTTTGATGCAGGCAAAGACCCAGATGTTTCTGGGTTGACATTGCTGGGTCATGTTGAGCTTCACATCAACCACTACCCCTCCCAAGTCAGTCTTTGTTCTCAGGGCTTCTTTCATATATCCGTGTTTGGAATTGCCCTGACCCAGGTTCAGGACCTTGCACTTGGCCTTGTTGAACTTTTTGAAATTTGCACAGGCCCAACTCTCAAGTCTGCTGAGACCCATCTGGATGGCATCCAGAAGGGAGTGCTGTCCTAATCCAAATGCAGATGGGCAAGGCTATGAAGCTGTGCAGCTATCTCTATTTCAAGAAATACCCAAATGCATGGACAAGTTGTGACCTGGCCTCTTGCCCCTAACCCTAGCTCTGACACTAGGCTGTGTTTGATAATTTTACTTTAAAAATTCAAACATAGAAGTTATTCCTAGTTACATGGATCCATGTGTCAGTTTCCCCATTGCAAATGCTGCATTATGAAAGTCCCAAGAAGGATGACTGTTTAGTGAGTTACTGATCTCAGACTACTTCTTAGCATATAATACAGAATTGTTTTGCCTATATATTTTCTCAGTGTTTTCTGCTTCTGATATAATAAAAGTTATTCTGAGCTAGCAACCTTTTTACTAAATATTTAAGTAAATATTAGAATAGTCCATGGATAGTGCAAAGCTAACTGTCAAACCATCAAAACATCTGTTGCGTAAGAAGCCAGGATCTGTCTTTTGCTAATATAATTGCAGTATTCCCTCTTTGATTTAATGTTGTCATGTATAGAGAAAGCAATAGATTCTAGTCTTGAGCCTGCTTTTCATAAAAAAATATTCCTTTGTTATGTGAGTTCATTCTTTGATATATAGCATGAAACATCAATAACAAAGTAAGAGAAAACAAATAAATTAAAACATTTTTGTTTAAATATAATTTGTCAACTAAAGGATCACAAAGCAGTTTTAAGAAAGCATCGCATGCAGTGAGTACACAGAAGTTGAATGGAGTCTTTCCACAGAATTCCCTGGGCTTTGGATCAAGGCTTAAAAAATTAACTCTATTAGCATCCTAGTGAAGTGAAATACAACTGGAAAAAGTAAAAAATAGAAGAGATGCTTAAGTTATAGACTCTGATATAAGATTACTGTGAATAGAACTGAAAAATATTTTCAGTCTTATATCATATAGCTCAGATATGTTGCCAGTCATAAATCATATTCATTTTAAGGCCTTGAGGCTCTACACAGAAATCAGTAAATGCTTCTAGTATTAGAAGAGTACTGCGAGTACTAAATGCAGCAGGATAGAACAAAGTTAACCTGTTGGACTTCTGTTTATAGAAGAATGTAAGAGAAATAGGAAAGAGTCCAACTCTTCCACTAAATGTAGCTCATCATTTTTTATTGATCGTCTTGAAGCATAAAAATCACTGTTTATCTTGGGGAAATTATATTTGCTTATTTAAAACAATTTACTTGGAAATAGCTGTGAAACATTAGGGATAGCCTGAATAAGAGAGCTTTCTACTCAACATCCTGGCAGAATTATCTGATTTAGTGGTCAAATGAGTTTAAAATAATGGCCTTCAGAAACATTTTATTTGATTTACAGCAATTTTCTTCTCTTTTCGACTCAAAAAAACAACAGCATATTGACATAGTTTAATATCCCGTGGTTCAAAACAGTTCCAGACATTCTATGGAACAGTCCTAATCTATAAAATATGGTCTTCTTTCTACAAATCATTACATCCATGAGTAATTTTATGTACAAGAGTTATTCCAGGAATTTGCAGGCACTCTACACCTCCTCCCTTAATGATTCACAGAGAGTGTATGCTAAAGGAACACAGGTAAATGCTTGTCTAAATGATGCATCAAATTAAAAGGCTAGGGTGTTTCAAATTCACCTGTAACTTTCAGAAAGGTACTGTGATTTTTTAAAATCATACTGATTACAGGATGTAACAGAATTCATGCAGCAAGTAGAAAGCAACACTGAAGAAAATAATGGAGAAATATGTTTTGAAGTTGCCAAGATTTGTTAAACTGTGTGAATGATATTTCATACCAACAGTGTGAGGAATGTAGAAATCAATTCTGTAGTAGCAGGGCTATGACGACAGAGGAGGACAGCTGGAAGTGACAAGCAGGAGCTGCT
The DNA here is from genome assembly GCA_014549065.1 of Cardinalis cardinalis. Classification (NCBI taxonomy): domain Eukaryota; kingdom Metazoa; phylum Chordata; class Aves; order Passeriformes; family Cardinalidae; genus Cardinalis; species Cardinalis cardinalis. Next base: position 11,546,674 of record JACDOX010000008.1, read on the forward strand.
TAGAAAGAGAAGAAAGAGGGTTATTTAGTGATACACTTGACTGTGAGAGGCGGTCCCCATGTCAGTGTGTAAAACTGTTTGGAGCACAGATAGCTGATGCAGTGATGCTGAGCTGTGGCAGTGACAATGGAGTGATACTGTGGAATGATAGATGTGGGAGATCTTGGCACCACTGACAGATAATTAGGGAAATTGGCAAGGCTGGGGGGAAGAAAGCTGAAATCTATTGTGCACATAAAGAAGATGAAAACCTGTTGTTGGGAGGAATATAAGGGCTTTTATCTCCCGTAAGTAAGAAGGGAATTGAAAGCTCTCTGATGAAGGTAAGAACTTAGTGTCAGAGAGTGGAGAATAACCTGAAGAATGACAATTTTCCAAGCTTGAACCTGCTGCCTTGTAGAGAGCTTGCCATTTGTAAATGAGAAGCTTTCAACAGGGGAGAAATATAGAGGCAAAAATACAATTTGGTGTCTGCAAAGGCGGGTGTTACAGAGATTCATAAAAACATTGGCAAAAAATGCAGTGTAAGGCTGAATGCTGTGATATTTTTAAGATGACTTGGAACTTAATCAAAGTGAACCACAACAGTTCAGTTTTAGCTGTAATAATAATAATAAACATGGCAATGTACCTTAGTGTCATTCAGTCAACTTCCTCTGGAAATCTCATGCCTGTCACTAAATGCCTGTCACGGCTGAAATCTGCATTAAGCAAACTCTCTGTTGGACCTTAGGTATAGGCTCTAGAGGAGATAGGAATGTCCACATAGATTGGAGTGTCAAATACTGAAAGAAAACACCAAACCCAAGAATAGCTGTGCTTGTTTAGGCCAAAGGATCCTCCTAATGCTGTACCCCTAGTGAGTGGAGACCAGGGCAAGGTGGCTGGCAAACAAAAGAACCTAGACTCTGTTTGCTATTACTGTGTTAAATCAGGTTGCCTTCAATCACAGGTTACTGAGAAAAGTTTTTATAGCTGTGGCCACACTTTACTGCAACATATATGTATTTTCTTCACTCACATAAAGTGTACTTAAAAGAATTCCTTTGCCCTGTGTTTCTTTCCTGGGAATTCATCATTTGACTGGTAATTATAATGACTGTTCTTTGTACTTGGATTTTTTTAGGGAGTGGGCTGTAGGTAAAGCACCTTGTATTCTTTAGGTGTTTGTATCATATCCATTTCATTGAGAGTTAGACAACTAATTAGAAGGTACATGCCTGAAAACCTTTGATAATTTAGGCCTTTGTTTCTGCAAACAGATACTATGGTGCTGATAGTACTGCAACAGAGTGAACTTACACTGGATGGTTTTGTTCATATGCAAGGAATTTTAGTATAAGGTCTTAGATAGACCAAGACCTTTTCTTTTTAAATGCTCTACAAAGTACTCTGCAACTTAGTGAACTTACCCAAGCTCAGCAGATCTCAGGTCTTCTCTAGCCACTTTGTTATCAACATCCGTCTGTTTTCAAGACACAATTCAAGGCAATATTTTCAAGATGTTTGTGAAAATATAGGACCAGATAACTACAAATTAACAGAAAGGGGAAAAATAGATGCAAATAGCAATGTATTTTATATATTTCAATTTAATTTCTATACAGTGCATGTATACACTTCTTGATTAAGAAGGGAAGCAAAACACTTTCTTGGGTTAAAGGTCTGTTTTCATGGCTATCTAAATGTCTTTGCCTCAGTAACACAAATACCCTCTATACTGCATTCCACAAGTCCAGACTGAAAATGAATCTCTGTGAAACTTTCTGTTTGTCTCCTATTTCTGGCTCCAGATTTCCAGAGGAAGTTGACTGAGAGGAGAAATGTGTTTGAATGGAGATTTTGGTTCTTTTGGGTGTATTTAGATGTACAAGTCTGCCAAAACATGCTTGGTCTAAACGGTGATTCCCCAAGAAGGCTGTGAGACTTTCAATTTTATTGCTGAAGTGAGCCTACAACTAAAATGGTTTCCTTGCCTCTTATGTGCGATTTTCTCATGGTTACACTGGGGAGCAGAACCTGATTGTATAATAAATTTTACTTAGTATGCAAAATTCTAGATATGGAATCAATGAAGGTGCTCAAATAGAATTTTATGGTGATGATGAGTGACAGATAAACCGGCTCTCTCTTCTAAAACTGGACTAGCTCAATGAAGCCATTGAATTGTAGGTGTTCACTAATTTCAGAAAAGCCAGTGGTTGCTTAATTTTAGTAAATTCAGTAAGAATCCGGTAAATGCAGGTTTAAAAAATGCAAATCTTGCAGAGCTTTCTCAAAATGAATTGCTTCTGTGTTTCTTTTTCAAAGAATAAATTGTCTGTATGATTCATGTAGTTGATGCACTGTGTAAGCTGTGATCCCAGTGGCTGACTACCAGCAGGGTGCAGACGGGTTAGTTTAACTGATGTAAAGTGCATATCGTTCTATGGATTCTCTCATGAGCAAAAGAGAAACAGCTTGAAGAATTTTTACTATGTCATGTTTCCAACTAAACCAATTTTCTAGTTGTTGATTTGAGCATTCAGAGAGAAGGAAAATGTGCAGAACAAACCAAACCCTGAGGAAAGACTTGTCCCTTGCTTTCCCAAGGTTCAGCTTAACTCAAACACTGCTCCACCCCACTTCCTATGCCCAACTTTCCTCAGTTTTGTTCACATGTAGCTCCCCAATTTCTTTGGAGCGGAGATGGAAAGCACAGGGTCCAGGATTAGCACAGAACCATCCTATCTGCTTCTCCACTGGTGACCCACAGCTGGGGTCTTGCAAGGCTGTTTCTGCCCCAGGGCAGGTCACCCACTGCTGAAGTTTTGGGGTCAGTAAGTTGCTTACACCAGCACTGCAGCCATCTGGAACTGGTTGTGAGTGGCTTGGAGCAGTTCATGTCCTCCTCTGGGCAGTGCTGCAGTTCCTACTACTTAAACTGGTTCAGGTGCAATACAGTCTTCTAGATTTTAACAGGAACTGACCTATTTTTAATTTTTTAACAGATATCTGGTAGAATTTCAGAAAATTTAATCAAGAAATTAAATCTCTACTATATAGGGTAGCTAAACAACAGTAAAACACTAAGAAGGGCTGAAACACAAGTTTCAGTCACTTGCTAATAGTGAGATTCTTTCTGCATCAGTGCATGGAAAGATGTTTATGCGTGCAATGGGAGGTGCAGCTTCCTGGATGGATATAGGTTGTGACAGGAAGATAATTTTGGGTTTTTTGAGAGTAAGAATGGTGGATGTTGTAGCTGCAGCTCCACTGGCAATGTTTACTCTGAAGATTTGGTTTCTTTTAGTTCTTCTTCATTTCTTTTTCAGAATTGCTACTTGGACTGCATCGTCCCTCACAAAAGCAAATTTGGATGTAAACTATGGAATCCTAATGAAAACAATGGAGATGCTAATGGAGACACTCAGATCAGGATCAAGGCCACTATGTATAAGACAACAGCTTGCTGAAATGGCTATTTTAAAAGCCTGAGGTGAAACATATATAATCAGTATTTTTCTTCTGTGAAATGATAAGCATATTTCTCTTGTTAATGAGAAACAAAATCTTTCTGAACTTGAATTTTTCAGCTGGGTGTATAGCGTTACCCTTCCTCCCCTTCCCTCCAGTTGCTATCCTACTTTTGGACAACTATACAAAAATTTTCTTTTCATTTTGTAATGTATGGCAATGAATGAATACCCTTACTTGAATTAGAGGCCAACAAAAGTTGGTCTATTTGAAGAATACTAATGCTAATACTTATGCATTCAGTAGTATTCTTCAAATAAATCCCTTGATATTAAAACAACATTTCTTCCCTCATTTTCTGTATAAAATCCTCCAACATTTCTAAGATTTTATATATTATAGTGATTTCTACAGTGACATTTTGAATATGAAATTTTTCTGAAGAGAACTATTGAACTAAGACTACTTTTTTTAAGGCAATTTGCCCTCAGTGCTACACTGGACTCAGGTATACACGACTGTATTGTGCCTTACCAGAAGGCAATGGATGCAAAAATTCTTTTAGCATAACTATCTATAGAAGTTATTTGGGCTGAGGTATTCTAACTTTTATTTTCAAGTGGTTAAAATATTTCTGCTCAGCTGCACTGAGTAACTCAATAAAATGTGGCAAGACCTCCACAAGTCTAAGCCCTCTGTAGCTTCCTGGTCTGAGCAGCTCAGTCCAGGTGCTCAAATTTATAGGATAACAATCAAGCCAGCGTAGTCACAGGATTAATCTTACGTGGTTCCAGGTGTGGGTATGAATGTATTTATATGTAGGTTCACAGAAATAGCTGATAAATACAGTTTTATATCAGTAAGTATTAGAGGCAAAAAAAAGTTTATACCAGCTTATCAGTAGACTGTACCTTACAGCAGCACTTGTCTTTTACAGGGAGCCGGTGCAGGTTTGTGTGTGCACAAATAGCAGAAACAAAAGTTCCACTGGGAAATTCCATAAGCTCGTAAGTGAGATCATTCAAACACTGATCTCCTAAAAGAACAGAAATACAAGTTCTAAGAAGGTCTCACGAGTAGCAAGTAACATATGTATAACTGAAGCACATGCAAGTTGTGATGACTTCTTAATGCCACATAATGGGGGAAGCAGAGGGCACAAAAATCTTGCCCACTAAGCCACAAGTGATGAGTAGCTCTAGTGTCCCACCCATTAAAGATTTCCTAGTGGTTTAGCTGGAGCTGTAGGAATAACCTTTGAGTGTTTTTATGCTGGTGACTGCATCACTTACTTTTATTCTAAATGCTGCTAACTTGCGGTTTTGCTGTGCCTGACCTTGCACCTTATTCACTGCAACTGTTTCAATTGACTTCCTGGGAACAGAATTACAAAGCAAAAGGCTTTTCCATGGGGTTTATCCTTAGAACATCTGAGAGCTTAATGACTACTAATATTCCACTGTTATTTTTCCCTGTTCTTGTCTTATAAGAAGGTAATATGAAGCCCATTTTAATTTGGAACAGAAGTTCAGAACATTTCAGATTAAAAAAATCAGAGCCACGATACAAGGAGACCAAGATTTTGGATTTCATGCTCTTTGGCACATCCTAACTACCAGCAGCTGTGAGGGATCAGTGCCAAGCTGGTGGACCATATTTGATGGTACTTGCAGCAATCAGTGCTCAGTTGGGTGGGGGTAGGTGCAGCTTTTCAGGTGTTGCCTGAGAGGAGTCTTAGGAGCTTGCAGTGATAAAAGGTGTTTGAGCCAATACAGAATGTTTTTGGGTTTTCTCCCCTGGTATGCATCTGAGAACTTTTATCTAGATCAGACCTGCTAGTAAGTTTGTATTTTTTGGGGAAAGGCTCCTGGCTCTGGGGAAGTTTTCTGTGAAAACTGCTGAGAAGCACCTGAGGAGTCTGAATGTAGGACTGGTGAGTAATGTATATGTGATGTTGTGTTTAAATTGCCTTTATCTACCTAATGGAAAATACTGATTATGGAATGATGCATGGAAATGAAAAAGATGGATGTACAAAATTCTTCCTCTTCAGGCATCTAAAGTGACTACACTCAGGGAACATTAGTATGTTTTGTTGATTTTTCTGAGGTTAAATAACCTGTGTTTAAAGGCTGTGCAAAAGTTTATTATATTTGGTATAGTGGGGTACCCAAAATAATTGTGTGGAAATACCACATGAGAAAACATGTGCATTTTCTTTAAGAGGACACTGTCTGGGTTAGTCACTTGGGCAGCAGGAAACCTGGTTTCTTCCTAGCTGTGAGTTTTCTGCATCCTCTAATTTTTAGAGGAGTACTTTAGTCCTTTGGACTTATCTGACGTGTACTGTTTCTTTCCTTTTTATCACTTAATGCAAATTCAGCTTTATGTTCCTGCAAGTTTTAGTCCTTCTCAACTCCCTCTGTTTCAGCCACTTTGGCCTCCAGCCTTTGGTAGCCTGGCTGCTGGTTCAAGTAATACTCTGTTGAATGGGTGTGAACAGGGTGCATTTAGGTTTTGCGTGTTTGTCTTACAAGTTCGTAGTGCTTTCAAAATATGGATGGAAATTGTCTGATGTTGGGGAGTGCTGCTTGCTAAATAAAAAGCTATTCTAAAGTCCCAAAATGCTAGAAAAACTGGCTGGATTAGCTGTTACACTGTGCTTAGCAAATCAAAGTAATTTTACTGTAATTTTTGCTTTCTGAAGTTTTGGAATTAAGTTTTTCCAACCTGCTTAGCCTGAAGGAGGTACTTGACAGGAGATGTATAATCTAAAAATGCTACAGTTCTGTGAAATTCTCAATTATCAATGAGAAAGTGTTTCTAAAGTTTTTTACTTTTGTTTAGCGTGAATATTATAACCAAATAACCTTCATTATGCATGGTAAAATCAGCACCTTTTTAACAGTTTTGTGCATTATCCTTTTGAAAAGCAAAACAGAAATTCATGCTTTCTTGTTGGAGCCTTTCTAATACCACAAGTGGCAACAAAATCCTTGTTTTTCCCTCTTTACTCATGTCTTTTTGAAAAACTGAACCAGCTGTTTGGGTTTTCTCTGTTGGCTCATGGAAGCTAGCAATGGAAAGGAGTTAATTCATTAGGTCACCTAATGCCCCTCACTTGCATAAGATTATTCACCATTGAACTCTTATTTTGTCTGGTTTCCTTTCAAGTGAGATTTATTCTAGGACTTATGTTATTTCTTCTGAATGACATTTCCAAAGCTGAAAATTATCTGATTATCATGCATAGTTTTCTGTTTTAAAATTTAAACTTTTATTTACTTTAATTTCGTCTAACCTTTCATAGTGAAAGCTTTTTTATTATGTAAAATAACTTTCCTGATTAGAAGTCAGGGTATGTTTATTTTGTTTCTATATATTTACATATGTTCTAAGAGTTATGTTTCCTGCCAGTCTTTTGTTTCCAAACGACCTAAATGAAGGTAATACTGAAGAAGGTTTTCTCTTCTTACTCTTGAATTAATTCAGGCAACTTAGCACATGTTTTGCCTCACACAAATTATTTGAGGTTTAGGTTAAATTATGAATACCTTTTATTTATTTGTTTTTGAGCCAAAGGGCTATAACAAACTGCTGGTGCTAGCAACTGGCAACCACTGGACCCTACTGAGTCTTCAAATGCATGTGAACGCATGTTTTTAATCAATATAATTAATGGAGTAATCTACTATTGAACAAGTGAGTTTTGGTTGGATTCCTTTGAGGTATTCTAAACAACGATATTTATGCAAGTTTTCTAAGACGCTTAATTACTCTCTTGTTTTGTAGCTTGTTAAACCTTTAATTGTGCTTTGTCTCTTGCTTAATCCTTCAGCCTTCTATTCATGTGAAAGCAGTATTTGTTTTAGTTTTATAGAGGTTTCACTTTCGGTCACAAATTTTTGGGCTTGTCCCATCTCTCCCTTCACTACTCCCTGCCCCAACATTTTCCCCTTTTGTTTTTCTGTCCTACACTACCACTCCAGTCAATGTCTTCTGGGGTTCTTATGTTCATTCAAAGATATCATTAATTTCACAGAATATGGGGAGAAGTTTTTTTGTAACAGCTTTTTTCTTCCCACCCCTTGCTCTCTTTTTGTTTTCTCTCTCACCCATGTCAGAGGCTCACCAAAATGGCAGGTAGGAGGTATCTCATGCCCATTTCCATCAGTGTTTACTACATGTCCAAAATATATTTGATGGACCCTTTCAGGCTCTCTTAACTATGCTTTCAATAATTACAACTGACTGCAGGGCAAGCAGGTGTCAGGAAAATCCAAAAATTCCTGAGATTTATGTCCAAAAAGAACACAGAGGAGTCCTACAACTTCATTCAAATAAAGGGAGAGAGTCCACTGAGGCACACAGCCATGGGGTTTTGGAGGGCGCAACCTCCTTCCATCTTAAACTCTGGCGCATGTTGCCCTTTTCCTTTCCTCACTGGCTGAGGTATCAGGAAGGTACAGCCTTCCTGAATCCCCTACCCCATATCTGGCCTTGAACCTACCATTTTATCCCAAAATTCAGAAATACAGGCCTGTACAGACCCTTGTCTGTTTCAGGAACCAAGCTGCCTGGGCTCTGCAACAAACCTGCTGGTCAAAGTTAGCAGAGACATTAGGACCCATTTCACTCCTTCATCCATCAAATTGTTTGCAAAGACATTAGCACACATCTTTCATATCACAAGGGATCAAGGTAGAAATGGGATATGAATCTTTGTATTGACTGCAGTACAGGGAAACCTTAATCTCTGTATCATTCCGATCAAGTAGGTACAGAACAAAAGTTGTCAAGCAGAACAAATCATGGTCCTGCTCTAGACTGATGAAGAATATGGAGGTAGTATTAATAAGAGCAGGTGATTATCTTTTTAAAGCACTTTTCTCTAGGGTTAAACTTCAAAGACTTTTTTTCTCCTGGTTGTCACTAACAGGTCATTGAACCCTTTAGATTTTTTATAGAGCTTATCTATCTGCATGAGAGCATATATGACAGGGTACTTCCCGTAATGTGATTGCAGGTTAATAGTAGTTAACAATCTGCTAATGCTAATATCAAACACAAACACCTGCATGAAATTAATCTGTCTGAACTACTCACTCAAGCGCTTCTGGGCCTGGGAGAATTTGGTCTTTACTCTCAAATAGAGGTACCTAAAAGAAAAGAAATTATAGTGCCCTGAGGTACGAACTCTTGCAAACAGTGACTATAAAGGGAGTTTGAGAGAAAAAACTTGGGTGTAAGACCACAAGTAGAAGGACTGCTGTTGTTAAGGGTACTTAAATGCTCCTTTTTTTGAGACCAATAAGAAAGAAAAAAGCAAGCTGGCCTTAAGTCCAAAATGGTCTTTTGTTTGTAAGCTTAACATTTAGCACAAGTAAAGCTATCTTTTGCTGTCTGTTGCCCATGGTGATATGTAGGTGTTAGTATAAAGAGGAAAGGAAAATCTTGTGCAAAAAATGTTTCACTGCATGTGAGGAAAATATGGCTATAATGGCTGATGAAAATTGATTAATGGGAAAGTGAGTCATCTAAGTCTAACATCATCTATCAACATATGTTTTTGAAGTAATAGAACTCAGTGCTCATGCAGTGGATCTTTACAGCATTAACTCTGAGATCTTTTAGGCTCTGGAACAGTCTCGCTTGAAAAGTAATGGAGACCCCATTGTTCATACTTCAAAATTAGACTACAAGCTGGTGAATGCACATACATTAGAGTGCGGCAACAAGGAGGTTTACTTGGTTGAGAGAGATGAACATCATAGATCTCGTTCCTTGGTCAGCCTAAACAGTAACTGTTTTCTTCTTCAGGCTTTCCACCTTAGTGCGTCAGCTTCATTTGTCATGGAGCACAGGACTAACCCATAAGATCTTAAAATTACCGTTGTGTTTTATTAATGTTTAATTTAATAGCTTAAGTATCTCTGTTTTGAAGTGAAAGTAGCTTTTATTTTGCAAATTTTGCAGTAGCTCTTGATATCTTGATTGCTCACAAGCCTTTATCTCCACTATGAAGTGAAATGTCTTATTTCGGGCCCAGCTTGGGTCAAGCTAGAAAGGACTAAAATGCCATTTTGAAATTGCATTGATGAGTGAAAGAGAAGGCTTGTTGTCACAAAACTCTTCTGAATATAAAACTCACAAAGGCTGAGATCTTTTTCCTTTCTTTGAATCTTGAATTTATTTTTTTTATTCACTATAATTTGTTTCTGCATGCCAACAAAGTTTAATAAGTATCAGCTTGCAACTTTGTAAATATTCTAAAGCAACTTTGCAAAGTACTGTGTAGTCAGAAACCTACTAGAAGACATTTTGAACTCCCAATCATCTTGGTGCTCTGCAACAGTGTTCTGATAAACACAGAAAGAACACCTTTGTGAGCAGAGAACTAATTTTACACTCATCCTGATATTTGCCTTGTTTAGCAATGTTAGTCCCACTACTGCTCAAGCTGATTTGCTGAATTCCTGTGCAGACAAGTGAGACTTGAAAGGAAATGTGGAGTTGGCACTAGAGGGATAATGTGAGTCTCTGGAGAGCAGGAATATTGATGAAACCATACCTTAGGCATTCCTAATTGAAGTCAGAAAACTTGAATTAGTGTAAATAAAAAACTGCTGATGGGTGCAAGCAGTACAGAGAGGTTAGTCAAAGCTCCTAGACAATTAAAGCATTTGAGAATTGAAATACTGGTTCAAGATATATGTCCAATCACAGGCTTCCAATTTTTCTCTTTTAATTTTTTTTTTACCTGAATGTATCCTAAGTTAAAGGTCATGAAAGAGGTACAACCAAATCAAAAAATCAAATAAAGTATTCTTGCTGCTTAGAAAATAAAAATCTTCTAGGGAACTTAAATAAGCTAGTGCCATATCCTGATCTTTTTGAGATCAGTGTTTCTTTAGCACAGGATAAATAAGTCCAAGATGTTTAACTTTAGTTAAGTAGCTTTCATCTTGTTTTGTAAACAGTGATCAGTATTTAAGGCTACCTGTATATGACAGCAATCCAGATGTTTTTTAGCAAGTACTCAATTATGTGAGAATAAAGTCTAAACTATTACTTTGTCTCTTTTCACTAAAAGATGTACTACTTATTTCTTGAAATCCATCTCTCTAGGGGGAGGAAGAGACACAATGGTCACAGAGAAATGTAAGCAAATGTACAAAGAATGCTCATGCTAGCTCTGGCTGGGGTCTGTGTATTGTATCTGTGTCTTCTCCTTGCAGCAGTAGCTGTTGAAGGACAGAAAGAAGGAAGAAAAAAAAGTTTTTTATTTGCTCTGTTGACCAGAGAGGGAAAAATGTAATTTCCTTTAGAAAGGGAGTGGAAGTGTTGTGGGGGAACAGGTATATATCAGAATATAAACAGCTGTGTAAGACTTTAGGCTTTGGAGTCTGTGGGCATAGGCTTTTGAGATATATATATATATATATATAGTCTCATGAGCTGAACTTCTGAAACAGACTTTGTTTTTCATGCTTTCAAACAAGGCTTTAAACTTCTTTCTTTTGAAGGAAGAAAGATAAAGAAACATGTACTGTTTTTTTACTTCTGCTTTTTCATCAAATTGTTTCTTTTTTTTTTGTCCAAGATATTAGTGTTGGAAAATCTGTCTTTAAATAATAGCATCCAAATAGCACAAAAACAAGGTGGTTATGATTTGTATTTCAGCATTGCAGAATTAATCTGAAATTACAGGCTTGAGACACTGAATTAAAGTTTTTAGGCAGAAGGCTGGAATTTGATGGTAAGTCTATTGGAACTAAAAATATCCACAATGTAAACTACTCAATTTTTCAAAATAGCTGGTTAGAAAAAAGCAAACTGCCACTATATGAAAAGCCTGTCTTTATTTTAGGGCAGTAAATAATGAAATATTGTACTTAGTGTGTTTCTCAAGTTCTGAGGAACTCACTTGAATTGCTCACTAGATTATGACTGTGAGTTTTAAGATATAAAGAACATTAGGAATGTGTTTGCTGCAGTTTTGCTGCTGTACCTTTTCCCTGGAGGAAAGGTTTAAGATGGTACCATTATTACTATTACTCATATGTCTATTGCAACAGTAATGCGTAGACCCTGACAGACTATTGTCTGCAAGATTCTTGTAGCAGCAGAAATCCGTTTACCACTGAACTTGAATATAAACTTTGCAAATATTTCTCAAGTTAGTTGCAAATAATTTTTTTCTTCTCCAGGTAATACAGTCTCTTGTTTGCTTTTCCACTTTCTTTCACTGTTTTCTCCTGAAAATATTTGTGGTTAATAATAGGCTTCACAACTCCCAGGAGAAAGATAATTGTGATCACTTTTCCGAAAACCTCAGTATTGCGCATTTCAGCCCTGACGTTGTCTCGAGTCCAGCAGTGGCAGTGGATGCTGGGCTTCCTTGGGAGCAGCTGCCACTGCCCTCTAGCAGAGGCAGGAGAAGCTGCATGTGCTGCTTCACAGTCCCTGTAGTTTTGAGGCCGATGCATAAATTTACAGCACCCATTGGTCCTGACTTTGTTGGGACTGCGCCAAGCCAAATGGTGTATGAGAAACTGGTGTATATTTTCTTCTGATGATTTTCACTAGGGTGCTCATCGGGTGTAGTGTGCACTCTGGCAGCTGTAACTCTTCAAACTTCATCGGCCAGGGGTGCCTGCTTGTACTGGGTGCCAGCCTCAGCCCGTCTCCAGAGACCTCTTGGGTCATCTTTCACCCCTGCTGTGGTCTTGCTAATGGTTTCTCAGTGTGGAAATCAGACTCATAAATATGACTATTACTTCACAAAGGAACTGGAAATTAAGAGGAAACAAGGGAACTGGTTGCAAATAGCATATGGAATATGGGGTTCACTAAATCAAATGATGCCAATATAATAATAAAATGAAATACTGCAAAAATATTTGAGGGGCTTTTGGAGGATTTTTGTGTGGGAGCACGTATGCTGGGTCAGTACTTTCTCTGTTGAGGGCTTTGCTGAGCTATAAGCTTGTGTTCTTCACTTGTGCTGAATTTCAGAAGTTTTCAGAGGAGTGACATTGATATTAACTGACAGGTCATCAAATTCAGCTGAATGAGGTGAGGGCTAGAGTGAGGGGGAGCTAAATTCAAGTTTCTTTTTTTTTTTTTATCTTGGGAGATGGGATAGGGGGAGGGAGTGTTATAGTCACCTGGTTTATATTGCATTGTAAACTGCCTTTGTTTTAACCAAAATAGGGGAACAAAACCAAAGATGTTTGTAAGACTGTTGTAATCAGGAGAGTGATGAGATGACCTAAGTGCAGCCTGTTTTTGGAGAAAAAAAATTGAAATCAAACAGCAAGAAAAACCTCTTGAAGTGCAAAGAATGTTTTTTCATTTTGGTTAATGTGAAAGTAATTAGCAAGTAGTATGGCTTTAAAAATTATATAAGGACAAGTGAGGTAGGACAAAAGTCCTTGCCTGCACCTTTGGGATTATGATGACGAATATTTGGAAAATACCAGTTTATTCTTGGGCAAAATGTAATCTTTCTTTTTCCTCTCTTCTTTAACATGTATTCTGTGTCATGGAAATTAGAATGCAAGTCGGTTTAATTACTTTTGCTGTTGTTCCAGTCCCATGCATTGTAAATATTAGATTTATGAATAGATTTCATTAGCTGTGGAGCTTTTCTTAATATACTCAAGCAATTCTTACTGCACCTAGAAAAAGGTCGTGAGAAAAGCTTTCCACAATGGACTTTGGTCTAGACATGAGGTCTTCCTTATGAAACCTTAGCTGACTAGTTAGAACTATAAATGTTATATCCCTGATGAACTTGTTAATCTGAGAGTAGCAAAATTATTCATACCACAGTCTTAGAAAACAGAACCTGCCATTAGCTTCATTAGTATGTGCTCTGGGATGATATTCTCTAAAAGTAGGAAGTGTCAGTGTAGTGCTATACTCCTGTGGTGTTTTGGTCACTGCATGAGGTGGAAAAGGTTAGTGAGGAGTGTTTGACTGAATAGAGCAAAGTCAATATGAAGGGCAGGTAAATGCATCAGGGCCTCTCAGTGTGAGGAAATTAGTCCAGGCTGCTTATAATAGAAGACTATGTATCTGTGAGTGGCATACTAAAGTATGCAGAGCACTCCTATCTCTGATTTTTTTTGTGGCACAGATAATTGAAGGTTGGCACAGTGTACTTGGGAAATGCCACCATTTGCTTCCCTTGATTAGTGACAGTGACCAATGCAGGCAAAACTTTGGCTAGATGGATCTTCAGTCCAAGCTGCTGTGGCTGCTCGTGTTCCTATGTGGATAGGCATGTTTATGTTCGTGGATGAGCAAGAATCCTCTCTAAGATCCACAAGTCAAGAAAGCAGTGACATAAGATGTCATGCAGTGATTGGGAATAAGATGGTGGGTTGAGAAAGGCTAGGGTGGAGAAGCAAAATAATTGCAGCAAAGAAAAAACAGTAACAGTATACTAATTCTCCTGTTGCACAGTGGATTTTTATATAAATGAATCATTTTAGATTTAAATTATACAACAATTTAGGCTGAAGAAGTGAACAAAAGCTCAAGTGGTTATGTGTCATTTGTAAAACAGTGCAGGTCTTCCATCTTCTGAAACTGTGTCCTACATTTCTCTTTCCAGGTACCACAGCCTCCTTATCATGCTGTGTGGCTTTGCAAGTTTGCTAACTGTTAAAACTGCAGGGTTTACTTAACAGTAGAAGAGCTTTACTCCACATAGTACTAAATACTAGTACTAATTGGCACTGGCCACAGTGTGTATGGATTTTGCCCTGTTACATTGCAGTCCTTTGTGCTACAGTAGCAGTAAAACTGCCACGATCAGGGCATGCAGGCTGCTTTGCCAGCTACTCCATGGTTGGTGTGCCTAAAACTCTCCAAAGCACTTCCACTGTGTTCAATTACAGTTTGGTTCATAAAACTTGTGGTGGCAGCTCTTTGTGTGATATGAAGCACCAAACTCATTTCATGTAGCTCGTTGTTTAGGGAGCTCTGTCAACTGTATTTGGCTGTTCAGACCCATGAACTGGTTCCTTAACAGTTCCTCATAGTTATAATTTGCTGTAGTAATCCCAGAGCTGCTTCTGAGGAATGGTTTATTTTTGCTTTCATGTTTCTGAAGGGGTCTCAATCTTCAGTCTCCTGAAGGAGTCTGAAGTGTCATCTGCTGCAAAAAGCTGAAATTATGGATGACAAGTGAGACAGCAACGTTTGCATCCTGAACCTGATGCAGACGGTCTGAATTACTTGTAGGAAAGCAAAGGCAATATGTCTGTTTTCCTATTTCATGAGCGAATTGCAGCTAGGACTTGTACTTACCACAGAATACTCAGGTTTGTGAACCAATGCAGTTCTTTTCAGTTATTTAGGCAATACAAGGAAAATCTGTTTTGGTTCTTGGACTGAGAACTCTAAACTCATTTCATAAGTGAAAGGTTTTGGCAAAACAATTCTCACTAAAGGAGGGAATTTCAAGCACCTTCATAAATGCAGTGCTGGATGTCTGCCTCCACTGACATTCTAATTTTTTCTTTTCCTGCCAGAAGTCTTTTCTTTTCTAAAAATATTTACTTGACTCTGCATATCACTGCCTAATCTAAAGATGGATAATAAAGTGCTGATTTTAAAATCCCAACTGGTTCAGGATATAAGAATGACTTTTAAAATATTGCTAAAATGATCTGTTTGGAACAAATTTTTGAACTGATTATGCTCTTCTGGCTGTAGTGTGGTTTCTACGCTACCAACCCCCCACTCCCTCCCCCTATAACCACTGCTACTGTCCTAATCTTCTAGACCATTTAGTGCCCTCCTTTTATCCTAAGTAAAATACAATTGCTGGCTCCAGTATTCATTAGGTGATAATCCAGATTAATTCAGACTTTGGTGTAGAAAAAAGTCCTATTTCAGCTGCCAAGAAATCCAGATTGCCCCATGGAAAATGCACACACACATGCACATACACACACGCGCACACAGTATGTAGAATGCCTTAAAGAAACTGTAGCTAACCACCTTATTAGTATTCCTCCCTCCTCTGTGTTTCACTTGCAGCAACAGAGGGCTGAGCAAAATGCAGTAGAACAGGGACAGAGACAGAGCTGGCAATCATCTCGGTGCAGGCTGCTGAATGTAGGGGGTGGGGGGGATGCAGCAAAGCAAGATTAATAACCTTGCCATAATCCTGTGCACCCTGGAAGGAGATACCTCCGGTGACTGAGCTGTTCTTGTCTTGATTAATTGGACTGAGTGAATGAGTGGCTGGCAATCCACCTGGTTTGGAGGCGACCCCCTGGTTTTGCTGCTCTCTGAATCCTCTACCCATCTGGGAAGGTAACAGTGAGACATACCATCTGCAGCACACACAGCAGCTATTGGAGGCTACTACTGGCAGTTTGCACTACAGTTTTTTGGTGAGCAAGAAGCCAGGTATATTGTACAGTAGGATATTTCTGTGCTCAAGCTACTGAATTTCACAATCTGGTCCTTCAGCAACCCCCTACACTCCCTTTCCAATTGCCTTTGAGTTCTGGGCTTACTTTTGGCATAGTCTCCTGGACGCATTTTGCTGGGGATGGAAGAGCAGTAAATGGAACCTCTGAAAACTAATTGTTTTGCTTCTGTGTGACTCAAGAAAGAAAAAAGCTTTAAGAATCACATCCACTTGGAGGAATTTAAATTTCTCTCTGAGAAGTTTATAGAGGAACTGTACTAAAGGTAAGTCCGGGGGATTGTCTACCCCTTCTGTTTCCTTGTTTGTTTCCTGCTTGCTTGCCTAAAGTAGGGGGAAAAGGCTAAAATGTTAGTACTGGGTGCATACAGAGTGTGGTGTTTGTAAAGTCTGTGCTTGTAATTTGCATCCCCTTTTTACTTCCTTTTCTGCTTTTTTTTTTTTCCCTCCTTCCCCTGCCATTTGCACAGTAAAAATGCTTGCAAAATAATGATCTATAGGGCTCCTGGAAAATGTTAGTTAAATAGCACTATAAAGCTCCTTTTATTTCAAAGGTATTAGAATTTCTAGGAAGAGAAATCTTTTTATTAAACTAGCTAAAATATTTGGGAGGTATCTCGAATGGGCAAGAAATATAGCTCATACAGTATCTTCAATAGAATCCTCCATATTTTCATAAATCTTGTCTAGTTTTATTCTCTGCATTTCAGTCAGCTCTGGAATGATGAATATGTAAGTACAAAGCTGCTTCTGCTGCTGTTAGCCGAACAAGAAGGTAGCAGAATAGAAATTTGTGGATTTGTGCATCCACTTACATGAAGTTCATTTGTTTGCTTCTCATTAACCTTTTGAATGCTGCTTTCTTTTTTTTTTTTTTTTTTTTTTTTTTTTTGGCTAGAGAATTTATGCAATATGCAGGACCAAACAGTAATAACTCTTATGATATAAAGTGCCAATCATAAATGGGTTTTTGTGGGCCATAAATTTTTGGGATGGGGGTGCTACTAAGCACTCAGGTGATGGAAGTAAATGCTTCATCCAGCATGGTTCATTGCACTCCAGAATTTCTGGAGATGTATCAGTTGTATTGCTCTGGTGCTACTCAGTATTTAAGCCTAGCACTTTGCCTCCCCCTGCACCCCCTTCCACAATGCAGTTTCTACTGTAACAGTATGACTGCTTTAGACTTTCCCATCGTTCCATTAAATAATAGAAGTAAAATACCATTGCACTACAACAGAATCAGAGCTCTTGTAGTTGAGCCTTTTTTTTATTGCTGCACTGATAGTACTTAGCATTCCCAAGGAGGTAAGCAAATCTGTAAATACATTTCAAAGATGCTTCATTCTCCAAGTGCAATTGCTAGGTACTCATGCCTTTTCAATTAAATGACTATGAATGACTAATATTGAACAACACAGTATCTCTTTGAAATACTGTGTAGCTGAATATGTACTGTAAAAAGACAGGGATCAACATAGAGTTCTACTGAGTAACCAGATGTTCAGGTGCTTCTATATGTGTGTATGCAAAGAAAAGGGGAATTACATCAGATTTGTAAATACAAAGACACATTATATAGCATGATCTGTTTTGTACAAAGAAGTATAATGACCCTTGTAATAGATCCTGTGTTTTAAAGCTAAAAACTTAATGAAAAGGCTCTGCTTCAGAGTAATCAAATCACTTTATATTACTGCATCCTGTCAGTCAGTCCCTCTATTTCCCACTGGTTTTGCATAATAGCTTTAAAGATGGATTAAGGAAGAAAGGAAAACTGGTTATAGGTGTGTTTCCCCTCATTTTCTGGAAGTGATGCTTCTGTGTTTCATGTGCATTTACTGTATATGATTATGACAACCAGATCTCTTTCTGGGCAGGATGCAGTTTTCCATAGTTTTCCAACGTTGTACTTTGCTCAAGCCCCAACTGCGTGTTGCATCAGAATCTTAATTCACCAGGCAATAAGCTGTGTTTTAACTATGGGGAGCAGACTCTGTGTAATGAGGGCCAAAAAAAAGTGTGTGTGAGAGGAGATGACAACTCATGATTTTTAGACCCTTACCCTTGTTTTAGAATTGAAGTATTGAATGAGACTATCAAAGCAGCAATGTTGACTGGATGAAAGCAGGGGACAAATGTTCTGCCTGGAGATGAAACTTCCATGTTCTGGCAAAAAAGACAGAAATGCAAAATGCATTTTTATTTACTTCCATTTCTGTATATTCTGATACATGGAATAAAATTTAGTAGTGTTACCTCAAACTGAGTGGAAGAGCAGGAGCCTGTATGCTGGAAAAGGAGTGTGTCATCACTCTTTATGGTGTCCAGCTGCTATTAATCATCTGTTTTTATGTAGTCATGCTTTTTCATTATCTCCTTATATTGAGAACTAAAGCAAATGCTGGTTATTTGGCATTTTAACAGGCTCACTGAAGAGGAAACCTTGCGCTTCTCTTCCCATGTTCCCCCAGTTGTGTTGGCTTAGGTTTTCATTAGAACTTTTCTGGAGTTTTGCTTCTGATTTCTTAATTATACTGTCACACTTGCTATTTTGGGGGTTATTTTGGTATCTCTTATACATGATATTGTACGTAACATAACATGTTATTGCAAGATCACTTTTGTTTTTAATACTTTTGTTATTCTCATGGTAAGAGTGGAAATTTATAATACTCAGTTTTTTAGGAGGTTTTATGTGGGAACAGGCTTTAGCACCAGTTGGACCATGTGGGGTTTTTTATTTTTAAAAACTCAAATCAGTAGTCAAATCTATAAAAGGAATGTTGTTTAATTTTAGTGATCCTTGAATGTAAATTGCATTTCATAGTAATGTCCCGTCTGCCTTCAGTCTCACCTAATGTGTAAAATGCTTTTTTCTCTGTACTCTTTGACTGCCTGTGCAAGCTCAGTCCACTGTGCTTTGTGTATCCTGCTGGAATTTGACAGGAAGGCCTGCACAGATCTTGCAGTAAGTGTGTCATAGGTAAAGTGTCTCAGTAGGAGTATGGGTACGATGAGGTTCTTATGAACTGAATTGTCTAAATGTTGTTTTAAGAATAAGTGGAAGATAATAGAAATTTCTTTCTCACTTAGTTCCAGTTAATTGAGCAGCTTCCTGTTCTTGTTGCTGAAGTCAGCCAACCAGGCACTAACCTTCTCCAGCACATGTTTCTGTGTTTCTAAGACCCAGGGTACTTTACACATGAATTCTTTCTTTCTTCTGGAGCAAGCTGGACTGACAACTGGTAAGGCAATCCTGAAGCAGTGCAGTGGGATAGAAGTAAGGGGAGGATGGAAGAGAGATGTACCAGCAATTCCAGGACTTAAACCAAAAGAACAAGTTCTGTGGGAAGGCTGAACATGTCATTTTGATTGCTGACTCACTGTGCTGGTCTGTAAGATAATATTACACTAATGTGATGACACTGGCCTGGTTTTGAAATAAGGAGGCAGAAAAGATTAGTTTTTCAGGAACATGTTGCTTATAATTGTGTACTACTTTGACAAATATTCTGATCACTTGAAATTCATGCGGGTGAACTTTGGATTCTTAACTCTTGAAAAGAATTAATAGTAAGTAAAATTTACTTTTTGTCCACTGGAAAAAAATGAAGTTACAAATACATCCTTTGAATTGACAAGTTAGGTGAATGAAGTAAATTGCATTCCACACCCCCCCCCACCCCCTTCCCACTTTCTTTTACTCTCCTTCCCATTTCTTTTCATTCTGTGTCAAAGGATAAGGTTTAGGAGTGAAGGAGACACAAAAATTCCTTCTTCTAGGCTAGCAAGCAAACATGGTAGGTAATATGCTGCTTAAGAGTCTTGAATCTAAACCAAATTAATTGTAATTTCTAAAACAAATTTCAGTATTCCTAGTTGGAAGTGTGAAAGTGAAGTTTATTTGGGAGATTTGTTTAATTCTTTAGCTTGTTAAAAAGATAGTTAATTGTGTTCTTTAGGGAAGACACCTATTGTGGTGCTATTTATTATTTGTCTTCTCACAGATTGATGTAGCTAAGAAGGCATCCTTTACTAGTAAGAGTTCCCTATATTTTTTCAAACTAGTGTGGAGGTGCATGTACTTTTGAGTAGTATAACAAAAATTTAAAAAATTAGAGAATGTTTATTTAAACATTGTCGCTTTCAGGAGGAGTGGCCCAAAAGAGTAGTGTTGAGAGCGTGGTATATATACAGGTGGGAATCTGCTTACACAAGTTGTTACCTCTCAGACTGCTCAAGTAGTGATAGTGAAATTCTCAAAGTGAAGATCAAATGACCCAGTGGAATGCTGAGTTTTCAACAGCCATTTCATATTGCCAAGGAGGAAACTTAGCATTTTGGTGTTCTCGCAATCTGCAAGATGCTGCTGTGTAAGAGCTCTTGCTGCCAAACTTAGAGTGGTTACATAAGGTAGAATCCTATTGATCCTGGGGGAGGATGGTGGGCAGAGATTTCTTCAGAAACTGGAGACTTTCTCAGAACAGATACTGCAGAGGCAGAACTGTACCAAGAAATCTAGGTCTCTTTCTAGTGCATATTGAAGAAACTTTTTGCACAGACAATTGTTTTGTAACTTGCCAAAATTTCTTTACTCAACTGGCCATCAGTGCTAAGTATTCTTTGTATTCTGTGCCTTGCAGAGGTGAACAGAAAGGTATAAAACAAAAATGTGCCTCAACGAAGCTCATAACTGCAGATGTAAAGGGCTTCTCTTCATGCGTTTTTTACATATCATTGAGCTTGTAACCTGTGGCTAACAGATTTTTCCATGAGGCCCATTCCAATCTCCTTGGTAGTTTTAGATGTTGTTTTGGTAGGTTAAATTTATGTCAAGGACCCATGAAGTCCAGCATGTGCTAGTAACTACAGAATAAGTTCTAGTCCCATTGTCTGTCCTGCTTACAGAAGTAAGAACAGACTTACGTCAGTCTCTGTTTAACTTCTGTGAAACAGATGATTTGGTATGAAGGAAAGATGACAAATGCAGTGGGAGGGCAGTAACATGCTTTTGGAAATGTTTGTTTAATTTCATTTAACTTCCTGTGGGAGCATTAGAGGCCTTCTCCTTACTCTTTTTCAGTTGTAGGAGAAAATGCAACATGGGGCTATTAAGGAGTGGGCATGTATTTTGTAGACTCTTTGCTCGCTTTTTGAAATTTGTCTACTTGTGTGTAAACTTGACTGTCTTTTCTGGTGTCCCAACAATAAATTGGCAAATGGGAAAGAGCAGCAATGTTTCTATACTGGCTGTGGTGCATCACTAGCTTGTTAAATACATTAAAGACATCATTTTGGTATGATTATGTAAATCTAGGGATGGCACCTCTTCGTCTGTGTGATTTCCCCCTCACCACTCACTGCTCATCAGTTAAACATTCTTGAAAGTGTCATTGGTAGTTACTAGTTGAAGGGACAAAGCGAAGGTGGATGTTCTGAGGGTTAAACCTTTCTGCAGAGGCTTTCATGTTGGGGCTCCTGTTTTTTCAACCTATTTTTCATTTTCTCTGGAGTCACTCATAGGGGTGCATTTCATCTAAACCTATAAATCTTCACTATACTCTTGGTTATTTCAGGAATAAAATAATGCATGTTTAAGTGAAATGATCTCCCTACTTAAAACCTGCAAGAGTAGCTGCCTTCTGAAAAGCAGAAAGTTCAATAGGAAAACCTGGAGAGAAAATGGTGAAATAAGTAGAACTCGGAGATTAGCTGTAAGGCAAAAGTAGTTTCCTATTTTTGCAAGAATAGAAATAGGGATTGCATTGTTCAGACTGCATGTGGAAGAAAGTTTTAATTTTGCATGCAAAATGTATTTTGGCAGTTTGGCTGGGGGAAAATGGGTTCTAGAGTGTTCTTTTAAACTTTTCAAGCATATGCTTCAGAAATAAGTCAGGTCTCAAGTCTCCATTTTTATTTTGAATAAGGCTAATAGCAGGCGTGGTTATGAAAACTCCATAAGAGATTTAGAACTCTCTTGAAGAAAAGCCTTGAAAACTGAAGGCTTGGATTTGTCTACGAAATTTGAGCTACAGTTCTTTAAATAAAGGAAGAATATATTAAGTAAAAATAAAACTCAAGTCAGAATAGAACTTCATGGAAGTGTTGCTCCTCCAAAGACTCTTCAGTTACTGTATTGCAATTGGGTTGTAATATTAAAGTCATGTTCTTTATCTGTTCACATATGCAATCATTCCTCTCATTATCTAAAAATAACTAAGATCAGTTGACTTAAAAAATTAGAAGCTAACTGAGGCACACAGAGGAAGTAATTTAGTAAGTAGGTATGCAAGAACCTAGGTATCCAGAAATGGGTTCAAATCAAGTGACCAATACATTAAAAATTTTTATCATTTAATAGAACTGAATGGGTAGGTATTTTCATTACTGTAAAAGAAAATGTTGTGATGTCTGGAGATCATGAACTAGACCTCAGAATATTCGACAAAGACAGTTTTTATGTAATGAGTCAGGTCTTCTGTGAAAAATATATGCCAGAATTGTGAAAACTTTGACCATCTTCAGAAACTAAAAAATTATTAATAAGCTTTATATTATCAGCTCTAGAAAATGCAGAGGAATGTGGCTGAGTTAAGGTATAGCTGGATACATGCAACCTGTGTCATCAGGAAGTAAACATGTTTCTTTCCACTCTTCATGT
Organism: Cardinalis cardinalis; assembly: GCA_014549065.1. Classification (NCBI taxonomy): domain Eukaryota; kingdom Metazoa; phylum Chordata; class Aves; order Passeriformes; family Cardinalidae; genus Cardinalis; species Cardinalis cardinalis. Next base: position 11,569,248 of record JACDOX010000008.1, read on the forward strand.
TTCATATAACACCTGTTCCACGTGGTTTTTTGCCTCTGAAATTTGCAGGGGGTGCTCGCAGTGGAGTGGGCTGTGTATGGTAGCATTGCTCAGAGGCATTTCTTGTTTCCCTGTGACACGCAGGACAGTGTCCGTGCTCTCTACTGGAGGGAAAGTGGCCTCGGGGAGCAAGGATTGCTCTGGCTCTCTTTGGCTCATTCCTGCCCTGCAACCACCATGTGATTTAGCCGAGTGGTAAGGGAGAGAGAGTCTAGCCTGGCTTGTGAGCTTCCCTTTTCCTCCTTTGTCATTGATATTCAAGGCTGCTGCGGTAACCCGATGCCCTCCTTTTACAGAAGTCACAACCCTTTCAGGCCACAAAAGATCCCTTCAGACCGGGATTCCCTTGACAATCAGCTTTATAGTTTAAGCAGCTTTATGCAATACTGACAACAGTGACAGTTGAGAGAGGTAACTAGGAGACTTCTTGTATTATAAATACTTGGCTTGGGAGTGTGTGCTTAAGGGTCTTAAGCTGCCTAAAAGAGTCTCTTAATCTGCCTTAATTCTTCTTATTATATTATTTTTCTGAAGTAGGCAGAGATGTGCAATCTTTCTTTTCATTTAGATGAAAAGAGAAGTTCCACACCTGTCTCATTGCACATTATATTTTTCATATGATATTGTATGATTTATATGTTCTAATAGACATATTTGCTGAATGGGAAAGAAAGGAGAAAAGGAGGAGTCTGTCCAAACCCCTTTTTTTATATAATGTATTTTCCTATTTGAAATCAAAACTTTCCTTTGAATCATGAACATTTCAATGATTTTTCCATCTGGAATGTAATGGAAGATTCTGAGGTCTGGCAATGGAGAAGACCATCTTCCTTATCTCTTATCTCTCTGTGACATAAACCTACTTCTTTGTCCCTGTCTAGGAATGAGCCAACTTTAAATGTTTATTGGTATCAGCAGGGAGCAAGCTTCCCCAAAACCACCGTTTTCTTTATGCTTTTGCTTATGGGAAGGGAAACTGTGGGACAACACAGGACAGCCTACAAAGTCATGGCCTTGAGGATACAACAGAAGCAGAGATGGATAAAGTTATGCTCTGATATTCATAAACGTTTACTTTGCTAGTAGAAATATATTTTGCTATTATTGAGGAAGGAGAAAAGCCATGACTTGCCAAAATGTGCTAAGTCTGAATATTTAGAAAAATAACATTCCTTTCTAAATGTAACATGAGTAATTATTTCCCAAGTTTATTTTGTTCTAGTTTAATGTCTATTATACAGTGAGAGTGCTCTCTTTCTTTTAAGCAGGAACCGTGTCTGAGCTTTTAACAGTTAAAATCTTTTACTTCTGAATGTTGCTGGGCTTTGTCTTTCTTTCCATGTTAACTATAATTGGTGTACTAGAAGGCTCCTTGCATGATCTTGTCCGGGCCCTTGGGCAGTGGAAATGAGTAGGTACTTCCAATAAGGATATCAGTTTATGAGAATAGACATTTGACCTCCAGTTGTTCTACAAATTATTGTCTAAATAGTACTTTTCAAATGTAGGTGCATTTCTGAAGTCACTTCAGGCTGAGACCTGTTTAATTATTTAAACCTAGTGGTGAGCACTACAAGAAGCAGTGGAGAAAAGGTTACTGGAGCAAGAAGAGCATATCTTCTACAAAAGACCCTGATGTACCACTTGATTTTAGTAGGATAAATACACAGACACTAGGAAACATTAAGAATTTAAGGTTTCATGGGTGTTTTACCATTGCTACTAATGGGACTGGAAATTGCCTTTTGTTAGTGTAATACTGTTTGAATTTTTAATATTACAAAGCAAAAGAAGTGCTTTAATTTTTTCCTTTTCTGAAACAAATTGTGAATATGCTCTTACATGAAAAGTGTTTTGAGGAAGACTGCTAGTGTGATACTATGGTGGTTTGGTTTTCTTTTAACATCACATCTTAAAGGCAGCTACTTGAGCTGTTAGGATTTTTTTTTCAGTTCTCTAGAGTCTCAATTTTATGATTTGATGTTATCATTGAAAAGGGGTTTGTGTGGATGATATGAGATGAAACTAATGTGTTTTGTCCTTGCTTTTGTCCCAGATTGGAAGTCTGTTGGATTCTGTTGTTTCAGTAGACAAAGGAAAGCAATACCCCTCAGTTGTCTCATTGCCCTATCCATTAGACATGATAATCCTGAACAGTACTGGAAATATGCACTGCCTTTAAATCTAGGCTAGTACTCTAGTACTTTTACAGGGAGAAGACTCTTTTTCTGAGCTTATTGACATTAACAGTGTTCAGGTAAGTATAAAAAAAAGTCTAGGAAAAAATAGTCTTATTTGATCTACTGAGGTGTATATAGCTACTTTGTGATCTGTCTTACTTCTTTTGCTTTCTCTGTGACCAATTCTCCTGTAGGGTATACAGTATATCAATCTGTACACTCTTTAGACTACTAAAACTGTTACTGAGTGATTGCATTATGCTGCTGAATTGCTCCCCAATGCGTGGTTACTGCCCTTCAGGACAAAAATGAGAATCTTCCTTGCCACCACCCTGTGTCCTTCTGACGCTATTTCTGATTAACTTGCTTTCTCTGCATTACAGTAACAAATATCTTTAATGGCATTTCATTATACATATGATGCCCCAAGTTTCATCAAATGAGGAAACACTTTTACTTTCTTGGGCTTTCAATTTCTACTTGCAGGCACTCAGCAAGCAGTAATTTTTTTGAATTTATTGTTGAGTAGATGATGAAATGCAGTCATTTTGCAAGAGATAAAGCAATACTTTCCTTTAGAGATCAAACTATTTAAACTGGCAGAACTGGAACAAAATGGGATATCCAAGCAATGCATTGTTGTAAGGGTCAAGAATGTGGTTCAGATATTTAGTCTTTTGCTTCCTGTGACCTTTAGTGCCAAAATTTTTTCTATTAAGCTGCTTATTCCCAGGCAGGAGTGAGGGTCAGTACACCAGTGTTGCCTTGCTGGTGCCATTTGCATTACCTTTGTTGGCTAAGTAGGTTTAAAACTGCCCTGCAGTAGTGCAGGACACATGGAGAAATGGATCACTGTGGGTATGCCTGAATCTGAACTACCTGCAACAAGCCCTTGCTAGGACTGGTGCAACTGCTATTCACATTGGATGAAGGCAATAAAAGTGGATCACCATGTCAGGATAGTGGGCAAATTTTGTGTCATGAGCAATGTTAGTTTTGGCTTTGTTTGTAAATATTGCCATCGTCATTTCAGTCTTGTTCTTTGCTTGCTCTGCATGCCCTTTGCTGGTAAGGATGGAGATGAAATATGCAAGCAACTTCTGACTCATTCTCTTCACACTAGCTCAAGAATAATTTGAGAAGGATTAAGCAAGAGTTGAGTCACTGAAAGTCACTAAATCAACCATGAAATTGTGACTTGCTGTATTGTAGGCTGTGTCTTGCTTTCCATTGTTTTGCATAGCCTCTCATTCACAGTAGGTGTGAAATCCAGCCACAGTTTGTACAGCAGCTTATCCTAATACATCATGTTACAAATCCTGCTCTGGAATTACAGGATTGATTCTGTTTCCCCCAAGGGCAGAAACAACAAAGTAGGACTGTGAGATCAGTTTGAATAATAGAGATAAATATTACAAAACCCATACAGGTGTTGAGCTGCTTTAATTGCTGTGTAGCTGCACAGGGAAACTTGAGGACAGATACTGCTCTGAGGACACTGGCTGGTAGAACTCCCAATGAATAGCTGTACCATGCAGCAGCTCCAGGGCTTAGGGATCTGACAGCAGTCCAGCCAGCTGCTCCCAGCAAAGGCTCTGATTGCAGTGTTTGGTAAAATAACACCTGTAGCAAGAGTTTTAACAAAGTTCAGATTATGTTGCCTTGAACCTTATAGTCACGAATTTAGAGGAATCTCTGCCTCCTGAAGATGATCTGTATGGTGTTTAATTGATATGTATATTATAGGCTTCCATCAAAAAGTAATGACTCTGGTGATTACTCTTAAATTTATGGACTATAATAAAACATTAATATGGCATATCCCTGTTGAATTAGCCCATAGCATCTAATATTTGGGGTGTTATTTTCTATTAAACTTGATTTGAGGATCCAAAAGTAGAAAATTATTATTAAAAAGCAAGTTTTCACTACTTCATCCACCTTAGTATGTATTCCTTTACAGAGCAAATACATTTATGTTCTTATTTACAGTTGAAGCATAGAAAAACACTCAACATTTTACCCCTTCACATCTGTTGTAGTACAAGTTTGTTTAAAATGGTTCAAAGGCTTTGAGTTCTGATTTTGGAAATTAATGCATTAAGAACTTGCAAATTCACAACAGATGATGAAACTATGTGGAGTTTAAATTTTCAGTTCTTGGATATGACAGAGACAAAATTGAAACAGTATTGTTTACATTCATTACTATGTATGTGTAGTCTTCCCCAAGAAAGCTTAAAAATAATTTAAAATTGCAAATCTGAATAAGAAAAAACACTGAGTCCTTCAAGACAGTCCCTACCACCCTCTGCATAAATACAACTATTATTTAAATAATACAATTAGTAACACTTTAGTCTTAAGATGTTCTGTCGCTGTCAGAATGATGTTGTGTCCATATCAAAATACTTTGAGCTAGTTTCTTTTATGAAATAACTGGAACTGACTTTGCCTTTTGACTTCAGATCTTCATAAATACAAATATCCCTCTTGTCTCTGCTGCCTTCATTGCTCTCTTAACACTGCATGACACAAACCTTTTCAGATTTTGAGAGTAGCGCAGTATTTATTTAGAAATCCATTCCTGTTCTCATGTATACAGCTAGAAGTAGTGTATCTGTGAGCATATACACTCATATATTATTTCAGAGGTTTCAAATGCTTCTGCCATAATCACCTATGCTACAACAGAAATTGATTTTCTGTCCAAAACATCAAAACTTCTTGTACTTGTGAGGTGAACAACTGTCTGAAAATATTTAGATTACTGTTTTTGTTTTAGCCTGTAGAAAGAGCATTAAGTTTCAGCTGGCATGTGCCCTGCCTTGTCTCCAAGTTAGTGTTGTGTTTCACTGACCACAGGTATTTTTGCCTCCTCTCCCATAGAAGCTTCCTCCTTTGAGCTTCCTCTGCAAATCTTTATCAAGACTGGAGCCCAGCATTTAAAGACCATTTAAGTGAGCCGTATCTCTACTTCAAATCTTTTCATCTCTTCTCTTTGTTGTTTTTTTCTGGACTCCTTACTGAGTTTTATCATGATTGAAAGCAGTTTAAAATTAGTTTGTTTTCTTTATGACCTGGAGATGCTTAAAGCATAGCTCTTCAAGAAGTGTCTCTTCTAAATTCAGTGTATCATGGTGCAGCACAAGCCCTGGGAGCCGTCACCAGCAGGGCTTGTGGAGCACCGGTCCAGCTGCTTTTCCTGCCGAATTGCGCTGGGAAAGGGAAGAGCAGAGTGGGGAGGGAGCCGGGCTGACCGCGGTAAAGCATCGTGCCGCTAAGCGAGCAAGCGGAGGTAGTGCTAACAACTCATTAGTTCATTAGCTGCGGGTGTTGTTGTGGCTTAATATGCTTATTGCAAGCATGTAAATCCAATAAAAAATAGGTGAAATGACCTTATTACCTCTCCCAATCTCCCCCGTCCCTTTTGTCATAACTGTACTGTCTCTGCTGCAGATATATAATTTATTTGTTACCCGCTTTGATCTGAAAAGCTAGCTAAGGCACAGGGCATTAAGTACTGTGTTAAGAGATGATGACAATGCCTTTGCTGAATCTGTTCATTGAGTATAGAAGGAATTGAGCAACAGAACAACAACCTAAGCTTACTTCACTGACCAGTTTAAAAAAGAAGGCTTTAGTGTTCAGAGAAAGAAATGAGCAACTTTTGTTTGTAGTGTATTAGTTTTGATCACTCCCTCTGATCCTTTTTTGCATGGAATTGGATTGGCTAATGTGACCACTAGTCATTCAGCCCTGTCAGGGATGAAGGGTACATAAGGTTGCTATATAAAGTTCTTGGTTTGATGAAGGAGACTAAAACTATCTTGTAACTATAATGAATAATGGTTGTTTGTACCTTGGAACAATGAAATTTTTAACCCATTTCTTTCCTAGATGGAAGAACACAAATACTCCACACTCCTCCCTGTTACATTTTTAGTTTTTTATTTCTTTGGCACAGGGTTCTTCATCCAGGTTGGATTTGGTTATTGTTGAGTGTCAAAAAGTAAATTAAGTACTTTGGATTTATAAAGTACTTGTTTAGTTCCTAAAGGAAGAATGCCTATTTTCTGTTGAAAGAGGGAAACTCTACGGCTGCTTATGCACTAGAATAGCTGGTAGAGCTAGAGTTATCTTTAGAGATCAGACAAATGTAAAGTGTTCAGAACTCTTTGTTTCATGATTCTTGTAGATTTAGGTGTGCATAATCACATAACTTTTACCTTAGTCAGCTTTTAAGGTGGCTTTTAAGTCACAAGGTCTTAAATTTGGAAGACTTGACATCCTAGGTTCTACCCTAGATGAAAGCTTTTCAGCAAAGTGCTATGGCCAAGGGCTAAAACTTGTGCAGAGTCCAAAGCTGCAAAATACTGAAGTTTCCTTTAATTATGGCAATTTGAAACTGGCCCAAAAAGAAGTTATGACTGTAAAAATTAAACCTATGGCTCTGTCAGAAAACCAGTCATGTCCAGACTGTAATGACTTGGAAAGTGATTGCACATCCATAGTGCAGATCACTACCAGTGTAACAGTGTATGTGACTGAATTCAAGCAACCCTTATTTCAATTTTTCTGTTAATCCACTTGACTCTTGAAGTACAATACCTTATTCTTGCTTGCCATGTAGAACTAGTCTTGCAGTAAGAAATTCACTGGCTTGATTCGCAGATGGACTAAGTGATTTCATAAGTCATTAATACTAATGAATCCATCAGTGGGGAAACAATCTTGCAATTCTACTAGTTCTAAGTGTGTAAGCATGATTAATTTTAGGTTCAACCTGGAAATACAAAGTGGCTTTTTTTTTTCCTCCTCATTAAAAAAATCTGCATCTGTTAAATGAAAGTGTTCATGAAGTTGTGGAGGGATAGAATGTAAGAAAATAGTGCAGAAGGTAGTCTCACACCTGAGGAGCTGCAGCTGGGCTAATCACCAAAGATTAGGAACAGGCCTGTTCTCAATAGGCCACAGCTGTGTCTAATAAGAAGAGGAGTGCTACAAAAGAGTGGGTTAGCTGGGTGAGGAGAGAGTTGGAGTGTGTTGGTTGTGCTGTGAAGAGAGTTGGAGTTTGTTGGCTGTGCCGTGAAGGAGTCAGTGCTGTGAGGAGATGCCCACGAGAAATCACCGAGAAGGTATGGAAGACTTACAGTAAGATGGCAACATGAAGTTTTGTAATCTTGGAGAAAGAACAGAACTGTTCTTGAAGTCATTCAGGGTTATTGTGAAAAGCATTGTGGAATTAGGGCTATTCTTCTATGTCTCTTTCAACTATCAAAATTTCTTCAAGAACTGCCAGTCTTTTCTGAAAGTGTTACCCCTTGTGGCAGCTTATTAAATGACACTGATGCTAGGACTTTGTGTATATGTGAAAGGCTATGGCACAAATCAAACAGACATAGAGAGGACTATAATACATATGTTACTGGTAATAAGCTACATTCACATGATGGAAGTTATTCTAATATACGCATGGGCAAGTGAGGTGCTCATAGGAAGGCATGCTAGAGATCTATACCTTTAAAGCACTTTATAATGATTAAAAAAATGAGCATTCTTTTAATTAAAATAAACCCAACAAACAGAAAATGCGGCTGAAATATTAGTGCTTGTGGTGTTTGTGTTGGGGTAGCACTTTGAGAGCATCCTGCTGCTTAGGTAATGCTTACTCATTCATTCTGTTTTCATATGGGCAACATATTGGGGTATTCTGTTGGTGGAAGTCTAGCGCAGCATTGGGTATTCCAGTGAACAAGATATAAGTTTTCCTTCCGAAAAATCCACCTGTATAGTGAAATTGTGCAAATGCCATAAAATTATAATAAAATGTAGCATAGCTTATTCCATGCCACAAGTTAAGGTATTTCTCTTTTTGTTTAGGATATTAAAGAATGAATGGACAGTTTAACACATAGAAAGCTACTTCCAAATAACTCTTCAAAGAACTAGAACAGAATTGTGAAATTAAAAAAAAATAAAAATCACTGTTTTCTTGGTTTCTTCTTTAGCTTTGAAGAGTAATACCAGTGTCCAAAAAAACCAGTTTTCTGCACTGTAAATGATTCTTTCTCCTGCTTAGAACCAGACCTTTATTAATAGTTTGTATAGTTGTCAGTAATTTTAGAGCTCTTTTGAAAACGGTTATTTGCTTCCACTTCTGTCTCACTTTCTGTTCTTATCTGTGTAAACTTTGTCCTTTTCTGGGAAGAAAGACACTTTTCTTTCCCTCTGGAAATCTCACTTGACATTTAGCAAGGGATGTTTGTAAGAATGTCAGATTGATGAGAGCTATTTGCTGAAGTCTCACAATGTTCATTCAGCTGAACAATATCTGTTGTTAACAGCTATAATTATTATGAGCAGGTTTAAAAGGACAAGCTTATTGCTGTACTTTGGCAAAATGCAGTTGAGCTGCTGGTTATTCAATAGTAATACTTGGCACATTGTGTTGCTTTTTATCAAAGTGCTTATGGATATTGACTAATTAAATGCATCAGAGGTTATCTGTAGGTCGCTTGGTTGAGGGAAAGTAAATAACAACTTATTACAGTTATACACAAACTTAGCACAGTTTGTGAGTGTTTGGGTTCATAATGACAAACAAGAAATGGAGATATGGCCTTTGTAGTGGAGATATGACTCTTTTGCTGAAGTTTTGTTTGGGGCTTTCAGACTTTGCTTCACATTTCCTGTGAAGCAGGAAATTCAGTGGGAATTCAGTAACTAAAAATGAATCATTAAAGTTGACTGTCATTGAGTCAAAACTTATAAAGCTTTTCTTCTCTGGTAAGACTAGACAGCACAGGTGTGGCTCTGAAACCAAGGTGAGGCAGCACAGACCGCCTTACTGAAGGTGTTGGAAGCTGCTTACAAGTAAGAAGTTCCAGGAAACTTGAGAAAACTAAATGACTTGGGAGTTACAAATGTGCAGTATTTGCAATACAAGCAACATGACCCACAGGTTGTATTCCTGAATCTTACTGTCCTTTTGTTTGTATCTGGGACCTCTTTTGGACAAGTTGCTAGTGATGGTTGTTCTGCAAAGAAAAATGAAGTGAAGCACTTCAGAAAAAGGAAACAAACCAGCTTACTTGGACTTAACACAATTGTCATGTGTCTTCTAATGTTTCTTAGCTAGCCAAGCATGGGATATGTAATAAGTAAGTGATTCCTGTCTTACATTGAATATATTGTACTTTATTATGCAGACAACTCTGGGCAGATATGTAATCAGATAAGTACTTGAGTCCAGGCTCGAGTGACTGTTTGTGCTAGTTGATAAAAAGATTGCTGCATAGTAGACTAAATGATAATTGGGCCATATGTTAGGAAACGAAAGATGCGTTTTGCTAGCTGAATGTACCTAGCAGAACAAGACAATACCTTACTTATGTATTTCATGTCTACGAAACAGCAAACTAGAAATCATCATGTAGCTATATAGGTACTGGAAATGGGAAGCTCTTTTCCTAAAATTTTTGAGATAACATGGCATTTGTGGAAGTCTTTGTATTGGTCATCCTGCTAGTTTGAGGCATAAAGAAATATCTACATAAATTTCTCTTATGGTTTGGAGGAAGGTGGTAGCAAGTGAATTTCAATACATTAATTTCCAAGCATCATAAACTGTGTAATTTGCTGTTTGGACATTTATATAAATTATCACAAAGAATTATGAAATAACGTTGAACTGATTATTATTCCTAGTTAACTGACATATGCTCAGACCAGCTGTACTGAGCTTGAAATCATCTGACATATTTGAGCCTTTTAGACTTGAGAGCAGTGCTATCAGGAGATCTCAAAAATGGATTTTCTTCAATCTTGTGTGTTCCTTTTGCATAAGCAAGCAGAATTCACTTTGAAAAGTTCTCCACAATTAGTAATTCTTATTGTGGCATTTGTTTCAGAAGGCTTGCATGTGTAGTAGTTGATTCTTCTTAATCTGACAATTATCTGGGCACATAAATCAGAGTTAAGCTTTTAAAAATTCAGACCTTTGTTCACTCTGGTGTTGTTTAGATTCAGTTATCATATTTAATTTTATATGGTGTCACTTTATATGTTTGCAGCTCTGGACAAAACATTGCTGATGATCATGAGACTCTGGCTGCTCACTGACATTGCTGGGAAATTGTAGCTCTTGTCACCCTGGGCTGGCTTTTTGGCTGGCAGAGTGTTTTTCTTTCAAGTCCTGAGGTGCTGATAAATAATTATAGAGAAGATTATTCACCTTTCTGTAGTTTTGCTAACTTCCTGTGAGCCTTAGTCCCCACTTTTACAGCCTCTCTTTTGATGAAATTGTCCAAACTGACCCTGATTAGCATTGTTAGGGTGATTAATATACCTTAAATACACAAAGCTTCTGGGTGTGCTTTTTAGGATTTTTTTCTGCTTAACTTTTTTTGTGAGTCTCATTATTAGGTATTATGTTCATTTTGGGAATGATTTCTGATGAAATGGAGCTTATGAAGGGAGCGACCAACATACTGAGAGGCTACTAATTAGGGTAGATTAAAGGATAATCTTTTTTAGGTGTGAGTTTGAAGGGATGGTGTCTGTCCACAGAATGATCAGCTGTACTTGCATAATTTTTGGCAGATGTCTAATTTCTTTTTAAAGACCTCTAATGATGAAGACTATGCAGACTCCCTAGGCACATTTGTCCCTTACATGAAGCTAGTGAACAGGCACTGAGAAGTTGGCTGTAGAGTTTCAATATGTATTAATGCATTCAGGGCCCTCATCTGTACACCAATATACTTGTCCTTATTTCCATCAGCATGTGCTGGATGACTTCATAGATTAGAATCCTTTAACTAGAGCATGGAAAATTCTGCCAGAGATTAATATTTCCAGGCCCAGTGCACTTTGTATGTTCTGCCAAACTATTGTTGGGAAACCTGCAGGTTTGGTTTTACTTGGAACTGATTCTAGGGAAATTTCTTCTGGAACCTGCTTGAGTAGAGACAGCTGTGAAGGATAGTCATGTGAAGAAGCATGTAGGATTTTGTTTCTTCTTAGTATCTTGTGGCTTGCTATCTGGAGTCACTTAGCTTATAACTATGTGATCTTCCCTCCAGCAACTGAGTATGTTTTCATAAACAGAACATAATTGATTCGATAATGTTTTATGTGAGTAGGGATATTTCCATACCCAAAAGGTAGGGATACCAGATAAATGGTAAGAGCAGATGGCACTATCATTATCAGAGGAAAATAACTAAAGAAGTTGCTTGAGAGGGGGAAGTGAATCAAAGAATTCTGTGCATAAGCATGCTCTCAGCTGTCTTTGTATACTTAGAATTTCAGATTCAGCTCTGCTGCTTTTGCTACTTTGCTCTGCTTTCAGCTAGAGGCAAGTCCTCCCATTGATTCATAGACAAAGAATCATGGCAGAGCTGTTGACCTAGGAAGCAGCTGGGTGGGAGGACATAATAAAGAACTGATTTCCCATGGCTAGAGTAAGTCTCAGAGTACTGAGTGACCAAGAGGAGGAACAGAGATGGAACAAGGTGGGGATCGTGTCACTTGTGGAAAATAAACCTTGTTCAAGCATCTGGAGCTAAGCAATTTCATTGTTTATTTCTCCAAGTGCGCTGTCCAGTTTTGTCTCCCATATGTGTTTAGCTGCTTGCTTGCTAAAATTTATGAAGTCTGCATAATGTGACTGCATGCTAATCAGCTTTCCTTTTAGAGTACTGAGTTGGTGTAATTGCCTCTAAGATGAACCAAGTCAGTGTTGAAACTTTGGCTGTGGGACAAATGCAGTCCAATGGTCTTCATTTGGGGCTAGAAATGTAAATTTTGGTGTGTTGCCCACTGATTTGTGAGTAGGTTTTTGTCGCAAAGTCACCCCCCAGCAACAGAAAAAAAAATGGAAACCCAAAGCAACTTCTGTAGAGCTGGCTCTGTAAATCAAACATTCACCACTCTTTGTCACCACTCTATCTGGAGATGGTTTCTTGGTTTTAAAGTGGTTGGAGACATTGGCGTACACAGTTGTACTACAAAACGTGTTGTCATGTGTACTTTTCATGTCACTATTAAAATTTTAAATTATATTTCTTATTATCAAGTTGTGGTTTTTTTTCTGATGTGAATCCTAGTTAGTACAAATGTTTTCCCTAGACTTTTTTGTTTGGATTTTTAAAAACAAAATTGGAAGTATTCCTTTCCCCTCTCCTGAATTCTTATTTTTGTGGCTGAGTTGCCTGCTTCACATACCATGTGTTAACTGATATTTTTACTTGCCATTTTATTACATTGGTTCTTAGGCTCTCCAGAATGTGTTTCTATTGTGCTATTTGCTGTGCAAATGTAGGAGAGAGCTGATTTCTCCCTGCAAGATTCTATGCTTTCATGTGTGAGCTGAGGGGCAAAGATTGTTCAGACTCAGAGAAGAAATTACGGTATGTGAAAGGTTCTTAATATATTAAACATGATGTAGGCTAAAAGAAAAAAAAATCTATTTTAGGAGTCAGGTTCTCTATTTATAGTTCTTTGCATACCTTTCTAAGAGACACATTTAAAGCTGCATCATCTGACGTGATCTAGCAATCAGCCCTCTGAGAAGGTGCTCTTTGAACGAAAAGGCACGGAGAGGCTACGGGAGATCAAAGAGCACGTTCCTTAGTGGCCCCCATTGCGCCGATTCCCTGCGCGAAGCCCTTCCCTGCCTCGCCGCTGGCCCGCAGGAGCAGAGCGCTGCCGGCCGCCCCTGGGACGCCGCTCCCGCCGAGGCGGCTGCCCCGCGGCCGCGCTTCCGGGCGCTGCGGCACTCGCTCCTCGGCAGCGGGCCCGCTCCCGGCTGTCGGCTTCCAGGATGCTGCCGGCAGCCGGAGAGGCGCTCTGGAGTCCCTAGCGGTAAAGGCAGGGAAACAAACAGGTCCTTTTTCCCTCGTTATCCTCGGCAAAGAATGGGACCGGCATCGCAGCTGCACCGCGGTGAGCGCTAACCGGCGGCTTTGCTCGGTACCACTTGCTGACCTCCTTTTCTTTTGGCATGCTGTGTTTGCCTCCTTAGCTATGTGGCTGCTGTTTTGTGTCACATTTGCAAGAAGTTCTCACCAGGACTTCTCTGTCCTTCCAATTTTCTTGTGTAACTGTATTGCAGTGTCTTTATCCTGAGGGAGCTGCTGCAACTGAAGAACAGTTGGAGTAAATAAGTTGCTTTGCATGCCTTGCCTGTTTTCCTTCTACTTTCAGGCCAAGTTCTTGATACTGCAAAACAAAATTTTCCTCTATACTGTCAGAACCTGTGAGCCCTCTTTTTATACTAATTTTTATCATTTTAGTGGGACCCAGGGTAAAAATTGACTTGTTACTATCAACCTGTGTACCTTCTATGAAAAATACTTGTGAAAGGTTGTGTGTGTGCTGTGACATTCACGATGTAGATTAGGATGTGAATCTCTAATGCCAGCAGTACTATCGGATGTTGCCAGGTACTGCTTCTCCTCTGGTTTTCCACCTTTCAGCTGAGATACCTTGTCTCTTAGCTACTTCTAATTTTATGCTGATGTTTTTATGGAATTTGTTGCAGTTCTGTAGATGTTTGGTTATTACTTTGGTCTGAATTCTATTCTGCTATTTCAATACCCACACTCTCTTTCCTCTTGCTTGTGACTTTACACTATGCAGAGCAAAGAACAGTTTTGCAATCTGTTGTGTGCCAGTGATAAAAAACCTGGTCAAAACAAACAGCTCCAGTGACAATTAGTGACTTGTGTATTGAACAGGCAGGGTACAAGTGTTTGTGTTTCACCAAGTGTGAAGTAGGACATAGCAGACTGGTATGGTCTGTAGCAAAGGAGAAATGTAATCTTAAGTGGGATTTGTATCCAGGTTGCTTTCTGTCATCCGGTAACCAAGGGCTCAGAAGTCACGTGTCACTTTCTGCAGTGTTGATGCTGTAAGTGGAGTTGCTTAAGGCTGTGTATAAAACCTCACTACAGGTATAATTTAACTATTCTCTCTTCAGTTGCAGAAGAGTGAGGAGCACTGTCTCTGTACCTTGTCACCCTGTATGTGCTGCAAAAGATTTTTCTGTCATATCTATACCCCACATGTATTTTGTTCCTCTTGCATAATTCATTGTTGAAGAATTTGCATTTCCCTGAAGTTGAAAGTTCCAAGAGTGCATTGTAATGATGAGAGAAACGGGGGCAGAAGAAGCTGACTGGTTTTGGTTTTTTTTGACCTAGCACTTCTGCAAATTTATTTATTGTACAAAAATCTCTTAACTAAGAGGCCGTTGAACTGGTGCCAGTGGAATATTTCAGACTTTAAAAGTGACAAGGCCCATTTGTATTCATACTTGAAAAAGAATTTCTGAGCTGCTTCAGCACAAAGTGACCATCTGTCTGTGTCCCCTGCTAACCTGGCAGTGAGGGAGAGCTCAACCTTTGGCTGTCACCTGTATACAGACACCCGTGAGCCCTTTTTTTCCTCCCCGAAGTCAGCTGTTTACTGTAGGTTTGATATGGGAAGCAGTCATGGGCGAATGGGCTACTGTTTTGGGCAGATACACAACAGGGAGGTTTTGATGTGGTACCAGGTAGGGAACTGTTGTCACAGATAATAGCATCCAAGTAGCCTATACAAGAACTAGTCTCTAGTGGTTGGGGATAAAACACATACAATATGTGTTGGGATAGCTATGGCTATTTGAAAGATCTCACTTTTCTTGAATAAGAGGCTTTCTTTACAGGTCATTGTGCAAGTATCTTTCATGTGGGAATCCTTTCTTTTAAGGCAGATGAGTAAAGGATACTTCCAAGAAACTCTCTTGGCTATTACATGCTAGTAACTTAGTTTCTTTTTTAATGGATGTAACATAGCTTCCATCAACAAAGATGTAAAGCACATAATAAGAGAAACATGGTGAGAGAGAAATTAGCCCTCATTGAGGGGTACTCTCTATTATGTTACATCATTGTGTCATGGGAATAGCTGCTGTTGTCCTAGGTCTCCTCAGTACTCTGTCTTCCTTTCCAGGGTGTCACTCTAAAGGCTTCAACCTTTACTAGAGTTTAGCACCGTGAGCATGGAGGCCGTATAAGGTTGGGATGTGGCTCATCACAATATCAGTAATGCTATTGATGCCACACATGCTGCTCTTGATGGAATGATGCAAACCTAAAAGACAAGGTAATCAATTGTAGCTGAGAAGTACTTAGCTAGGGGAGAGGGCATGCTGAAAGGCTGATGTGACCTTTCCAGATCATCACTCCTTTTAGTATAATTAATGAAAATCCCCTTGCTGAAATGAAATATCTATGTGCTTCTTTGTTGAGGAGGGGGCGGGGAGGGGAGTAAAAGTGGGAGGAGGAGTTTAGGGAAAGATAAACGTCTTTTGAAGAACTTAAATGACCAGATCTTCTTGTGAAAAAAGGAAGATTGTAAAGAATTAGGCAGCTCAGGTATGCACTGTTTCACTGTCAAATTATTGAAATTAATGTCTGTGTCACTGTTTGCGTCACTGCAACATGTCTTCTGACACCTCTGGCAATTTCCCTCTTGACTGAGAATCATTTTTCATCTTCATGATGCACCAGGAATCTTTTATCAATGCTGCAGAAGTGCAGTGTATGTATTCATAGCTTGGCTTTGAAAGAGAGGTGCTTACAATAGGTTAAGAGCTCAGGCAACCATAATTTCCCTTTTGGCAATGCTCTGTTTGATCCTCTTTTGCACATCAAATAAGTACACTGGAGGTCAAGGGAAGTGAGCAGTGCAACAAACCTGAATGCTGGCTGACACTGCCTAGAAGCCTATGTCAGTTTAAACTTGTATTCAGACCATGCTGCCACTGGTTCTGTGTTTAAAAACAAAAATGTTTTCAGCTTTTTGCCAACAACCAGAGCTGTCCAATTTAAATTAATCAGCTATTTGTCACTGTCTGGCATATTTTGTCTGCGTTGTTATACATTTTTTGTTGTTG
The DNA here is from genome assembly GCA_014549065.1 of Cardinalis cardinalis. Lineage (NCBI taxonomy): Eukaryota > Metazoa > Chordata > Aves > Passeriformes > Cardinalidae > Cardinalis > Cardinalis cardinalis. The sequence continues at coordinate 11,585,415 of JACDOX010000008.1, forward strand.
TTTTCCTCCCATGTTTTACTGGAGCAACAATAGCGTGGAGATGTTTGTCTTTCAGAAAAAAATTGCTGAGAATCATTGAAACATGTTTCTTTGGCTTTGTTGTAGTAAATTTGTATGTCTAGGAAATGAGACTGGTTGCTTGTTGTTTTCTTCTAATCCTGCTTCTCAATGGTTAGGTACAATCTTAGACTGCTTCCCTTGAGAAACAGAAACAGTAGTATGATATTTAATTCTTTCACAACCAGGACCATAAGTGAAAGTAAAATTGATGTAAAATAGATTTTTTGAAAAATACTCTGTTCCTGTTGCATGGTGATTAAAAGACCTAACTGGTTTTAAATTTTAGAAATTTGTATATGGGATTTTAAAGGGGGACTTGGGTTATTATTTTTGAAACAGCAAAACTGCTAGGACTTACAGGATGTATGTGTGTGTGTTTATTTTTAAAAACTCCATCCAGTCACAGGGCACTACTGTAACAGCCAGACACTCCATAGAGCAAGAGTGACTATGAAGTGAATTTCTTACCTTAGGAAAGAAAGTTGCTTTCTAGTCATCCACAGCTGTAGTCAACACATCTATTTCTTTTCACTTCAAGAATATGGTTTCCAGAGTTAAATTCTTGGAACAACTGTCAGCAGGTTAACATGTGGCAGAGAGTGTGTTCAACCAGTAGTTGCTTTTAAGTCTAGAGTTACCTTTATTATGGGTTGTGCTGTTAGTACGCTGCTTCCTATAACCCTACAGCAGTGTGGCTGAAAATTGGGAAAGTATTCAAGAATGGCTCACTTGGTTGCTTCTAAAATTCACAACCACCTTCACATCTTATGATAGAGACAAATCTGGATTCAAACTGCTGAACAGTTTCCTACAGGCTGTGTCATAGCAGTGTCCTTGTAGAAAGGTCCCATGGCATTTACAGAGTTTGGAAAGCAAGTTAGAGAGCTCCAAGGGGTTTGTTTTATGAAAATGCTGTTGTAATTTCAGCAAAATAAGACATTTGTGAATAGTTGGCTTTTTCTAAACACTTCCAAAAGCAATAAACAGAGGCAAATAAAGAGACAAGATTTTATCAGTCCTTTCCTCCCCAACAGCGACAGATATGAGAGCAGATGACACTTCATGCCAGAGAAAAACCTTGTTCTAAGTGTTTATTCTTCAGCTAAAAGGGGCAGTACTGATGCCACTGAAGTCTTAATGGTGTTTTGGAGAAAGACATAATAAGTTTTGAAAGGGTAGTATTAACAATAGTAATTTTGCACAATCTTTTTAGTTTTAAGCTTCAGTACTGAAGTAATTTCTTACAATTCGGGAAGGCTGATATAAACACAAGACTTCTGAGATTAATATGAATCCTGTAGCATTTTGCAGACCTTCACTTGTGTAAAGAACTGGAGCAAAATCATCATTCCCTAATTTGGCAATAGAGACTTGCCTTGTTTTTGAGCAGGATGTGTGGCCTCCTTTAACCTTTCCACCTCTAAGGATATCAACACATGGAAACAAGGATTTTTGAAATATAGCATATTGTGGTGTGTTTCCTCCAGTTGCTGTTCACCTGTGTTACTCTGACTCAGTTCAGAGATGGAAATAGGCCTTTTGTATTCAGCAATACACACTTAGCTCAGCCTTTCTGGCTGGTGATGGAGTAGACATAACTTTTTGGATGCCAATAGAAAACACATTTGTTTAATTGACTCTGATCCTTCACTCTTACCTGCCCAGTGGGATGCTTCAAAAAGAGCATGTTCTTCTGCATAGATTGTATTGAACAGTGAAGGTTTGCTTGATGCAAAAATTATTCACTGCATGTCTGCCATCTGTTCTCCCAGTCATTCAATTCTCAATCTGATCAGTAGAGCTCCTCAATTATTCGAGTGAAAAAACCTTGAGTGAGAAAATGGCATTAATGTTTTATGCCACTTTTTTTGGCTGAATAAACAATACTGGAGTGTACAAAGGATTAATAGATACTTCCTGTTGGGTTTCAGCTATGTTATTATGAGAAATTTTGTCTGCTAAAATATGAGCCTTGCAGTACCTCTGTAGGCATAAATTATCTGGTTTTTCATTTTGAAGGCTAGCTTGTTGGCCTAAAGGCAGTTTTTTCATTTACAAAGTACTATAGCTTTCACATTTTTTCTAGTACACGCCCCCATATGTTGTGTGTTACGTCCCTGCATACATTGATGTTGGTACCTTAACAAAGAATCAAATCGAAGTCTTTGTGTATAGTCTTTGTGTATATAACTGAAAGCTGGTGTTGCATAGAGCTGACCAACAAAAAAATCTAAGACACAGCAATTTACAATAAAAGCAAAACCGTGAAATGTGTCTGTGCCTTTTTTCCCTGTCCATGTGGGATTAGGGTATTGCTGTGGGAGTTTGGGATGTAAGTTCCAGTTTTGATTACTGCAAAGTAATTTAGCAGGCAAAAGCTGCCGGCCTCAATTAGGCAAAATAAGGACCCAAACCTGAACATTGTGCTACGAATCTCACCAGTGGCCTCTTGTTGAGATGGCTGTACCTTTGTGTTTTCCTTTTTTCAACAATCAGAATTGCCTACCAAAGTTTATCTAACACTGCTCAAATGTAATTTTGACCTCCTGAAATTGCAGGAGGTCAGAGTACACATTGAAATTTTCTTTTCCTGCTTCTAGGCATCACACGAATAATATAAAGAGATTCAATTCTGCTGTTTCCCTTCTGACACTGACAGTGAAATTTACTTTTATATATTGTAAATTTAATCCCACTTGACTACTATAAATGTGTGTATGTATGAGTACGTGTTTGTGTTTGCAGGGCTGTCTTCTAATCAAGACCTAAGTGAGCTTAAGGTAGGTTTGATGCTGGCTCACTCTGCAGAATTTTGTTTCATTGCATTGAAAAGTTGAAGTGTGCAGAAGTTTCAATCAATTAAAGCTACACGAAACTCAAAATAGCATGAGTTCATGACATTATATACCCTAACTGGATGTAACAAAGGTGTTGATTTATCAGACTGCTGCCTCTTCCTTCAGTATGCTGAAAATTTGTAGGAAGTATTGGTTAAAGTTGCTATAGAAAATTTCAGGCTGTTCTGTTCTTACCTTTGTAAAGATTTCAGAGTTCTGGGGTTTTTTTTGTCTCTTAATCTTTCTTTCTGTTGCTATGTTGCCCTATTTCTAAATATTAAAGGTGACTTCTGTGTAGAACTGAATTTGTGTGCTTAAGGTCAGTAAAGTTTTTGAAAGTTTCGTATTGTAGAACAGAACAAAGATGTTTCTTTATTGTTCAGAGAACACTGATGCATTTGTTGACCACCAACACCTTTTCTAAGGTTTTAGGGGATGTAAAGAAGATATTGTATTAATTGAACCCGATCCAAATCAACTGGTATGATTTGTGTTATGAAAATATTTTAGCAAGACCATTATAATGTTTCTATCAGAATCAATACACTAATGAAAGCAGAATTGAGTGTTATATTTTGGACTAAATTTTTTTACACTGTTTTATACCAAGGCTTATTAGAGGAAATAAATTACTCGCATATGGAAGGTATCTTGATCAGAACTAATGGCATGTTTGTGATTGGGTTTTCCATAAACCAAGAAAAAGCAGCTGGCCGAATCTTCTCTGAATTCAATAATATAATGAGGCATGTTACTGAAGTCATAGAATCATTAGGTTTTGAAAAGAATTTCAAGGTCATTGAGTTCAACCATTAACCCAGCACCACTGTGTTCGCCATTTAATGATGTCATCAAGTGCTTCAGCTGCATGTTCTCTTTGAATGCTTCCAGGGATGGTGGCTCAACTGCTTCCTTGGCCAGCCTGTTCTGGTACTTGATAACCCTTTCAATGAATAAATTTTTCTTATAATTCTATTGGAACCTCCCCTGGCACAGCTCAAGGCCATTTCCTCTCCTCTTGTCTCTTCTTACCTGGAAGAAAGCAAGCCCCACCTGGCTATACACTTCTTTTGGCAGTTGTAGAAGTGCTAAGCTTTACCCTGAACCTCCTTTTCTCCAGGCTAAGCACCCCTAGCTCCCTCATGCATTTCTCACAGGAATTGTTCTCCAGACCCTTCACCACCTCTGTTGCCCTTCTCTGGATGAGCTTCAACACCTCAATGTCCTTCTTGTCATGAGGGGCCCAAAACTGAACACAACACTTGAGAGGCAGCCTCACCAGCGCTGAGTATAGCAGGACAATCCCTGCCCTGGTCCTGCTGGCCATATTATTGTTGGCCAGGATGCCATTTGCCTTCTTGGCCACCTGGCCAAATGCTGGCTCATGTTCAGCTGATTGTGGATCAGCACCCCCAGGTCCTTTTCTTCTGGGCAGTTTCCCAGCCACTCTTCCCAGCCTGTTGTGCTGCATGGAGTTGTTGTGACCCAACACTCTGCCTCATTGAACCTCATACCCTTGCTTCAGCCCAACAACCTGGCTTGTCCAGATCCCTCTGGAGACCCTTCCTGCCCTTCAGCAGATCAGCACTCCCATGCAGCTTGGTGTTGTCTGTGAACTTGACAGAAGGTTCACTTCAATCCCTTTGCCCACATCATAGATATTAAGCAGGACTGGCCCCAGTACTGAGCCCCAGGGAACAGCACCTGTGACCAGCCACCAGCTGAATTTGAGGTCATTCACCACCATGCTCTGGGCTCAGCTATCCAGCCAGTTTTTACCCAGTGAAAAGTACACACCACTACACCAGGAGAAGCCCACTTCTCCTGGAGAGTTGTGTGGGAAGCTTTGGCTTTACAGAAGTGCAGGTAGACTATCCACAGCCTTTTCCTCATAGGGAAATGGGTTGCGTTGTCATAGAAGATCAAGTCAGTGATGCAGGATCTGTCTTTCCCAATCTCATGCTGTCTGGGCCTTATTCCCTAGCTGTGCTGTGCCTCAGATTATCTGCTCTGTGAGTTTTCCTGGCACTGAAGTCAGGCTGACAGGCCCTAAACTTGGTCTCATCCAGGATTTGAACCTGACGCCTCTTGTACCCTATGGGAGACTCATACTCCTAGATCAACAAGCTGACATAGATATATTGACAGTTATTTCTAATTATTGCTCTTGCTCCTGAATATTGGAAAATAAAAAAAAGAAAAGAACAAAAAAGCAAAAAAACCCAAGACTTTAATTTTCAGTTAAACTTGCAAAACTCAAGAAAGCAAAGCCAAACTCTTGTTATTTCATTGCAGTATTCTGAATGACGAATATGGATGGAAGGACATAGCGTGACAAAAGGCATCTGAGTTGGCAAAGATCTGAAGGATGGAGAAATTGTTCCATTTGAGTCTTTTTTTTAAGTTCAAAGTGGCTTTTAAAGAGCTTGTGAAGTTATTATAAAACTAATTCAGTACAGTGAAGTGCAAGGTAACAAACTCTGGAAAGCAGTTTGAAATGTTCAAACCCACTGATGGGTCCTAAGTTAAATTCTGCTTTTCAATCACACAGTTGTCGTTTGTTATTGGGTTACTGAAAATATCTGCATAGTGCTTAGTTATGGCTAAAATGATTAAAAATTACACTTAACAATAGTTTTTGAATAAGAAAGGGTTGAGAACATACTAGAAACATATGTTGCTGTTTAGCAGAGAATATGTAAAGTATTTTTTGGTTTGTCGTTTTGGGGTTTTTTTGGTCTTTTTCTTCATTTTGGAGAAGAAAGAACAGAGGGAGCAGGGCTAGGAAGAAAACAGTGGAAAGGAATAAAACTCGGGATTTCTCTGTGGTCTTAGTGGAAAAGATTCCATGGATTGCAGGAGTATATCAGCAAGACTTTTGTGGGGGACTGTGAGGAACATTTTAAATAGGAAAGTGGTAAGATAACAAGAATTCTGGGCTTGTAAGAGTTCTTAAGTTATTACCAAATGAAGAGAAGTTAAATAATAAAGACTGTCATCTGGATTTATTGATTTCTGCTTTTGGACAAGTAGGGATAACATGTTTATTTAATGAGGAAAGTGGAAAAAATAGTCTTTTCAAGCAGCACTTGTGGAAAAATTAGTTTTATTTGCCCTTGATGCATAAATAGTCTGAGAAACTCATGGTGTCTCTCTGAAGCTTTTCCTGAGAACAATTTAAAAAAATAGAGAAAATGAGTTAGGAAAGAAATATCTTGTATCTCTCTCTCACTGCTCTTCTCAAACAGAATAAATGAGACTAAGTCAATATTTCTTGAAACTGGAGAACTAGAGAAAATTAAGAATTTTTTTTTTATTTTGAGTATAGGGCTATAAAAAAGCTGTGCTGTACCAATTTCTGTGCCTCTAAATGTGTGCCAGGTGCTGACCATCTCATGTAGGAAGATACTTTCTTAAAGGAAGGCACCGGCAGATCTGCAGCCTACCTGTGCTTTAATCCAAAGTCTTTGTTGCTCTTGGATCAGGTGAGGCCACATCTGAGACATGAGTGGTTACTGTGATGATTGCTTACATTACATATACAATTTTTGTCTAGTATCATTTGCCTCATCTATATCTCCTTAACTGTTGTGCCATGACCTAAAAAAGGATGGCCTTGTACATAAAATACTGAAGAAACTAAAGAACTACTGAACATAATAGGGTATATTAGAACTGCAGGGCTCTTTTAAAGATTGTAAAGTGAAAAAAGGGGCTCCCATGTCTTAAAATATGCATAAATTATGACTTCATTTCTGTTTCAGGCATTGGCGACCCAACTCCCATGGTTTATGATATGAGTGGCCTGAGGCAACAGAATTTAAGAAATAATGTGCTCCATTATTCTCTATAATGAGTTTAGCACACAACAGGAGTGGGTACTGGCTGTTTGCTAGGGACTGTGGTCTTCAGGGTGCAGAATAACTGAGTTTTACCTGTGTGTATTATAGGTGTTGAAATGACTGAAAATGGACTTTGTCAGCAGTATAAATCTGTTAACACTTTCTTGAATATGAAGTGTGAGAACACTTATTTTCTTTCCAATGTTAGCAGTGAGCCTTCAGCCAGATATTGAATATAGGGGGGATTTTTATGTGTTGCAGGTTTTGTTAGTTTTTTGTTTTGCCAGTGGCAGGGTTTGTTTCACTTATGGGCACTGTGGCTGTTACATATGCTTGCATGCTCTTGTATCCTTGGGATTTTTTAGATAAAATATTCTCATTTGTCTTTGGGATGTTTTTTCCCCTCCTTTCTCTTTGAAAAAAAAGTTAAGTTGTCCTGCAAATGTTGAAAACTCTGAATGTTGAACACTTCTCTCTTTTTGCAGAACCTGATCTGCAAAAGCAATAGTAGCTCAAGCCTCTGAATTCACCTGGTATGTCTACAGGTTATCCTGGAAAAGCTCTCTGGGACTGATTTAACTAGTTCAGTCCTGGGACAGAAAGAAAAAATATTAGAGACTTCTCTGTTAAGACTGTTAAATAGGATAGTAGATATTTAGGGACGAACAGGTTTTTAATCTTCCTTGGTTTTTCCTTGGCACAAATTATGTAGAGAAAAAACACTAGACAGTTTTGGAAAAAGTCATTAGAATGGATTACATTTTCCAGAAGACTGTTGCTTTCATTAGAATAACTGATAACTTTGATTCTCCCTACTCCACCAATTCTTTTTCTCAGCTCATGGGAGAGTATTCCTTTCCCAAAGAACTATTGCAAAGATGATGTGATAATCTTAGTAGGGATATGCTAATAGTTAGGTTAATCTGAAATATCTTGTGAAGCTAAAATTTTATTTAGAATGTGTTGATATTTGTATGTCAAGCATTATAAGGGTAAATCACAATTTGTTTTTGGATGTTGCTTCTTGATACCCATGGATGCTGTATATTTTTTGGTTGAATAATGCACCTGTGACAAAGAATGGCAGTATATTTTTGGTGCTTTTATACATGAATTTTACCAATCTGTACTTCAGTGCTATGGAAATAGTGCTCATACATACACTCTGACCAAAGGAAAATCTTAAGCTGGGAAAAAACACAAATGTGCAAAACAAAACTGCCATAGACAGAAAGGAATTCACTGCAGAGTTCCTGTAAGATTTTTAATTATTTCCTGTTATATTAATTTTTCTGCAATAATTGTCAGTTTTTTAATTATTTCTGACTATTTAGAAGGTACTTTCAACTTTTTTTATTTGCATCCGGGCAGGACAGGGAAATTCAGAGAGAACGTAATTTATCAGAATACTAAAAGAGGTCTGATGAAATAAGATGGAACCAGAAATTCTGTATAGCTCCCTAATAACATGCTTAGAAAAATACAGCTTTAAAATGCAAAAAGCAGTAGAAAAGCAAGCAAGCTTTGCTGTTTATTATTGGTGCACATTTGCATAACTCAGTAGTTCATAAGACTACATTAAAATGTTTCTGGTTATGAACACAATATAACATATGACACATGCTAATTGTAAAAATACATTTTAGTTGACTGACGTATTTATGATGGTGTTTAGCACAATTAGAGCACTCAGTGTTAACTGTTCTGCTCTAGCAAATTAGTGTTTCCAATTAATTGTCCTGCTGAATGTGTGATTACAGAATATCCCTTCTCAGACTTCAACATCGTGGGCAATAGCTAGAGAAAAGTAATTACTTAAACTTTCCAGTGCATATTTGGGTGCTAATCATTTCACTGTTGTTCCCCTGCCCCAGTTAGCTGTCATGAAATTTTATTTATTTTTGTTTTTCTCATGAAGATGGTAATTCCTTGTACTTTTACACTTTAAAAGTCTTGGTGAAGTTATTTAGATAACTTGTCATTCATAAAAGCATTTGTCCACAGGTGCATGATTGTCCCAATTTTTTTGTTGTGGGACCTAAATAGGATAGAAAACATACTCTTTCCACTGAATGTTTTAAAGAGAACTGCCTGTAAATCCTATCAACTTTTGACATAATTTTTCCCATATCTAGATCTTTTCTCTGGGCTTACAATTAGATGATGTTCTGAAACCTACTTGCCATGTTGGTCAGTGAGCAAACAATGTCTTAACCATTGTGAAAATAAAGCTATATGTACAGTCACTTGTGACTTTAGAATATTTTTTGCTTATTGTAGTTGCAGATGCATATATTCTGCATATGATTTTATGAATAAAAATTAGCATAGAGATTAACACAGGTGAAGGCAAATAGTATTTATGTTTAATAAATTATTTATGTTTACAGTCCATAAATTACTTATATGAAGGCATTGTTAGAGCTTCAGAAGCAATGATCACAGAGGACAGTAGTTATTGGAGTTTTTTGAAAATGTTTCTTTAACCTTCTTGGAACTGGGGCACCAGATTCACTAGCACATATGCGATGGTGTGTTCTTTGTAGGTGCTTTTTCTAAATCATAATTGGTTTAACTCTTAACCCAATGGTGAGATGATCTCTAAAGTCATAATTTTTACCTTACAGGACAACCATTTATCTGGCATGCTTTATTGAAAGCATCAACTTTGATGAAAACAAACGTCAATCTCTTCAGCTATGTTCATGATCACTTAGTTGGCAAATTGATATTAGGGAATAGCCATTATCAAGTCAGAACTCTTGTGGGCTTGTTCTGCTACCTTGCATTACCCTGGTATCTTACCTGAAAGAAAAGTATAAGTATATCCATAGGAATAGGATGAGATTTGATTTGTTCCTTGACCATAGCCAGAAAAATTCTTAGTGGAATCTATTTGCAATGTCTGTGTCAGGATGATGATGTACACCCAACAGGCTCTGAGAAGTAGCTTTCCTGCCCATTCAGAGTAAAGAGACCCCAATTAGTTGGGATCTCTTTAGTTGGGGATACTGTGAGGTTGCATGTAATGGAAGATATCTGCACCTACCTGATGTGGATGACATTTTGCAGAACCTGCAATTTGAAGTGATCTTATGACATCCTTCTACTCCTACCAAGCTACCTGACCTCCCTTCCAGAGGTAATGGATTCTTTTGTTTCCCTAGTCTCTAGTCTTAAATTCTCTTTTTAACCAAGCTGGTCCTCTTCCCCAAAAACTTGTCTTTCCTACACCTAGCTACAGCCTGCTCCTGAACATTAAATGATTCTTTTTTTAAGCACATCCAGCTTTCCTGGGCTCCTTTGCCCTTCAGGACTGACTCCCAAGGGATTCTATCTACCAGTGTCCTTTAACCGGTCTAGCAGGGCACCTCCCCTGGTGGTGATTGTTTATCAGTTGTGTTAGGAAGTTGTCTTCTGCATCCTCTGGGAACCTTCTAGGTTGCTTTTTCTCTGCTATGTTGTGTTTCTAATAGCCATCTGAAGTTGAAATTTCCCATGAGTACAAAGTGCTGTTATAGATGATATCCAGAGATATTAGTGCTGGATGCTTAAATGGTACCTCCCTCAGAGGCAACTTCTGCTCCAGTTGCTGTTCGGGAAAGATGGATTCAGCCTGAGAAGTGACATCAGTAATCCTTCCAAGTCTTGTTCAATTTGTTTGATTAAAACATTAGGCTTATAAAGCTCAGGTGCTAGAAATTTAAACTTAATGGTGTGAGGTCTGATAGATGCTTTTTTGTGCTGCTAAGACACCTCGCCTGCAATGCTTTTCCTAAAGCACCACCTCTGATCTGAAACTGATCAATGTACAAAACAATGGATGAGACTGGATCTGTAGGCTACCAAATTGATTTATGACCTTGATTCCTAGATATTTTTTTAGAGTAATGTTTGAATTAGTTTGCAAGAAAGGTTCACAGGTAGTCAGCAGGGAGATGCAATTACTTACTAAACATATCATGCTTACAGGAGGAGGATACATTTACTATTTAGTCTCTTGAAATGCTATCGCTGCTTTATAGGAATTAAAAACTGACTCCTTTTTTAAAAGTGCCTAAGAAGTTAAGCACCTGTGTGGGTCTCAGCTTGGAAGCTGAAAGGAATTATTTAACTGCTCAAGCCAGTTAAATAATTGTATCAAAGTGAAATTGAAATAATCCTTACTGTTGCAAGAGGTGCTATAATCTTGAACAAACTGTTAGATTGGGCAGCATGAAAGGCTGTATGCATCCTTCATATTCTGTATTTACTTGCTCGTGATAATGCCTGAAATATTGAAGGTCTGCTCCTTAACACATTCTAGTTTAGGGAGAGTATTCAGCCCCAATATTCTTCTGTCAGAACCAAGTAAAATTGTTGAGTTATGTGATAAACCATGGATTTATTGCTGGCAGATGTGGGGAATATATACTGAAGCTCATAAAAATGCATTTCATATCAAATATTTGTATTAATAAAGGAGTTAGCCTCAGAAATAAATTACTGGAAGTCAGAAAACATGCAAGTTCAGATGGAGGTGCTCAGTTCAGGACCTCTAATTCCTTCTATTTCTGAAGTTTCTATAGTGTTTTTGTGGTTGTTTTTTTTTTTTTTTGTGAAGAGAGCAAGAAATATGAACTAATGTATGAATTGAATAGTGTTGTGTACATTTTTAGAGAGAAGTTGTAACGTAAAAATGAATGTAGCCTACTTAAAGAATGGGGGGGAGGTAATTTATGCTGTAATATGTCACCATATGTTGAAGTAAGGAGCTCTCTTTATGGACCTGTAGCCTTCCTTACTATTCTTATTAAATTGCTTTTTATTTATAATATAGCTAATTGGAGTCCCATAGACGGTTTTTTTGTCAAAGTCATATTTCTTGCAGCATCAAGAACATGCTAAGTATAAAATTGATTTTTGAGCCAACAGTAGGCATTTCAATTGGAAGGTTTTTTTATCACCTCCACTGATTTTTTTTTTTTTCTCCTTCATGTATCCTTTTCTGAGTTCTATTCCTGGTTTCATTACAATTTCTCAAACATTTGTTTCTTTTGTGTGGATTTTGGGTCCATGTCTCCTCTGACCCTGCCTCATGTTGCCTTGCTTTATGAGGAAAATGGAGCATGGAATCCATTGCTGTTTTCTCCTCGGGGTTACTTGGACCTTTTCTGACACTTAAAAAAATGTGCTCCAACTTTGTTTCAATGAACTTGTTAAAAGAGAATTAACTGTTATTTTTTTTAAACGTTGTTTCCTGGGGCAAGTACACAACTTTCCTTCCCCTATCTGCCTGTCTACTTTTTAGTCATTCAGTTGGTCACCACTGGTATTAATTGAATATAGATGGCAAGAGAAATCAAAGGTACTAGTTAATAGGTATTTTTAAAATCAAAATGGCTGCATAGATGTACAAATAAATGCAAACTGAAGAAAAACTCGAGTATTGATGGAAATATAACATATTATGTATAAGAAATCTAACTGCAAACTGTATAACCGTTTATGTTTCTGGGATGCAAAGCTTTGCCCAAAACTTGGGAGTTATTAGAGACAGGCATCCTGACATTCTGTAAGGGCTTTTTTGTGTATTGTATGAATCTGTAAGAGTGCTCTGTCACAGAATATTTTATTAAAACTTTAACAGTTTGCTTGCCTTGGTGACTTCAGTCTTCTCCATTCACAAGTTAAGCTGTCTTGTTTTCTTGCTGAGCTTTTCTTGTCTGTTGTTGAGTGCTCATTGGCATAATGCTGCAGGTAATGCATAAAATAGGTTTTAGGCTCAGAGAGGAAAAGTATTTGCCTTGTGACTTCTCCTATTGTGCCCAAAGGTATCCTCCTGTTCAGTGACCTAGTGAATGACAAAGAGAAATGAAAGGGGACTTCTGTCTTCATGCTTTGCTCTGCTGGAAGGAGGGAAGCCCAGCTGCTTTTAGACAGCAAGACTGAGGACAGAACCAAATTACACACTGCGAATAATTAGAACAACATGGATTTAATATTATTATTGCCAGGCATTATTGTAGTCATTTCATCACAACTGCTTTGTTCCTGGTTTCCGTAAATAACATCAGGTTCTAGGCAATCAGAGAAAACAAATTCAGATTCAGTTACCTAAGATATTGCTCTTATACTTCTTCAGCTTTTCTTTTGTCTCTTCAATATAATATTTTTCTTTGACCTAGATAACTTTTCATTTGACTCCTTGAACACAGTAACAGAAATGTTAAGAATATTCTCCCTTCTTTTTGGATGATTTTGAATAGCCTTTCATTAATCCTCTTCCATTATATTTTGAATTTCAACAGCCTTGTAGCACATGGATAAATACTGCCTTCTGAATGGTAAAAAATAAGAAGCAGCAGAGGAAGTATGAGGAAGGGGAGAGGAAGAGGCTTTGTGGCTATGAAATCAGAGGTGGTGTTGGTGGCTGTAGTAACTCTGAGGGTCAGCACTGTATAAATGTGAAATTCCACCTTCTGTGAGATGTGACCAATGAAAAATTTGAGTGTAATCTGTGACATCCACTGATGAACCATAGGACTGTGTGCACTGAGTAGTACAGATGTCTTCTGGAGGATGGAATAATGGAGTTTAAGGTCTGTAATTACAGAAGTCCAGAATAGAAAATTTGGATGGATGTAGCTTTATGGTGAAAAAATATTTACATAATAAATGTTTCCTGGTCATATTGTTGATTTGATGAGACTTTTTTTTTTGCTGGGTGGGGGGGCTAGGACAGTGAAAACTAAGCTTTTAAAGGGAGTTGGACCGTGGAGGTGGTCACTACATGTATTTGCACTGCTAAGTCAGATTTATTTAGTAATTTATTCCTGAAGAAGACCATACCTGTATAATTTGATATTCCAGTGGATGACAAATCTGAGATACTGCCAGTAACTTGCATATGGAAGCTGTTTGCTCTGGAAAGCATCCATTTTGTGATGCTCTGATGCATTTCTAGCCCTACATAAACTGGCTGGATGTCAGTCAGAAGCTGCACTCATGTTTTCTGCAAGGGATAGATTTACACCGGTGAGCTGATTTACGTCAGGACTGTGATCTTGGTATTGGTGCCCCAGTTTGTTCTTGTCTTGCTTTGGCTTATCTCAAGTTGATCATGGAGCACAAAACCTGACTTTTAGATGAGCCCGTTTGAGGCAAGGTCATTTCCAGTGTTCCAGCACTGAATTAGTGCTCGGCTCAGACTGGGGACAGTCAGAAGTGCATTGTTGGCACGTGAACCATTTGAGTGCTGAGTTGCTCCTGTTGGGCTGTAGCTCCTACTTGGCAGAACTATTTGCCAGCACACCCATAGCTTTTGGCACAAAAGCCATAGGTTACTGATTCCTGTAGTAAAAACCACAATGATCACTAGGGGTGAGTTAGATCTGAACAGAAAATCTTAATAGTGTCTCTGTCTGACTCGAGTGCTTGACCTAATGATGACTATACATCTGTTTTTGTAATGTGTTGGTGGAAGGTGTTTTTCTCAAGGCTGTGTGATACTTTGGATATACTTTTTTTTAAGTGGCAAAGATCTGATTTTCATTTCTCTTTTATTTTTACTGTTAATTCCTCATTGCTGAATTGCCATTTGAAGTTCTTTTTGTCCCACAACTCTTTCTCTGTTATTTTTCTGTGTCTCTTTCGTGCACTTTTAGTTGACTTTTTCCTTCTTAATTAGATATGTGGCTTCAACTTTGAGAGAAAAATCCTGGCAATTGATTTCCCACTCCAAAAATGTGTTTTGAATATTTTTAATGTTGATACAGTGCTATTAAACCACAGCAGAGAACCTTAATATCAGCCTAGCTTACTTAGGTGATTTTGAGATAGCATTTTTTTTTTCTGGTATCCTTTCTAATGCTTTGGTCAATGGGGAGAATAATCTCCCAAGCCCACCTGCTTCTAATATTTGAGTGAAAATAAGAGCTGGGTTTTGAATGAAAATGGGAGCTGAGTTTACTTATAATTTTCAGGTGGATAATCTCTGGTGGTTGTATTTTGTCAAGGTATCAGCATCCAAAAAAGTCATGAAACCAGCTGAGCTAGGAAGGTTAAGGAAGCAGCCACTCTGCATCTCTGTAGTAATCCCATAGAAGTGAGACTGCTGGAGAATCAAAAACATTTAGGGTGAGGAAATCAAATGGAATAATATATTTTTTTTTAAAGAATACTTTGACTTCAGCAGCCACAGTGCTGTATTCTATTTTCCATAAATTTTTGCAAGCTAAGCCAAAGCTGGTGAAGTTAGTGTAACATACTGTGTAAAGTATTTTTCATGCAAGGCTTGTCTCCCAAAATTCTTCAGGGTTGAACAATGTGGTGTTATTGTGATACCAAAGTTTATTATACTGATGGGAGTGAGGGAACACTGAAATAGGATGATGTGAAAATTTTGTTGTTTTAAAGTATTTACTATTTTCAAACCCAGCCAAAACTTTTCTGTATTAAAAGGGTTGTTCAACAGCAGCACATTATTTTATCATGTTTGCTCTATTTTTTAAGCTGGAAAGCAAATACACTTAAGACTCTTGTGAAGATCTTGGTCCAGTGATCTCAAATATACATGAGTGCTCTTTTTTAAATGAAACAGCCTGATGTTTTTAAACCCTTAGAAACGCAGGATGATCTTAAAATTTTTAAAGATTTAACTAGATTTCATCTCATATTGAAAAAAAAAATTAATTTGATCTGAATCTGTTTGCTTGCTCCTTGCAATTACTAGGAAGGCCTCTTTATCATCTCTGATATTCCCTTTTAATTTGGATAGTATATGGTCAAATTAAAATCTTGAATGACTCGATCCTTTTACCTTAAATTTTCTCATATAGTACCTATGTATGATTTTAAAAATATTTACTTGGGGTCTTCAATACTTGTGTGCTCTAAATATATTCAGACTTTCTTTTTGAAATGGTTCATATTGAGAGCATGGGTGAAACCTGTTTGTGTTCCTGTTTAAATATTTTGCCAAGTCTGGGAAATTTCCAGAGGCAAACCAGAATGCTCACCGTGTATTCCTTAGCAAGGTATTCAGGACACCATAAAATAACAAAAATCCCCACAAACACAGTTCTTGTTACCTACAGCTTTTGTATAACTTTCAACACCAGCTGGTGGTGGATCTTTATATAAGGAACATAAGTATAGTTGCAGCACCATTTTCAACTCTACTGAAACAAAATGAAATGCCTTGGGGCAATGCCTCTACTTGCACATATTTTAAACCTTCCAGTAAGGATGTGCATGCTTATGTAATAATATTAACTTTCTCTGATGCTTTTGATGCACCCCAGTGAAATTATACCAGCTCTTGAAGCTTTTTGTACCTACTGAGTTGAGAAAGACAGCACAACCTATGTTAATGGGTTGTAAATAGCATTGTTTAAGCTTGTCTCACAGCTCCACTAGGTTTTGATTTGCTTTTCTGCCCTCATAAATATTTATACTCATCCATGCTTGACAGCTGAAGAAAATCTGTCCAAGCAAGTCTTTTGGCCTAATCAATGTAAATTTATAGAAGCTCTGTTCTGGAGTGCTGAAGGCAGCGAAAACCACTGGAGTGCTGCTGTGGTAATCTCCATCCTAGCCACACGTCAGCAGCAAACTCACTGTCTTGTGACATGGGGAGTGAGAGTGGGTCAACATTCATCATCATCTGAATAAACTAAATGCTTGTGGTACAAAACACTACTGTGTCCTGCCATTCACTGTTAAAACTTTAAGGATTTAAAACTGTAAACATTACCAATATAATGAATTGCAATAGCAGCTCTTTACTGCACTCACTCCTCTTCATCTGAGGAACAGCATATTCTACTTTTTTCCTGTGTTGTACTGTTGGTGTGAATATGGGAGTGCTTATGGAAACTGTTCTGGGAGGCATAGTGAATGGCTAGCAAACCCTGAACTGTAAGGGTCTCAAACCAGCAGAAGCTGCCTTGTAATAAATTAAGGGAAACTAACAAGAGGAACTTAATTTTGGATCGTTTACAGCATACTGGCAGGTTTGTGTTAGAAGGATATCTAGCCTTTATTAGGGTTTTAAGGCTATCTGGCTCTTGTAGGTGCTAAAAATAGTGGTAGAGATGGTATAAAAATCCCAAGGATTTTTGCTCCTAGGAGAGGAGGTAGCATGGCAATATGGCTAGCAGATTCCTGCAACTCCTAGCTTGTTTCCTATTTGATAATGATGATCCAATTACTGTTGGAAGTCAATGAGTTTTGAATGCCTTTCTGTTTGCAGCAACTTGAACTGCATTTGCTCTGATTAAATGTGTTCAGACGTAGTTGGTGCCCTCTAGGTGCTCTAGTGCTGGTGAGAGGAGTAAAGGTAGGAGCAGCTGGAGACATTTGGCTAGCTGCAGGTTTTGCAGATGTGGGAGAAGAGATGGCATGTAAGTGAGCATGTAGGAGCCCTCCCCTCTGGCGAGATGTCAGGATCCATTTGGCAGACTGACACTCAGCCTGAACGAGGGCTGAGCCTGCATTGGAGAGCCCAGCTGAGGCAGGTGCTTGTGCACTTGGCAGCAGTTTGGGCTCTGGGCTTTGCTGTCTTGGGAAGGAAGGGTGTGCTGGAAACGGATAAATTGCTGTGACAAAGAGGTTCTTGTGCCTGGTGATGATGTTATGGAGTAACTACACTGTAAAGAACTGATTTAAGTGCATGTTCAGCATAGCTGGTACTGCATCACAAGTGTTTTTCTAATGTAGTTATAGCAGAGAATGTGTTAATGCCTCTCACTCTTTTCCTTAACGTAGTTAGGGAAAAAGCTTTTAAGTAAGTTTCAGTTAAGCTGTTTAGTTCAGTTAGGTTCATTTACAACTCACTGTACCTTGCTGATGTGACTGAACTACTTGAACCCTATGGACAATATTGCACATCTATCACATGGTGGTTGTGGTGCAGAAGGTCTGAAGACTGAAGCTGATTACCAGTACTGAAAGCATTACTGTGCAGGGTGGGATTTGTGCCATTTAATATGTCTAGTATAGCATTTAGCATCTGGCCTAAACTGTAGTTCTATCTCTTCTCCTATTCCAGTAGAGTCGAGGAAAGGAAAAGATTACTTCTCTCAAATAATTTATACTATTTACATCTTTTACACATCTAATTTTAGAGTATGATGTATCATATTTATGGCAGTAGATATTTCCTTAAATGGATTAGCTAAAGTATGTTGGAAAATTTAGTTGTATAACCTAATAAAGTTAAATTACTCTAAGTTGATCTTTATATGCAGGCCCACTGGTGTCTTGCAATTGGTTTTGTAAAGATGTGAGCATAAATGTATGACACCTATCAACTGTTTGATATTAACCTGCTCCCTTTCCTTTCTAAAATACAACACAAAAATCATTCTAAATTTAATTTTCTTAGTTTCACTGAGTGATTTCAAAAGCCAAAACAAATCTGAAAAGTTGGAATAAAAATTAAAGAATTCCAGGTTCTAAGTCTGTTTACTCCTGATTGTGGCCTAAACAGTTGAAGAAAAACAAGGAAAATGTTTTGATCTTAGTAAATGCTGCTTCTGTAGTGGGCTTAAATATAACTCAAATGATAATCTTATGGTTAAAAACAAATCAAAAGAAAAAAACCAGCAAGACAAGCCTGTGAGCTATAGATGTTTTGCATTTTGAAACTGGGTACACTTGATTCAAGCTCTCATTAAGCAATATTAGCTACAGAACATTTTCTATGTTTTTTACGTATATTTTGTGTCACGTTTTGGCATATGACCAGACAAAATAATAAAACTTCCATTTGGGAGTTCAGAATAAAATCTCTTCGCCAAAGTCTGTTTGCATTAATTCTCCTTTAGATTTACTCAATTGAGTGATGTGGCTGTGGTCTGTAATCATTTTGCTTGCTTAAGCATATGTGATATAAAAAATAGTGTTTATAATGCAGTTGTCACATTGATGCACAAGGATGTGCTAGCTCAGGGCATCCATTGCTGATATGTGCATGGTTTCTCAGCTGTAGGTGTTGAGGGATATATTGTTAGCTAAGATTTTTCCAGGAGAATGAATCTTTAGAACCTTTAGCAATGTTCAGTCAAGTCTGAACTTTTGGTGTTCCAAGTGGCCAGGAGCCATCATCTTTGAACCATTAAATGGTATGGGAGAATGGAAAGCTTATGAGTCTACTGATATAAAAGCATGGCAATGGGATTAGTGTTGATCACTTTCCTCAGGAGAGAGGCTTGATTGAGGGTGATGTCTGGCAATATAAGGTTGCTGTGTAATCCACGCTGTAATAGTTGTTGTCAGCTTTGACTTTGGCCATTAATCACAGTTTGTCCTCCACACGTACTCAGCTGGGGTTGAACACTGTGAGCCTTCCCTACACAGCTATCTGTGATTCAATATCAAATTCTACTCAGTGTATCAACAGTCAGGCTACATCAGATTGTTTTCAATCACAGTGAAATGTGGAGCTAGAAAAGGCCTCTTTTCTGTATCTGTTTTCAAATACTTTTCCAACTTTTAACCTTGACCTAGATTTGTGCAGCTTTCCCAAGAGAGAATTTGTAGTTTTTCCAAGTACAATGCCTTATACACAAACATGCCTTGCTATATCTATCTAAAGTGAACAGCAAATGAGATTGTCACTCTGAAGGGTTATATTTCTATATATAAACTTACCCCTGATCTATTATCTGATAATTTGACGTACTAGTATTTTAATGGGAAACCAGTTTATTTCTAGAAGTCATCATAATTTCCTCATAACTTGCTCTAAAAATCAGTTCTAATCAGATCCAATAACATCTGATACCTCTTCTACTGAGACCAGCTTATCTTCATCAAAACTTTGCATTTACATAAAGATCATTCCCCAAGATTTAGTTGCTTGTATCTCATTTATAGAGGCTGTCTGAGGAGCTGGGTGTACTTGTTCACTAGTTCTTTCCCTTTCCAAAAAATTATTATTCAGAAGGAAAGCTAATTACAAGGTTAAAGATGGTCTAATCCACTGCCTTGAATTTTCTCATTTTTCTGTGTTATTCATATTTTTTGGCTGGGCATGGGAAGCACAAGCTGAATGTGGATTCCCATGCTGGCTGCTGTCTGTCCACTACACCTGTTTCTTTCCAGGAGAATATCTCAGGTATGCACCTGTACTCTAGTTCACAATTAAGGGGAGTTGCAGGTTTGAGACTCTTGAATCTTTTAATTGGCTTTTAAATTCTGTGGAGCAAGAAAATATTTTGACTCAGAAACAGAAACTTGGAAACAGCTTTGCTGCCTGTTGTCTAAAAACCCCAGGGAACTTGAGGAGTTTAATCTCCTCTGCCTAGGGATGAACTACTTTTGTCTGTCACCTCTTGTCTCTTAATGCTAAAGCAATCTTGCTTGGCAAAATTACTCATTTACCCCCAGCTTTTTTGAAGAAAAACATATTTCTTAGTACTTTAAACCAGATTTTTTCTTGTTGCTGCTTGAGTTTGTAGCTCTTCAGACTCTAGTCTCTATTAGTTCCTCTGACCAGAGAAACAGTCTGACTTTTGGGGCTTGGGTGAAAAAGGAGAAGTTCAGCTGAGAAATTGCTATAAAAGTAGCCTCAGTAAAAGGCCCTTATAGCCTCAAAACTGATAATAAAGGGTAGGATTCAATGTGAGATCACTGAGATGTAAAAATTGAAAGCCGGAATTTTGGGGACCTAGTGAAGTTGTCACGTTAGTACATCAGTGATGAGAGGACTTTTACCCCTGACTCCACTTGGTGTTTTTTGTAAATCTAGAACTGAATTACTTCAAGTGATTTTACAACCTTTGTTTTGCTATTTATATTGTGTTCTTTTAAGAGCAATTATCTTCAAGAATAAAACACACTTCTGTAATGTGACCAGATAACTTCAACACTGTTTTGGGATTTATTCTGTTATTTTTACCCAACATAAATCAGAATTTAAATGCATTTATGAGATTATATACCTTCTGGAAGAACACTTCAAGCACAAAATGGGATAATAATGCTTTGGAACCTTCAATGAAAAGGTTAATGTAACAAATGCCCTCACAGTTAATGCTCTTCCATACAAGTTATTGTTTTCTTTTGTGGTCAGAAAAAGGTATGACAAAAAAGACAAGGACTGAGATTGCTAATTGGTGTTGACCTCTGTGTCTTTATTTTGTAGCTATCTTTGTTAGTTCCCCTGGCAGCTGTAGCAGTTGGTACCTAAACCAAATATAGTCTGGAAAGCTGCATCCTAGAGAAAATATTAAACATCTGAGAAACATGATGTGAATTCTGATCTATGCCTAGAAGATATTTTCACTCAGTTGCTATTCAGATTGACTCAATTTAGAATGTTTTGTGCTGTTTCCAGTCTCATTCTTTCCACAGGAAGGTAAAAAGTAGATGGAAAGAGATAAAGAACTGTTGATGAAAACTGGTAATGATATATCAAAAGAAATTTGAATAGAATAATTGGAAGATTGAGTTAAGCAGGTTATGAAAAAAGCATGCCTGAGTCTGTTTTTTGCAGAGTCAGGCTGTCAAAAGGATCAAGGTTTTTAAAATACCTAGTGCAGGAGTAATGGAATAGGGACAAAACCAAAGAATTTTTCTGTGGAAAGGGTGATTGTCCAGTAGGTGATGAACAGTAGTCATTGGTCAGTGTTCTGAGGCTACTTTGGAGTTGTAGTTGGAATCGGAAAGAAAAGCTGTATTCACACGACTATTGCTTTACCTGGTGTTAGAGGAGCAGTAGTTGGGATTTCCTCATTGGCTTCAAGGAGCATAAGAGAAAAAACAGCCTGATTAAGTGACCTTACTCTGTCTGCTTTCAGTTTTGAAAATGAATCTAGACCAGTCTGAATATCCTTATCTGTCGTGCCATCTGCAGTGACTGTGGTGCTGCAGCCATCCTGTTTGAATCGCTAGAGATGTGTTACAAGTTTATATCATCTGTGCTAGTGCTGTGAAAGTTCTACTGGCTGCTGGCCTCTTGTTTTTCCCTGTGTTTTAATTCCATTCTCTTGGACGGGCAACTTGAAGCTTTTTCTGTGCTAGGAAATGGAAATTTCAGCATTGTTGAGTTTATGACTTCTTTACATTTCCCAGCCACCGATCATTTTGGGTTTTCTCCATATGATGCTTCCTCTCTGTGCATTTCAAGTTTTGGTCTACTCCTGTAATAGGCTTATTTCTCCTTTGTGCTGTTATCTCTTGGGTCCAATTTTTGCTGTTTATTTCCACTTAATATTGAGTGACTGTTCTTTCATTTTTTGTATAGGGGGGTTTTAGTTTTTTTTATTTGGGGTGGAGGGAATTTCTTGTGTTTTGTTTGTTTGCTTTTGTTTAGAAAACAGTCTGTTTGAATTCAGTTTGCTTAATGAGAAGAATTTTGTGGAGCAAAGTTCTGAATGATCCTTCCCTCCTCTGCCCTGTGACTTTGTCGTGAGGAGCACTGCTGTTAGTAGTCCATTAAATATTAATGGCTCTCTTTGCAATTTCTCTCTAATGTGCTTTATTTTGGTGCCAGTCCAAGCTGTGGAAATGAAAACCCCCTCAGGACCTTATGTAGAATGTAATTTGCTCTGCAGTTTTGGCTGTAAACATGATAATAAATTAGAGGATGTAATGAATATTCATTGAAGTGCACAAGTTTTCTTCACCAATGTCTGCTTATTGGTTTCTCACCAAACTATACCTGATGAGATGAGCATGGATGTTGGCAGCCGCAGTGGCTTGAAACATTCGCTGTGTGATAGTTTATCTTTGGAAAAATATACTCTAAAAAAGGTCCTCAAAGTGCCTTGTCCTTGCAAAATTCATAGGAGAAAACCAACTCCTTGGTGTTCCACTCTGTTTAATGTAAATTAATAAGTTTAAGGTCATAAGTTAGCCTTGTAGATGGATACAGCTTCACTGTCTTAGTTATCCTTGTGCTGGGATTTAGGCCGATTTCTCTCACTGAAGTGAGAGGTGGTTTGACAATCTGCTTCATGTGTTTTTGTGGAGTCCTACTGCTCAGCCAGTTTAGGCCTCGTCATAAAATTTAGTTCATAGCATAGGAAAACAGAGAAGCTTTTTTCCCCCCACGTTTTGTACAGTTTCATCCTTGATAAGAAAGCTTTTTCCACTTTTGGTATTAATTCTCACTTTAGTCCTTTTCAATACTCGTTCTCTTTTGGACTAATTGGAAATCTATTGTATATGTAGAGGAAGAGAAAGGTCTTGTCACAGTTAATTTATGCAGTTGTCATGAGAGATGGTTAAATTCTAACTACTTCTAAATTTTAAAAAAATCAGAATGAACTTTCTACCTAATTATCTCTCAGTATAAAACATAGAATATCAGTAAGTATCAAGCACACTAAATATGCTGCACAGGCTTTGGATGAGAAAAGCATCGGTTTAGGAATACTCAAATCGTAAGTGGCCTGAATCTTCTTCTATCCTTTTGCACTAAGTAATCACTATGAATCAGTTACCTTTTTTACATACTTTAAGTATGTAACTTTAAATAACAAACACATGAACTTTTTCTATAAAACTTTTTGTTTAAGTAAAAAGTTTTGATGGAGTTTTTTTTTGTTTGCTTCTGTTTTTTGCTTTTTTTTTTTTTAAAACTTTGTCAACAGCTTTGAGAGAGATACAAAATCTGTGTTTTCATAGTCTATTGAGTAGTTTATTGGCTTGGGATATTTAAGAGAATCCAGGCAATCTCTGGTCTGATTGAGACAAAGCTGCACTTTGAATATGGATCTGTCACAGCCTGATCATGGACATTAATACCTGTCAGGCAATAGAGTGTGTATTTTTCCTTTATGCTGAATCCTTTGGAGGCACAAATAAAGATGAATATTTTTCAGTCCAGAGTAAGTGATTTCTTAACTCTCTTTGCTTGCTTCTTTTCCATTCAGTTTGATGCTTTTTGATGCTGTGCTTCTTCATGAAGAAGTTCACACTTTATCAGGCATTTCTGCATTGAAACTGTTCTGGTGTTGGGAATTTGTGTCTCACAGTGCCACAGTGGGAATGGCTAGAAAA
The DNA here is from genome assembly GCA_014549065.1 of Cardinalis cardinalis. NCBI lineage: Eukaryota > Metazoa > Chordata > Aves > Passeriformes > Cardinalidae > Cardinalis > Cardinalis cardinalis. Next base: position 11,609,146 of record JACDOX010000008.1, read on the forward strand.
ACAAATGGATCTTTCCAAAATGAGAATATAGTCTCATTGCCTAACTTCACTAACATCTTGCCTAGGTGTATAGGAAATCCCAAATAGTACAGCAGAATGTCGTTCTTGTCTGATACCTTTTGTTACCTTTCAGATTCTGCTACTTGCCCAGTCTTAGTCTATCTCATTTCTGTAACTCCGTAATAAGCCTCTGTTTGCCCCTTTGCAATTAAGTGTATTTATGTTTAGCTTGGTTAGAAATGCTGGCTGCTGGTTATGTAATTAATGGTGTAACAATGTCACACGATACTTATCAGTTCTTGCTGGTTATGCTATTTTTGTTGCCTTATGCTTGTGCCCAAGGCCTCTGAATATTAATTATGTCTTGTTGAGTTTGATTTTACTTGGGGTGTAACAGGCTTCTCTGCTTCAGAAGCACCAATGGTTCTCTGCTGGTGCTGGCAGAAAGAGTCTTTTGGAGTGTTTACATTTGTGACATAATGTTGCTTATTTATTCTTCTGTCTCACTTGGTGGTGTAAATAGATCAGAGTATTGTGGGATTCCTCATTTGAAATGTTGATTCTATCAGAAATAAGATGCCTTAATTAGGGAGATACTATCGACTTCCTAAGAAAAACTTAGCTAATGATTTTTAATGCATGATGACTTAGTCAATAACTCACCTTACCATCCCTTCTCTCACCACTGACCTCATACTAGGTTATCTAGGTGGTCACTGCTGCTGTCATATGGGTAACTGACTTGTTACCATCCAAATGATGGAAAATAAAAACTATATCATTCTATAGTTTCTGTAATGCAGAATCCCCAACAGCAGTGCTAATGCAGAATGGCTGGGAAAAGCCTGACTTTGAACACTACAGGATGGCAATTTCTGGGAAGTTGCAGAAGAAGGGAACAGCTGGTCCCTTCTTGAAATATGCCCGCTACTGGTAATACTGTATCTATAATAAATTTAGAAGGATTCCTTCAGCCTTACCTTTCAGCAACTTTGTTTGCTTGGTTAATAACTTCATTATACTGGACTAAAGACTAAAACTGTGTGCCAGTGTTTTCTGACAATAACAGTAACATAATGAGATAGTTGAGAACCTGGCCTTGCCCAGCAGTCTGCATAACTGCTTTTTATGGACCATGTTCTGGCAGTGTCTTGAGCAATGCTTCCTCCTTCTTAGCTTACAGGTCTCTTGAAACACATACACACCAGAGCATTGTGTGTTCTGCTGGTAATGCCCAGGTCCCTTCCCAAATATAGAATCCTCTGTACTCCTAGCTTCTTGTCTAGCTAAGCCAAATTCCCAAGCTGCAGCTGTTGACATCTTCAGCCCCTTCGTTCCTGGATGCTTAGAAAGAGCCCATGCAGCTCCTCCGGCAGCCTCGGCTCAATGCAGCCCTCTCCTGAGAGTCCTGTGTATTGAGAGTATTTCTGGATTATTCTTGGTGTCAGTGATTCTATCTTTAAAGCAATTTCTCAAAGTTCAAATTGTGTCAGTTTATGACTAAATTATCTTCAAAGCAGCTCTGCCATTAAATACAGATCTTTGTAGTCCCTATCTCTGGTTAGTAGTCCCTATCATCTTTCCTTTCTGTAGCTAATCTATTGCTAACATTTCCTAGTATATGTATTTATCACTCTAATACCTGTACTGTTGTATGCTTTCTGATTTTTGCTGTCATAGTATATGATTTTGACATAGTATATGATTTAAGACAAGGTTTGCTCGACATTGCATTTAAAAAAAAGGTAAGCTGAAAACAGTACTAATAGCTATAATATAGTTTAAAAAAAGGTATTTTCCTGATGTCCTACCTTGTAGAGAAGGAATAAAAGAGAAGAACCATGAAACAAAAAGGAGAGACTTGTTCAGAGACATGAGAGAAGCAAGGTAAATTGGCACTCGTACAAACAATTCTGTGGCAGTTGTAAGTACATTTTTAATACCTCTGGGTATTTCTTATCACTAAACCATAAGATGTAGCTGCTTATTTGAAGTACTAAAGTGGGTACTTGGTCTAATTAGTCTGCATCAAGCAGTAGGAATTTATGAAGACCAAAGAGGGACACGTTACCTTCAGAGGAAATTATGTGTAATGGCGATAATATTATTTAAAATAAAAATACATAAAAGCCTGGTGTACTCCAGGTTCTGGATTCAGTTCATATTTCTTGCATGAAGACATATCATGCCATGACTTATCCAAAGCTTATCAAAAAATATGAATACATTTGGATATGGTGTTTTCATTTGTCAGTTACAGGATACAGCTTTAATATTAAACTTCTCCATATCTTAGCAAGAGTCTGTGTTAGTTGGAACTGGCTGCGAAAAGGTGATAAAGAATGTGTGACTATATTGGCTGGTCTTTTGGCTCAGTCAGATATGTGTGTTGTCATTAATCAGTGATTAATTAGGAGATGACTCTAATGTCTATGTATAGCCTGGGATATAAAAGGATTAAGCTGATGAAATGTAAAGTATATGGTTTTGAGATTAAGTCCTCTTATTGCCACAAATTATATTTGGTCTTCAGCTAATACTCTGGAAGGAATTAAAAAATAATAATAAAGAAACCTATACTTTATCAAAACTCCTCCCAATATCTATAGTATTGGTTTTTTGGGTTTTTTGGTTTTTTTCCTTTGTTGTTTTGTTTTGGTTTTTTTTTAATTTGGCACATAGTTAGGAAGGGATGGTAAAATAACCTAGTAAGATGTTTCAGGAGGAATCTGGAGCACCCGAGTTAAAGCCATGGTGAACTTGTTTCTCCTGGCTTTATTTTATGTTTTTTCTTCTTCTCTCATTTTTTTATTTTTTTTTCCTATCTTCCTTAATTGATAATTCTAGGAGCCTTAGAACTGTGCAGTTTTCCATCATTTAATTTTCCCAATGCAATATTGAAAATGGCAGCACACCAGAGACTCTGGACAGCTTGATAAAATTTATTTTAAAATGACATCTCATTGTCTTTTCACGATTCCTTATCACCTGCCTCTTTTTTTCGAGATATCAAAACTAATTTATTTTTACCGAAAATTGTGTACATTTAGATATAAATTATTTTTCTACTGTCTCCTGGCTAAGCAATTCAGAAATGTGAATTAAAATATCATAAGTGTTGTATTATTATTGTGATTATCACTCACTTATGTGAGGAAAAAAGGGACTTTTTTCATTAAGGATATATTAGTTTACTTGTGAACACAAATGGACAATAAAAGTTTCCAGTCAGAATTTAAAACTAATTTCCCAGTACCAACTCCAGAAATGTAAGTGAAAGTTGATTTGGACAGATTATAGTACAAATATATATCATTTTTTACCTTTTTATTTCTGTTGAATTGAGAGCTAGGACCTTTTCACAGTATTTCAGAAAATCAATGCAATTTTACCTCTTTCATTAATGTTTCCATTAACTCTTCAATTATCCGAATAACAGCAGGTGAATATATAAAGCAAGGGCCAACTATGGTGCAAAAATAAGTATCTGGGAAACAGCTACATAGAGCTGTATAATTATTAAAGAATAACTCAGATCCCAGAATCATTGTGTTGAATGACCTAGTATTGCATATTTTGCTTTGAAAAGTGACAGTAAAAGGTATTTGTGTTTATCACTCATACACGTAAAAATTTTTTTTGCAAGTTAATGACCCTCTGTCTCCCGCAAGGTTATAACCACTGGAGGACTTTGATTCCATAAATGAAACTTAATGAGATATGAAGCTGCATGAGTCAGAAGAGAGTCCAGCTGGCTCACTTGACTATAGAACTAACAGCAATGAAACCAATAGGAGCTTTTGTCAACAAATTCATTAGTGGAGACTGTGCTGGCTAAGAACAACCATTTTTAATATTTCTTTTGGTTTTATATTAAAACCTTCTCTTGGACTTTGAATGTGAAGAATGGTTCATAATGCTTGATGCAGGGCTGTTTAAAGCATGTTATGAACTCTAATGAGTTGCTCATTCACTTCTCATCACATCACTACTTTTTCTCCAGTGAGGACAGAAAAATGCTCATTTTGCTAATATTTATGCCTTGCATAAGTAGCACAGGACAAAATGTAACTGTTGACATTGCTTCCTGTTCATCACTTGAGTATCTTTGCTCAATTATCCCAGCAGCTGGATGAAGAGGATTCAAGGTCTGGTTTCCCTATTTTGCATTAAGTATAAAGAAGATAACAAATGCAAGTTTGGTTACATGGATGGCTCCTGTATATGGCAGTCAAAACAAGAAAGGACTTGGATATTTACTCTTCTGTATGTTTGGGACAGCCTCTAAAGGTAGATGTTGGTATTTTAGCCCTGCTTCATACTACACAATTGTTAATTTTACTGAGAGTTCAATTGTATCAGAGATTTTTTTTCTTTCTATCTTGTTTCCCTTTTTACTGTTTTTTTTTTCCCCCTTTTGCCAGCCTTGTTGGGAGGTTCTTTACTGTGGTAGTTCTAGAGGAAGTAGTGTTAAACAAGAGGAATAGATAATTTAAAAAAATATTACTTTTTTTTCTTTCTTCTCGGTGGTTCAAGCAAAGTAGAAATCTACTAATGTGTTGGTATCTAATAGAGATTTTAAAAGAGAGGAGGCCAAATCAATGACATGTGTTTAGGAGAGGGGGAACAAGTGACTTCCCTGAGAAAAAGTTTGTTGGGGAAGATTTGCAGAATGGATTTCTTCTGCATTTTTAATGGTATGGGCAACAATGGTGAGTAAAATAAAAAAATAGATAATTTAAAGGAAGGCAGAAAACCTTCAGTCCAGAAATAAAATCATCTGCCTTGACGAAAAATAGAGCATGTTCCTTGTTACTGCAATGTTAAATTTGCTGGAAATTTATCATCTTCTTCATTCTTTCTACAAATCAGTGAGAAGTCTGCTTGCTTGTAGTGGTGGGGGTACCAAGAGCAATGAATTAACTGTGTTTGAATTCTATAGGCTATTGTTATAGCCTTCCCTCCTTCCCTCATTTTCCTTGGGAAAATGTGGAATAATTTGTTGATGTGGGGAGGGGAAATTCTATGCATCACTTTCCATCTGGATTCATACAGACATTTTCTTGCAACTGTTATTAAGAATGGAGTGCAGATAACAAAGCAGGTATCAGGTACATGCTGCCTTTTGCATTTAAAATATTTGTATACTACAGCTGGGATAGGCAGAACTTGCTGGGCCTACTGTTAGGGAGTACCAAGAATAAGGATATTGGATGTATGAGGGGAAATTTACATGGGCAAACTTGATGCTTGGGGACTATACTCTGACAATAAAATACCAAGTCTAGCCAAGGCTGGAATATCAGATTGTGTTTTTTGAATATGTTAAAAGAATGATGAAGAGTTTAAGGTTATATCCTTTGGTCTTTGCCTTTATTATGTTACATTCTAATCTGAACCTGTGGAGGGATAGAATGTAAGAAAATAGTGCAGAAGGTAGTCTCACACCTGAGGAGCTGCAGCTGTACTGATCACCAAAGATTAGGAACAGACCTGCCCTTAACAGGCCACAGCTGTGTCCAATAAGAAGATGAGTGCTACAAAAGAGTGGGTGAGGAGAGAGTTGGAGTGTGTTGGTTATGCTGTGAAGAGAGATGGAGTTTGTTGGCTGTGTGAAGGAGGAGTCAGTGCTGTGAGGAGCAGCCCATGAGAAGTCACCGAGAAGGTATGGGAGCCTTTGCAATATGATGACAGTGTGAACCTGTGTTCTTCTCACCATTTTTTGACCACAAAATTTACCTGTAGGGGAAGGGAAAAACTAAAAAAACAATAACAAAGTACTGGTGTTTCAGTTGTGAAGACAAGAAATTCCCTGAGCTTCGATGTGGAAATGGAGATGGATCCTGGTTTTGTTGTCATGGTCTAGTGAAGAATTAATAGATTATGTTCTGTAATTAATGATATGGCAATGGAGTGCATCTGCCTATGACTTCTGAGTATATCTGGTACTAGCAAGAGTTGGATGGGAATGTTGGGTATAGGGTGTGGTTTGATGGAGTTCTGATTTGCTTTGAGGCATGCTGGATAGAAGCATCTTCTGTAATGCAACTGCTGAGTTATTGGAAAATTCATAAAGATTATCCCAATTTCTAAAGAATGAGATGAGCATACTGTATTGTCCCAGAATATTTGATTAAAAGGAGTAGGTAAGGTGTAGGGAGAGGAAAAGGTGGTTGTGTGTATCTGTGTAATTGAATGAGGTCTGTTGCTTTTGACCTGATTAAATAATCCACTTTATCTCCTGCTGTTGGCCTCTGAAGTCCTAAATAATCCTTGGGATCTGCACAGTGATGAAGTTGCTGTATGCAATGGATTTCACACCCTTGCTATAATCTGAGCATATTGTGATGCCATACTGTATGTGTGTAGATATGTATGAAATTTGAGTGAAACTACTGAGTTTTGATATGCAAAATTTAAGCAGACTAGTCATATTTTCAGTTTATGCTTTGCAAGTCTTGAGTGTTATCTCTATGAGAGCTTAAGTGAGATTTAGTAAATAATTTGAACAGCACACTGAAAGGGCAAGTTCTTGTTTCTGTGGTTTTTTAAGCAGTATTTAAATCCCATATTTGCAAATCTGTGTGCAGTTGCAATACAGAAGTCACATTGAAGTCTGGTCTTCTGCTGTTAAGAAACACAATCCTCCACCCTTGGAAGTGAAGAGATGGAATTTGTGTGCTTTTTGCAGATTAGATTTTAAGGGCAAAATTCATATTGGAAAATTGAGTTCCTCTCAAGCACTTAACAATGGCAAGTGTTCCAAAGCTAGATTAATAGTCTTTTACCAAGTGTTTGCTATAATGTACTTGCTACCTTGACAATCTGCTTAATCTCTTCTGTCCAGAGGGCACTGTTCTTCTGTAGTCCAGTGCTTGTCTTATCCAGCTGCAATAGACGGGCAAGTCATATTCTGGTCTAGTGTTGAGAGCTTTTATGGAGTTTTCCAGTGTGTCAGGCTGTGTTCAATAGACGGGCAAGTCATATTCTGGTCTAGTGTTGAGAGCTTTTATGGAGTTTTCCAGTGTGTCAGGCTGTGTTCTGTGTCCAGGCTGAGTCTTTGTGACACAGTAATTGGAGATATACAGGAAGCTTTTTTTGGTAGATACTTTGGGGGAATTCAAAATTGCAAGTGCTTTCAGATCAAAGATTGATTTCTAAAAGGCAGCAGTAACTTCAGTCTTTACTAGGTCATTTACCCTAACTCACCTGTCTAACCCACAGCTGTGTACTTACAGATCTGTGAGTTCTGAATTACTACTTTTTCATTTTGACTTATCTTTCTTTCTCAGCCATGCTGGTGGATCTGAATTTTTACCAATGCCAGTGTAACATAAAAAAACCAACCAAACAAAAAAACAAAAACCCCAAAAAACAAAAAATCAAAAGGAAGCACAGTTCTTTAATTGTACTTTGAATATTTAGTGAAAATACTATTAACCACCTTCAGAGGACATTATAAATGGTCATCTTAATGTTTTCAGTAAGCCTCTATTGCTGCATTGAGCAAATAATTGCTTTGGCTTAGCTGGTCTTACTGCAGTTTACATCAGCTGAGGATCTCACTGTAGCTGGAAGCAGCAGTTCTTGTGATTGCTTTGCTTTTCTGCTTGTTGCAGCACAAGCTTGTATCTGTTCTTTTTATGAAATTTATTCTGTTGATATTTTACCAGGTAGGTCTTACTGAATGCTAATGAAAGCCACACCTGTCTGCTAAATCAAGAACAAAGAATGTAGTTCATTTGCTGTTCATCAAAATCAGTGTTTCCCTTGGATGAAAGCTTGTGTCTACTGATGCCAATGACAGCCACCTGCATATGTCTGACAACATAATATAGACATTGCTAATATGCTGCAGAGTAGAAGAACAGGAATTGCTGTACTCCAGATGGAATAAACCCAGAAAAACTGTAGTGCTAATTAGGCAGATGACCCCATGTGATGAATTTACTTTCTCGTCTACTCAGTGAAAGTGGTGTAATGTAGTCATTTCCAAGTCCTTCTGTACATTGCCTCCTCTGCTTATTCAAGAGTAAATGCTGCAAAGAATCACAGAAAACTGCGAAATTATTCTAATCTACATCTTAGAACAGGGAACTGCTCTTTTAAATATAGTAATTTGAGCAGAAAAAGAGTAGTTGGAGCATAATGCTGATGTTTTTGTATTTCAGAATATGCGACAAATTGCTCAGCTTAACTTTATGCTTAAGTATAAAAAAAAAACTTTACAACCCAAAGCAGGTCAAAAACCACTGACTGCTTTGCCATCTTTTAGTACATGCAGATGAGTCTCAGCACTCCCATTCTAGGTAAGTGCTAGTGAAGTGGCCATTTCCATCAGCAAGAAACTTACCACTTGTAGCATAACAGTGTAATGTTGCAGATAACTTCATTCTCCACAAAATTGCTGTGACTGAATTTGCAATTGATTGGTCCCAGTGATATCAAGTGGTGTACTTGTGGTAGTGAATTTAAGTTGAAGAACTTGGAGAATCAGCTGCATTGAATCACTGGAAAATAGGAATTCAAAGCACAGTTCAGAGCAGGGACCTTATATTTTTAAATGTGTTGCTTTTTTTTTAATTATTACTTTTCCTGTTAAGCTGTTTTGAAATTTTTCATGTATAAATAAATATTTTGTATGTTCTTCTGACTGTATTTCTTTTGTTCAGAATAGAAAAAAATACAAACCAAAGGGCTGGATCCTTTTTTTTTTTAAAGTCTAAGTAGACAATACTGGTGATAAAAAATGTTTAGAAGAACTTACTTTGTGCTTCCATGTGCATTTACTGTTGTCAGGCTCTGTTTTTATGTTCTCAAGTGCCTTGTTACATTAGCTGAAATGATCCTTATCTCATTTTGTAGACTGACAAGGACAAATTCTGAAACTATGTTTGAAACAAATGACATAAATGTGATGGAAAAGTTTTATGTAGAGACATTAGTGTTTTTCAGTTACTAAGGTAGCTTTTATATTAGCCTGAATAAGAACAGGCTGCTTTACTAAAAACAATGGTCTATCATGTATAGTGGAAATGAATCTGAGGTTAATTATGGGGTGGGGATCATGGAAACTATAGTGAACCATAGTGCTTATAGCATGAAAAAATCCCATTCAAAAGACAAATATATTCAAAATGTTCAGGAAGGAAGGTCATAAAAGAAGTACTCTTTTGTTGGTATTATGGTGGAGTTTTTTATGGTTTTGTTCAGTTTTCGTTTGAAACTGTTATGCCGTATTTATGGCAAACAGTGTAATGTCTCCTCACAAGAGCCATCAGGATGGCCTGATGCTGGAGTTCTTCAGTGCTGTCTGAGGTTCTTTTTGTGTTCACATGGTAAAAGAAATGGAAGGAGAATAAATGAGTGGAAAATTAATGTATGCTTGTGAGCCATTCAGCCCACAAGTAAGGGCAGCTGTGTATCCACTTGTTGAACACGATTAGGACACAGACGTGGCACATAAAACATTTTGTTTTGCTTGGTTAACTCTCAGATGGATTTGTTCCAGCATCTGAAAGATGCACAGGAATTGGTAGGGTAGAAGCAATGGGTTGATTGCTGCTGGACAGGTTTTATGTCAGCTTAAAGCAATGAACTACAGTGCTTGCACAGTTGAGCTAAGAGGGACATGAAGCAGAAGGGCAGGGCTGCTTTTTCCTTTGCTTCTACCTGTTTCTAGTCTTGCTTTTTTTGTGTATGTTTGTGTGTGTAGGGTGGTGATGTTTTTTTTTTAGTTTATGTAGCTGCACAAAATAATCAAATATCTGCTAATCCAGTAGTGGATTAATTTCTAGGAAACTGAACTTGCATGTCTCTTCATTGTTAATGTTTAACTTGCAGCTAAGTACTAACCTACTAAATATAAGGTTTGTTGATCTAAGATAATCATTAACCCTTTTTTGAAGACAACTTGCATCTCATTTCTGTTTTCATTTTGAGATGCACACTTTGTAAAAGGGGGTTATGCCTAGGAGGAGATAATATTTTTTGGTCCTAGGGCTGACAAAGAGCTGTTGGTGTTTGACTGCTGCCTTACTACCCTCACCTAATGCCAGGTACTTCCTCCCAGTGAGTCACTGGTATCACCAATATGATGAGTGCCTGGTGTATCACTAACATGCAATCCAATGAAGTTCTGATTTAAATGTCTTATCTTCTTCTTATGTAAATGACATAGGGAGCTATAAAAACAGATGGCAGACTTGGTAACAAAGTCCTTTCTATTTTTTGTCACCTACTGTCAAGTTTATGGGTTCATGAGTGTCACTTCCATATACTTCTTGTTAACTTGTGTAGAAGAAGAGCTCCATGCTCTTGTGCTGTTGGGTCTTCACAGTTTAGTTTAGCTGCTTGTTAATCTGACAAGAGTGCTTAACATTTCATTTTGTAATTCAATCTCTCTTTTTCTTAGCTGCTCCCTGTGATTCTGGGGTGGGAGGCATACATTAGAGATCTTATGCATATTAAAGATTTTAAGATTTTTTCAAAAAACAATCTGATTTGTGCATGGTAATGAAATAACAATTTTCATTTAAGCTGTAGTATCAAACAAATAATTCATAGTGAGTTCCTGGCCACAGAGGTTACAGATAAAGGGGATGTGTGCGCACACGATCTGAAGGGGCATAATAAAATCTGTGAGTCATGTCTGTCTGAAATGCATAATATTTCAATGGTAAGCAAAACAGGGCTTTTATGAGCATAAAGTTCTGATGTGTTTTCATAAAAATGAACTTCATTAATTTTTTCCTGCTAATTTTTATCAGATACTGTTTTGTTTATTAAAATATTGCATCTGGTTTATAAAATGTTAAAAATTCAGTCTTTGAAGTTGGACCTTGCTGAAGACTTACTGATCTTGCAGAGTACAAACAAAAAAGTGCTGTTTACATCTTGTTGCCGACAGTGTTGGCTAAAACTAGGTGTACTGAAGTGGTTGGTTTTGAGTGTAGCTTCTGGGTGAATGTAGTTAGCCACAGGATTTGCAGGGAAGCCCGTTGAAGGATGTTTGGGAAGTGCAAGAAGCCTGTTTGGGTGCAGGCTTGTGCTCAGTACAGTTGTAGCATAAATGTAGAGCATGTCTTCTGTTTGCAATTTATGCAATATTTCTTGTTTTGTGGGGAAAGTGGGAAGTGGTGGCAAGCTTTGGATTTTTATTTATTTTTTCCCCCGGAATAGAGGCTACTCTAATAATTGATATACTGTGTAGTGGTATTGTATATAGGCTTCCCCTTTCAGACCTATCATGCCAGGATATATGTCCAGAAAACACATAATCCTCACTTGAATTTTTATATTTAAGTGGATAAAAGAAGTCTTTTCCAAGAGAATGGCGATAGGAGAAATTGTTCTGATGGATGTGAAGAACAGCTTTCTCAGAGAACAGATTGCCTGTGACTTGTAGGTAGGATTTAATGAACAGTGATAAAAAGCTAAATAACCCTCAAACTCAACAACCCCCTGCTCCCAACATTTATCCACAAATGGATCACTCAAGGGACCCTGGAGGAAACATGAAAATTGTCCCAAATATTCTGGATCTCTTTTCTGCTCAATGAATAGAGGGTGACACTTTATGTGAATCACTGACAAGGCAGGTGCACACAGGGTGCTAATGTATTTTGGTTCGTCTTTTGTGGAAGAATGGTGCTGTACAAATGTGGTTTCTGCCAAGCATAGAGGGAAATTGTGTTCAAAAAGTGAGTCTTCTAGATACATCAGAACCTCTGTAAAATCATGACTACGGTCCTGAGGATGTATTGACTGGGTTAGAACACAGAGTGAAAAGGAAGAAAGACAATTATCAGCCTGCCAGAATATAAGAAGAAATCACGTAACTGCTAAACTTAGTGTTGGGAGCCCAATTATTCTTCTTGCCATTTTTAGGATTAATTGGAATTGCTCATTTCTAAATTTAATCTTGACTAAGTGATAACTAAAATATGGCTATTTCAGTCCCTGAATTTGAAATGTGAAAAAGAAAATAAATTATGACCTCATTAAGAAAGACTAAGTAGGTGAAAAAGAAATGAAGTTGTAATCATGTAAAATGATGTTACTTCTTTCCAAATTCCTGGTAAGTAGGAGCAAGTGATCTAGAATACTTGCATGTTCACAATATAGAACTTAAGCATAGTTACTATTTCCTACTGTTGCCGAATCACACAAGGAAATGGATTATTCAGTTCTGTGTTACCTTTAAACTGATGAGTGGAAAATGTTTTAGCACTGATCGTTTCAGCTTCTATGTCATGTGCTAGAGATACAATGCTGCCGGTGGTGCGTGGTGTCCCCTGCCCTCCCAGCTCAAACAACTTCAGCACTTGTACGGACTTCAAGTTCCATGTTCAAAACCCTTACATACAATGTAAAGTGTTTTATAGTGCACATAAATCAGATGGAATAAAATGTGACAGAACTAAAAAGTGGATGTTGTAGTAGGATTTTGACTTAGGTGCAAGAAGAAAGCTCCAAACCAATAGAAATCATGCCAGATTCTCAATGCAGCTAAGTGCAGCTGCAAACAGATGAGATTCCTGAACTAGGAGAGGGGATTTGGAGAGAGGACTAACTGATACTTGGGAAGTGTTTTGAAGAGGTTTTATGGTTATGATCTTAAAAAGTGTGATTAATGGGTCAAAACAAATTTTGTAGAGAAAATGAAACTTTAAAAATGTAAAATTTATCCTAACTCACTGGGATTTTTTTTTAGTAACTACAAAAAGGAACATAAAATGACGTTGAGGTTCCTCAGGGTATAGACAAAAGGATGATGTACAGAAATTGTGTTGAAAATATGTGTATTATATTAATAGATTACATTTAATCTTTTTATAAACAAGCATGTATGTCTTGGGCAAAAAAGGAAATATAAGGAGATAGGAATCTAATCACATAGAACCACTGGAACTACTACCAATAATTCAGGAAGGATTAAATGCTTTGTTTTTGTTTTGGAAAATACTAATTTATACAGCTAACTGATAATTCTTTTCTATTTTGCTAGTAGTCTTTGTTGAAGTAGAATATTTTTAATCTTTGATTTCTATCAGTATATTTGGATTGAATTTTTGCAAGATATTTTAAAACTTATCTGGACAAGTCATCTGTAACATTGGTAAAGCCTAAATCTTGGAGGATTAGCAAAATTCCAGATGAAGGTTAATAGCGTTGTATCAGTGATTAAAAAGAACAAAGAATGGAAGCATGTTCAACCTAAGACCTGCATTTTAAGTGTAAAAAGTAATATAATTATTTCTAATCAGTAAAAATAATTTTAAAAAGCATAATCAGGGTATCTTTTTAGTTTTTAATTAAATTCCAACTGTATCTGATATTACTTGAAGTTAGAACCTTTTCAGCTCAAAATCTCATACTCACTCATTAGTCCCAGATGAGACTTGCGTAATCTCTCCGGAATGCACGATGATCTGCAGTAAATGAAATTTGTAATTAACACAAAGTTAAGAGTTGTGCAAGGTATGCAGAGCTAAGTCTGAATCCTGGCATTTTAGAGACCTTAGGGAAGTGAGGTTGGGATTCACACTCTGTGCTCTCTTCTTGATGTCAGTTTTTGGTTGGACCTTTAAGTTCAAGGATCAGTAAGTTCTTCTACTAGAAGTAAATTTCAGTGAAGTGTTTATTTCTCCTTGGAGGATGTGTTGTATACACATGTTGGTGTAATAAAAGTGGTACTTTTGGTTCTCTGATGGTGGTTGCTCATGTGTCTTGGTATTACAGATGTATTTCTGCTAAAGTCCCTCAGGAATCTGTTCCTAGCCCCACACTCGTTAATGTTGTTAACCTGGAGGAAAACTATACAGTAGTTAAGATCTCTGGTGATGTGGAATAAAATTGGCAGTTTTCAAGATTCAAGTGAAGGTAGTGATATTATTAGGAAGCCAAGATACAAATTGTGAGTTGAAAATTAGTAGAATTAAGCATTTTCCCTGTAAATACAAACAATTTGCAAAATTAAATGTTTAGAGACTGTAATGGTACATGATCCAGAAATGACAGTGTAAAAATACTGCCTAAGCATGTTCTACTGTAAAATAAAAGCTGGGAGAAGTCAATAAAATAGCAAAGAAATCTTTTCAAATAAGACTTGAAGTGTGTCTTTTCAGTGAGTAAAACATGGATGAAAGCTGCCACCATGCAGCAGGAGAGAAAACTAATGAAACAACTGTAAAAAATATGGCAGAAGACTATTTGAGACTATTTACAGAGAAAAAGAGTGTGACAGGAAGATGATATTTTCTATGCGATGTATTGAAGTATATGTGCTTCTGGTTTTGCTCTTGTTTGTATCAACATTTGGCATTAGGGCATGTGGTTGTATCCTGCTTGAGAAAGGATAAAATGAAAGCTGGTGTTTACTTCCTTAGCTAAAGTATGGGAGCTCAAAAGTGCTGTGTTTTAAGTTGTCATTCTTGCATTCGGTTGGTAACATGCCTCAGTTTCCTCATCTGAATAAAAGGCCGTGTGGGTATTACTGTAAGAGATTGAGTTGAGTTTGAAATAATTAAATATTGTGAGATACTTTCAGGAAGATATTTCTAGATCTAAATTAGTGTAATAGGGAGAGAAAAGCATGCATAATCTGGGATGTTTCAGTGTTGTATATTTTTTAGGATAATTGATTTTTAAAGAGAAGGATAAGGGGAGAATCTATCTTTTATTGGGTAAGCTTCATTAAAGACATGCACATAGCCCATCAATAATGAGACTCTCCATGAGCTTCCTTGTCTATTCATTTCTCTTTCCCACCTGCATGCACAATGGTGGCTGTTTGCTCCCACATATATTCAACAATGCATCATTTGTAAGCTGGCCCTCATTCATTTCATCCCTATTTGAAAGGCCTGACAGAAAACCCTGTGAAAAGCCTTTCAATGCAAATGCCAGTTTAATGACTTGGTTCATTCAGCAGAGGGTAATCTGAGATAACTTGACTTGTCCTCACTGCAAATACAAGAAAATGTTTTCATAAAGCCTTGGACGTGTCATGTTTTTTAACAAGATGCTTTCAGTTTGCAAACAGAATGTGGTGACTTCAGTTTTTGCTTAAATAAAATCTCACGATTTTTATGTGTTGTCAACCTTCCACACCTCTGCTTGCGTGTGAGGGTTCCAGTTGCCCTTGCTCTGTGTCCTCTAAAATGCACCTGCCTTTTAAAGGCTGGCTTTGCCTCATTTCCTTGGCAGACCAGCTGTTCTCCTTGAGGATAAGCCATTGTTTGATTGGCTCTATCTGAACATGTTTAAATATCAAATTATTGGGAAATTACAAGTGTAGCTACTCTTGTTAAAGCCAAAGAACAAACACATTTAGTCTGTTTCAAAAGACTGCACTGTGGCTTGGTCTTGGGACCTGTATTCTTCTTAAATTAGTTCTCATTTCTAAATCATTTGTTTACTGGATTTTCTCACAGAAAGATGAGACCAAAGGTATGAAAACAAAATAATGGATCTCTCTAGGCAGTTTGTGTCTGTTTGGAACAGAATTTGATGACAGTGGTTGTAGCATTGATGTTGTAAAACAAATTATTGGCTTTATTTTCTGTTTAAGTTTAAAAAACCCACATTAGAGTTATTGGAAAGCTTTGAGGAACTGACCAGGAATAGAATGAATGGGGCTTACACAGACTATGATAATTTATTAAAATTAATCATGACAGAAATTGAGAGCAACTGCTTTTCTGTAGGTTGTTTGACCAAGATTATGAATATAGCAGTGGGATGTCTTTTCTGTGACAGACTTCTATGAAGCAAGAGCATAAATTTCTCATTTCAAGTTTGACCTCTGTTCTTAGTGTTGCAAAAGTGATTGCAACATAATAGTCATTTCAATTTCTTCCTCCACTTGCACATTAGCATTCCACAAATGGTACTAAAATATTTTAAATGGTGTTCTGTTTTAATATAATTTTTGAAAGAGATATTTAATGAATGTTTTGAATCTGATGGATACCATCAAATCAGTAATGGAAGATGCCACATGAGTGTCAGACTTGACATTTTCTTGTTGCTGCTAATCAATATTAGACACAGGCCACTCATTTTGGCAGTAGCTCCTCTAAGTGTGTGGAAATCAGACTGGATAAATGGAATGTAAGACTGAGTATTCTAAAAAGGAAAAGAGGGAAGAAAACAAAGCCCCTCTAGTGTCATCAAGTTTCTTGTAAGTCTTTGACAACTTGTTCCTTCTGGAGTTGTTCTTAAAATTAAAAAAAGGTGCAATATTTTAGGTGTCATTTAACTAAGAATGTTTCTTAGTATGGTAACGTGTTGGTTTCAGCTGGGATGGAGTTAATAGCTTTCACAGACGCTGGTATGGGGCTGTGTTTTGGATCTATACTGAGCACAGGGTTGATATTACAGAGATGTTTTTGTTATTGCTAATCAGGGCTCACATAGAGCCAAGGCCTTTTCTGCTTCCCATGCTGCCATGGTGGTGAGGAAGCCGGAGGTGCATGGGAGATTGAGAGGAGACATAGCCCGGACAAGTGACCCAAAGTGACCAAAGGGGTATTCCAGACCATATGGCATCATGCTCAGCATATATAGCGGGGAGAAGAAGGAGGAGGAAATAGGGGATGTTTGGAATAATGGGGTTTTGTTACAAGTAACTTTTACGTGTGCTGGGGCCCAGCTCTCCTGGCTAAATGCTTGCTTGTCCATGGGATGCAGTGAATTAATTAATTCCCTGGTCTGCTTTGCTAGTAGGCCTAGCTTTTTCTTTCCCTTTTAAATTGTCTTTTTCTCAACCCAAGTTTTCCAGCTTTTATCCTTCTGATTCTCTCCATGATCTCAGTGGGAATGAGGGAGTGAGTGAGTGTACTTGGCTACTGGCTGAGGTTAAATCATGACAGGTAATTAGGTAATTGCATTTCTATATTTATAGTGTTTAGCCATATGTGCTGGTTACTAATATTTCATAACCAGGCGATCAGTTTTGTCTCTATTGAACTGAGGTAGATTGAGTCAAAGGCTAAGCCATAAGTCTAAATCCTGAAAGAGCTGGTTTTGGAATGAGTAGCAGTTTGTGCTTCTGTGGCCAGAAACCTAAACCTGTCTCGTGAGTATGCCTTTAAAAATTGGTGGGAGACACACTCCATATATTCCAAGCTCAACAACTTCAAAAATAACCCCACTGAAGATCTTCAGTTAGGTGTCTTGTAGAAGATTCAAATATGAAGTATTTGAATCTTGAATGAAGTATTCACCGCTACAAACACCCTTTAAAATTAGTACAAAATTACATATCAGCTCAATTACTTTCAACCTCGTTGGTTCTATTCTGGGCTATAGTAATTCTATTAGGAAAAATAACAGAGCATGTACCACAATACCCATGGATGTGCTGTGCTTTGGTGCGTTGTGTTTGGTTTCCCTTGACACACACACACAGAGGCACAAATGAAAAATGAAACACTGTAGCCTCTATTATCATGAAGCAGAGGAGAGGTGTGTTACAAAATGACATTCATATAATTAACAGCAGAAGCATTTGACAAAATATATTGTATTTAGCAGAAAAGAAAGTATTGATGTTAAAAGTGACAGAGTATGTTAGTTTATCTTTGAGTCTAAACTTAATCATTCCTATATGAATAGATCTTCTTTATGGGGGTTTTGGGGGGCTTTTTTGTGGTTTTTTGTTTGTGTGCTCTTTTTGCATCATGTAGTGCTTCATTGTTTTTCCACTGGGCTGAAGGTGGGCTCATGTGAGTTTCATTAACAAGTGATCTGATGGAGTATTGATCTAGTCTAATTTGTGTTATTAAACTATCTTGCATAATTTAGAAAAATCCATGTCTTTTTGCAGTGCGAAGTTATGCAGCCGTGTGTGAAAGGAGATATAGCTGCCTCACATGGTTCATGGACTGAATAGAGAAATTTATCCTGACTTGTCCAAAGTGAGAAAGCAGGCTACAGTGATAGGACCATAAATAGTGACTTTTAGGCTTGTAACTTCAACTTGGTGTTGGAATTCAATCTCTTTTTCAGTACACACTGCTGAGATTGTTCTAGTGTAAGGGAAGGAATGACCCCTGTGACTGAGCTATTGCTGATTTGAAATGTAATGGATCTGAATACCTGAAGTCTGTCTGACCTTCCCTAAAGCACATCCTGTGTCATCTGGATGGGCAGCAGGCTGCTAGCAGAGCATATATAACTATTGTCCTTCTGCTGTGCCCTCTTTGCTGACTCAAAGGCAAGGCAGTTTTGAATTGGGCAGCTGGCAGTTTATCCAAGGATGTGTGCCTGTAAGTATCTGCATTTATGAGAGGGGAGTATATGTTAAAATGAAAATTAAGCAGGATTGCTGTGGATTTCTTCTTGTTTGGCACAAAAGAGAAATCCCTGTAGTAGGTGTCCCTATCCTCATTTTTCTGTTGTTTTCTGGATAATGCCTGGTACTAAAACAAAAAAAATACAGCTATTAATCTAAATAAAATAATAACAAGGCTAAAAAATTCACTAGGTGAGTCTTTAAACTCCTCAGGAACAGGAGGATAACTCAAGATTTAAAGAACTTGTTTTCTAATCTGGCTATTATAAATTGATTTTAATTGAAAAATAGATTGGATTCTAATAATAGTTCTGAGGCACTTTGCATTTTCAGTTATTTTTGCTTTAGAGAGAGGATGCTATGATAGGTATTTCAGAAATATCAGCTCACTGAGCACTCCTTCAATGGATATGCAAATCCTGGGCTTCAACCTGGACCATAAGTAAATTTGTTGCTAGTCCTTACCAGTTTCTCAAACGTTCCATTCTTCTGGGACAGCCTGCATTTTCCTGTCTTAAAATCCTAGGATCATAGAATATGCTGTATTGAGAGGTACCCATCAGGATGATTGAGTCCAACTCGTGGGTATGCCCAGGACATTCCCAAGAATACCACCACCTATCTGAGAGCATTGTCCAAATGCTGCTTGAAGTCAGATTTGGTGTTGTGACTTTTCTGGGGAGGCTGTTCCAGTGCCCAACCATCCTCTGGGTGAAGAACATTTTCCTGATATCCAGCCTAAACTTCATGGCATTTCCTTGAGTCCTGTCACTGGTCGCAAGAGTGATAAGATCTGCCCCTCTGCTTCTTCTTGTAAGGGTGCTGAGGACCGCAGTGCCATCTTGCGGGAGTCTCCTCTTCTCCAGGCTGAACAGACCAAGTGACTTCAGCAGCTCCTCATACAGCTTCCCCTCCAAACTCTGCTCCATCCTCATGGCCCTCCTTTGGACACTCTCTAATTGCTTTATTTTTATATTGTGGTACCCAAAATTGCCCCTAGCACTTGAGGTGAGGCTGCCCCAGTGCAGAGCAGAGGGGACAATGCCCTCCCTTGCCCAGCTGGTGCTGCTGGACTTGATGCCCCCCAGGGCAGGATTGGTCCTCCTGGCTGTCAGGGCCCTGCTGACTCAGATCCAACTTGCCATAAACAGAACCCCCATGTCCCTTTCCTGCAGCACTGCTTTCCAGTCTCTCATTTCCTAATCTATAAGCACAACCAGGGTTGTCCTATCCCAGGTGCAGAATCTGGCACTTGCCCTTGTTAAACTTCATATGGCTGGTGAATGTCCATCTCTCTGATCTCTTGGGTCTCTCTGCAGGGCCTCTCTGCCTTCAAGGGAGTTGACAGCTCCTATTAGTTTCATGTTGTCAGAAAACAGTATTTCTTTGAGTCCCCCAATCCAAGTCTTAATGAAGAGGAGAGCTGGCCAGGGATGGAGCCCAGTGGAACCCCACCAGTGACCAAATGCCAGGCTGATGTCACCATATTCCCTGTAAGTCTTTGTGCCTGACCTGTGAGAGCCAGTTGCTCACCCATTATGGGATATGTTTATCCAGTTGTGTGCTGGATATTTTGTCCAGAAGGATACTGTTAGAGACAGTATCAAAAGCTTTGCTGAAGCCCAAAAAGATGACATCTACTGGTTTTTCTAGATCAGCTGGGTGGGTTATCCTGTCCTAGAAGAAAATCAGGTTCAACAAGTAGGACTTTGCTCTCATAAAGCTGTGCTGGCTGTACCAAATGACTGAGCCGTCCTTAAGGAGTTTTTCAATACCTCCCGGAATAATCATTTTCCATACTTCTACCAGACACTGAAGTGAGACTGGCAGGCCTGTATTTTCTGGGATTGTTCTTTTCGCCCTTCTCAAGAACCAGGAAAATGTTGGGCTGCTTCCAGTCAGCTGGGACCCCCGTGGATTCCCAAGATGGCTCAAAAATTGAGAGGGACTGTGGTGATATTAACTAGCACCTTGAGGATTCTCAGATTGATCTTTTTAGGCCCCATAGATTTGTAGGGATGCAGCTGGAGCAGCAGGTCCTACATTAGCTCAGGGTCAACTGGGGAGTTGATCAAACTCATAGTCATGGTCCTCCAGCTCAGGGCAGTGACACCCCCTTGACCCATCTTGTGTCATTCTCATCTTAGGGTACAGGTAGATCTTGTTCCTGGGGTTGCTTGTAAAGACAGTAACCAACATCTTGAGGCACAGAGAAGACTTGTGTTTCCTTCCTAGGGGTCTTCAGCAAAATCATTTTACAGGCCCTGGAAAAGGAATTGAATTGCTATTGTACAGTTAAAAAAAAAAGGTTTGCATATATTTTATCTTGGGAGAGTCAAGTAAAAGGCTTATAAACATCTGGTGTGTAAATCATATAGAAGGGAAGTAATATAACTGAGGAGTAACAGAGCATGCAGGTAGAAATGCTTGAGTCCCAGTAATGTAATCAATTGAACTTATTTGTCTCTGCTGCTAACAGCAGTGTGTGCTCATAGCTCAAAAACAGGCAGCGAGTCTATGCCAGAGCAAATGAAGTCAAAGTCTGCTCACCTCCTAAATAGGCATGTGTTATGTATGTACATAGATATTTATATACCTGTAGTCACATGTCTATATTAAGCTAGGAAAAGAAAGGCAGGAATTTTTGATACAAACCATGAGAAAATCAGTTTTGCAGAGGGGACTGTGACACCAAATGCTGATTGTAGATATATCTATATATCAATGTGTGAAAGGACTCACACTTATGGACACAGCTCTAAAAAGCCTAATGGAAAGATCTCAAATAGGTTTTTGATGCAGAGTGAAATATACTACTATAAGAGACTCTGCCTTTAATAAATTTACAGGCCATTGTGCTTTTGGTTTCATTTCTAAAAATATTTCTTACTGCAGAACTATTTCAATTATGAGATAGTTGTGCTCTTAAGCCACCAGGTAAAGGCTTGGAACAGTAATTGCAAAAAGTAAGCAGTCTGAAAATCATGTAAATTGAATGAGTGAGGAAATAAAGAATGATCTGTTGAGCAATGAAACTGAGTGGAGGGGAACGGACGTGGTAAATGTCTCAGTAGATGTGAAAGGGAAGGGGGAAATATTTTTGTGTAATGAAGAAACAAAAGTAAAACATCAGCAAAACCAATCCTCCTATTTGTTATATGCATTTTCTAGCAATGTCTTAAACTACAGAATGAAATATTTGAGTGTTAATTTTTGAAAGATTTTCAGGAGGCTTTTACCTGATTTTTTAGTGATGGGAAGTAACATAAGGAAATCAGAAAGTTTCATCTGAGTTTTCACTTCCAAAATCCTTATTTCTTCCAAATACTTCTTTACTGGGGAGTAGTCTGGTGTGTAATGCATCTTTAGACACATTACTTCTTACTGTATAAGATTTTTCAGAAGTTGTTTGCCTTGCAATAGAGAGATTTGAGTTTTTATGTGTTTCTCAGTGAAGGTGATTGTTTTTGATAAGGTGTCAATAATATTTTTTTGACTATGTGGATAAACTAGGCACAAGGCAGCTTCTCATGTAATTTATTTACTATATATTTATTTGAAGACTATACATGGGGTCTGAATGCATTTAATCAAGTCTTCATACTCAGAACAGGTTCTTTGGTTTTATATAAGTTATGGAATATCCTGGATCAACCTTGGGTTTCATTCCTTTTCTAACAGGCTCAGAGGTAAATTTACCAAAGCCACATAGAATCTTCATGGACAATCTAGAAAGTTTTATTTAGATGAGTTTTAATATTTTTTCTTGCTATATAAACCTTATCATTTACCAGTAGCACGTGTCTCTTCCTATTCAGCACTGAAATGCAAAATAGCCTCGCTCTAGCTGGCAAAAAAAACAAAAAAAAACCACAAAAAACCCCACAACAAAACAACAGAAAAATCCCAAACCGATCCCACAACTAGCCAACCAAAGAAACACCAAAGTATTTTTAAATAAATGTCATTGAAATGGACCATCACTCAAGTAATGAACTTTAGTGCTGGTTATTAGTGTGAGATAGGGAGCCGAAGAGAATCCTGAAACTGAGGTTCTGGAGTTCAGACAAAGAGAGTTTCAAGAAAAGTTAAGTTCAGGCAAGTGACAAAAATTTTATTAGGAGTGGACAGTAACTGTGGTTATGGGTCTCTCCCTCTCTTCCAGTTCTTAGGCCAAGCTAGAATTAAGACTTTGTGTTTGAAATTTTGGAGTGGTTTTAAATACTATCAGATTCAGATTATCATGTAAACACTGAATTTTGATTGCTATATTTCTGCTATACTTTCATTTCAAGGATCTGCAGAAGTGACACCTCTGTTGACAAGCTCAAGATGCATTTTTAGGTTTTTATTGTATGTTTCCCCTAGTATTACAGGCCTTTAAATGGAGTTCTCTAAAGTCAGATTTTATCAGCTATCTAATTTATAAAAGCTTAATGGAAGTTGTTAAGAAACATAACCAGAGTTCTTAACATTGTTCGTTATTTTACAGAAAAAAATTGTATGTATTTCCAACTGCTTTATGACATGAATTTGCAGCTTCCTTAGATCTGATCCTGTGAAGTGTTTACCTGCTGTTAAGATTAGTAATGTCATTTACCTCTTCCAAATGTAAGAGTTTTCAGAGTGTTTATTGAAGTGGTTTTATCCAGTTTTGTTTCTGTACAAGTTATGTAGTTAATTTTTGGGATTTAAATGCACCATTTGTTATTTTAGCTTTCACTGACATGTCAAGTGTATCATTTTCAGAACTCGTCTGTAGCACTATTTCACATTTGTTACTTTCTTAACTAAGAAGGAAAGCTGCATGGCTTGTTTTCGTATATGGTATGAATATTTATACTTTTTCTGCATGTCTGTAAATTTGAAAACAGTGAGATGAATGAAAGTAATGAGTCAGAGAGGATGATGTGTGTGATACTAACAGAAATTTACTATTCAATTGTTTTCTTAAGACCTGGTGACTTAAAGGATACAGTCCATGTTCACTTCAGTCAGATCTTTAACACTCGGTAAAATTGGAGATTTAGGTTTTACCACTTTGTGGAGGCCCTTTGGATTATTCCCAGACCAGTGTATAATACCTGTGAGAATATTTGTAAATACACCACTTAAATTTGTGTCTTTCACTTGTTTTCTTCCTCTCTGGAAATAAACCGCGCTATTTCCAGAAGTTGTTTTTCTTTCAGATGTGTCTGAAACTGCTCAGCTTTGTATAGAAATGTCTAGACTTTAGTGCAATAAAGACCAAGTTACATATCTAGCTTAAAAATTATACTACTAAAATGAACTCAAACTCTTACCCTTCTTCTCTCCTCCCTGTCTGTGCTTGGATTCCATTTTTTCTCTCCTTTTGCTTTACTTCAATGACTCATTGTGTTCTGCCTAGTGTACCCTGAAGCTTAAAACTTGATGCCAAGTTGATTTATCATAGTCATGCATTTCTAAAAACTTGGTTCTGCTGGTTAGTCAATAGAAGGGAAGCTAAAGAAAAAACATTAACAAATGAGAACAGTTTTGTGTGGCCATTGCTCTTTGAGGATTATCTTGGTATGGTCACTTTCATCTCTCTTATTTTTTTTCCTCTTTACACAACAGAGCATCATTAAGAAAGGTCAGATAAAAATATGTGATTAGGTATTTTGGTTCCTATTAGTTTATTGGAGCGTTTTGCCTAAATATAAAAATGCTGATGAACAGTTTATTTTAGAAATGTATGGCAATCCCATAGCTGTAGGAAAGCTACTCTGATAATACTTTTACTTTAATATATAAAAAAGAAAATGTTTTAAATGTCACGTTACATGTAAGAAACAGCATTCAGCATTTCTACATTATATGAAATGACAACATGGAGGTACACAACTGCATGTTTTTAGTTATATTGATCTTCTGAATGGAAACCTGAATTTTAGAAGCAAAGTCAACCATGATGTAACCACTAGGCTAGGTGAGAAGAAAGCGCATTGAATAGATTTCTTCCTCTCCATGTCTGTGATTGAATTTTTAGCTGCTTAAATTGCGCAACTATAGAGTGTTATATTTATTGTAGATATCACTTTATTGAGCAATATATGATATGTCCAGGTAATGTACTGGAGAACAGTGGATTTGCGTATCTTTGGTCTTAATGTAACCCTTTCTTATTTGCACAGACAGCAAAAACCCCTATCATTTTCAAGTCACCGTATCATACTTAAGCTTTTAATTATTGGTTCATTTGGGTTTTTTTTAAGAAAACCTATTTGCAGATTTCTTGTACCTTTTCTGAATTCACTTGAAGACAAACTGGATTAATCTGAGAAGGCACAGGCTTTTGGCAGTGTAATATACATTATTGCCACTAGCCTCTGCATATCTAGCTGGAAGAGTGGATTCTGTAGTTGGTCAGAAGTGATTCCTTTCACACTTGACCCCTTTTTTGAGGTGCAGTATCCTAAGTTTATCTAATCTGCCAATCTTCTTTATTGAGTGCAGGGGGCTTGGAAAGCTGAAGGAAGGACTGCAGAATCATTGTAAACCAGGAGTATTCTCTACAGTTACAGAATACACTTTTTACTCTCTGTGGAAGATAAGACTTATATACTGTGTCCTGGGAGAGTCCTCATTTTTGAGAAGGTGTTTATTTGAGAAGATCTCAAAAAATTTTCAAACAATATTCAAGTGTTATTGAAAGGGCTAATTTTTCTCCTTGTTTTGCACTGGCCTCATTTGTAGCCCTCAAATATTGTGAATTTAGCAGGGCATGTTCATTAGTTTGCAGAAAAAAGTTTTCAAAATATTAATAGCTTATTGAGCAAATAAGCTATGGTGACTCTTACTACCTAAATCTGTGGAGAGTTGACTCAGATTTTGTTTATCGGTGGCCACTTCTTGTGTGTTTTTTACTATCACAAAACTTATGATCAGTAATTGGGAAACAATACTGCAAATATTTTCAGTCTGGAAGACAGATACCTTAGGACTGATTAAAAATCTTCACTTTTGTGAAGAGAGACATGGTTAAAATCTGGAAAATGACAAGGATTTGATGAGCTTCTGCATTTCCATTCCAAGCCCAACCCTCTGCATGGTTACTGTACAACTGGCTCATTGGTTTCCTTTGGGGCCAGTCTGGTTTGTCATAATATGATGAAATCCAGTTGCAGATAAAATGAATTCATGGCTGATAGTAAAATAAAGACTGCTTTAATATATTAGCAGCATATTAATTTCAGGATCTGTCTGAGGTGAAATTAGTGCAAAGCTGGGAGCATTTTAACTGAAAATACATGTGTTCTATACTTTCATTGAGCTTTTTTTTTCCCCAGGCAAGTATGCAGTGGCTGCTGGAGATCACTGCATCCAGTAGAGCAAAACCGTGTTGGCTTAGTATGCTGTCACTGTGGTCTGTTTTCCAGGACATGGGGGAGCTGTTTCTCAAGATAGCCAAGTAAACAAAAAGCTCTGAAATTATGAATTGTTGGATCTGTAAAATCATGGCTGTTAAGACTGAGTGAATAGATCTAATGAGACGCTAATTGCTGCTATCCTAAACTTTCACTGTCCATGAAAGGTCCATGTTGGGCTTAAGGTATGACTAAGGCCGTACAAACAAAGTAGCATTCAGAGCCAATGTTTTTGGGTGTCTTGCAATTTAGACTCCTGGGCTGACTAATCTGTTTGTTATTTAAAAATGGTAAAATCTGTGAGGTAGCTACATCCCTGATGAAACTGAGAGACATTACTGGAAATGCCTGTGATATCAACTGTTAGAGAAAATATTTATCATTCTCCTAGAACCATAGAATGGATTGGGTTGGAAGGGACTTTCCCCATCCCAGTCAGGGAATAGCTATAGAGGAATCAATTCACTAATGACTGATGTTGCAGAGCCTTTTGTCTTGCTTAAGACTTTTCATCATTTATTTTTATGTTCTTATGTTCATGTCAGTAAGGAAAGGAGAAAAGGAAAACTTAATGACAAAATCAATTCTGATCAAACAAAGGTGGGCAATCAAAGCATCATAAATTCAGGAAGCCTAAATTTGGTTTTCATGTAGTAGTCAAGACGTTTGTGCATTGGACTCACAAAAGTTGAAGATTGAAATCAGAACAGAATTTATGGCTTTTGAGGGAATCTTGAATGGGTTTTTGGCCTAATTTTTTACACTAACTTTATAAATACATGCGTACATATAGATTGTACAAACAAAAACCCAAACAAATCTACTGTTTATTTCAAAGATGATAAATATAAATCAAGCTGTTTATCTCACCAGAGGGGTGTCTTATGAAGATGTGCTCCTGTGTGTTCTTTGTAGTAGGCAGTTCATCATTGCTATTACAGCCTTTCTTGCCTTAAATCCTGTAGTGTTTTTCACCCTCACTTAGAGTTTCAATTTGTTGACTGGCCAAGGATTTGTAAGGATTGTGAGTAGTAGATCCACTGCCCACTTATGTTGACAGGGTTGCATGGGTTTTCAGGATGAAAGAGAAACGAGAGCCTTGACTCCATCAGAAGGCTTGATTTATTATCTTATATATATATTACATTATATTAAAAAGAAAAAGAAGAAGGTTTCTCCTCAAGGCTGCTAAGCTAAGAATAGACAAGAAAAGAATGAAAACAATGGAGCTCTCCCTGACTCTGTCCCAGAGAGCTCAGTCCTTGATTGGCCATCAACCATAAACATCCAGGATGGGCTAATCACAGGCGGACCTGTTACATTCCCACAGCAGCAGATAACCATTGTTTACATTTGCTGCTGAAACTGCAGCTCTCAGAAATCCTAAGAAAGGATTTCTCATGCAAGATGTCTGCGACACACTTAGATGACTTTTTAATATGATGTAGAGATGCACATGAATGCACCTGTTGCTTAAATTTTACAGTATTGTATTTTCCCTTAAAAGATACTGCAGCTTTTTAAGGAATGTTTAAATTACATGTTCATGGCACAATCTGAGAGGAGCATGTCTGTACCTCTAGGCTGACTTTTATGTACAGGCTGGCACAAGGCATGTGCAGGGACTTTTGAGATCAAATTTAGACCCATTTTACATCTGGCTGAAAAAATCTCCAGATGTGTCCTGGCTAAAATATCAGAGAAAAAAAACAACCTCTTTTTCTTGTGAATAGAGAACTAGTTTTTTATCTAGAAATTAGAATCATTAATGGTGTAAATCATCCAGCGAGGTTCTGTGTGAAATGCTTTCTTGGGAGGAATGAAAGGTTCAACACAGTGTTGATACAAGTGTAAGCGGTCCTGCTGTAGACAATTTAATTTTTTTGCCTTTTTTGGCCAGAAAAAGCTTGGTTAATGCTTCTATGGTGAATGCAGCTGCTTGAAGAAAATGAAACAGAGAAAAAAAAGACTTTTCCTGCTGATATAAAATGCAAAGCACCATGCCAAAAGAGGCCTTTTAAAAATTCTTTAATAATAGTCTCAATTTTCAGTAACTCTTTTAAAGCAGGAAGAAGCAGCATAGCATTTCCGAGATATCTGATGGGTACAATGACAGTTGACTCCAGACTTTTTGTACATAATGGTTACATAAGTTGACTTTACTTATATTGTCTGTGGCTTTACCCACATTTCGAATGACTGCCTTGGACTGTATGTCTGTCTTTTCTGAACAGTTGAGCACTGCTAAAGGGTACAGTTTGTGTTGCAGTTGGGCAATACTTAAAATAGGAAGAAGGTAGAGAATAATGGTGCTCTGCCACCCACAGCACTAATTAAATTTATTAATGTGAGAGAAAAATGTCCTTGCAAGTTACTTAGGGCTAATGGACTTCTGGAGTTTTTTTCCTGTTTATTTTGTTTTCAGCAGAGTAATAGGCAATGAAAGTACCTATTGCTTTGAGGGTACTTGGTGAGAAGAAATTGAGGATAAGTTTCATCAAAATCCCTTTTATAATTGAGGAAAATTTCTCTAAAGCTTACCTTTGAGTTAAATGTTGGAGGAACTTGTTTGCTATTCCTAATGGAAGAATGGGTTGTGGGATTTCTAGCGTATCTAAGTATCAGTCAGATCACCTGAGTTCCTCTTCTGAAGAAATTGCTGTGATCTGTGGGCCCTCCCTGTCCAGGGAGTGGGACTGGGGCACTGGCTGGGGGCAGCCCTAGCCCCAGGGCATCAGACAGCTCCATGAGACAGGCAAAGGCTGGGATGCTGGCCCTTGGGTGAGGTTTAGGATCAGGCTTGGTGATGTGGAGTCAGACACTGCTTCAGGATGGCTGGGCACAGCCATGGGGGTGGAGTTGGACATCAGCATCTTCTGCCTGTTTTCTCTGTGGAGTTTGAATGCAACAGTTGGTGTCATTGCACACCCTGGTCCTGCATTAGACAGAAATCACTGTTTTCTGTCTCTTCCATTTCACAGAAATAAATGCTCATTTTACCCTTTCAAATTCCCATTGTCAGTGGTGTTTGCAATTTAATGTTCAGCACTGATTCTTTGCTCTATCTGCCAGGTAATTTAGTACACATCACCACTGCTGCTGACAAAAATGATTGGTTTGAATAAGCAGACTATGAAATTTGTTCTTAGACAATGTATTGCTTGTGTTGTGCGGAAAAAAGGCTCCCTGATGTCAGCCACATGTAAATTCTCAATTTCATTGAGAAAGGAAAATATCCCTGTTTTCGAAAATAGGCAGAATTTTCATAAGTTGATAAAGAACATTAGTATATTCCTGCTGTGATAGGTACCAGCTTTTTTGTACTTTGGGTGTGTTTGAATATGATTTTAATGTTATTTTTGATTTTTAAAGGTAGGCTCTGATTTTGAGTATTAATATTGGTAATAGGATATAATAGCACAGATTTTATCTTAACATAGCATTTTGTAACATATAGCTACTTTTGTGCAGAAGAATATTATAAGCTGAATCTATGAATTTGTAAAACAGGAAAATGTCTGTAGAAGAAGAACAGGTATGAAAGTTCAAGTAAGTCTGAAGTTGAGAGCCTTGATAGCAGAGCTGCAAGACTGGAATGACTATTCAGAATGTCCACTTAATCAATCTTGTAGTTTCAAAATGTTCATTCCTCTTTTTCAGCATTTAATTTTTTGTGTCCCATGGTTGTTTTTACAGTTTTAATAATCTGAGATTAGTACATGCTTAGATTTATAGATGATTAATCCAATGAATGATACTCAATAAAATGCTTATGTTAGGTTACAGCAGGTTTCATATTTGGTAGGCAAGAATTTGCCTGTTTCTAACAGCAGAATATGAAAGATTTCTTTCTTTTCTGTCCCTAGCTCTATTCACCAAATGTACTTCTGGTACAGTAAAGAACCACTTTTGGGGAATGTAGCTTTTCACTTAATCTAGATATAATGATTACCCCTGAATATAACCATTATCCCTAACCGTTAATTTCCACAGATGAATGGTTCACTACTATATATTTTCAAAAGTATGGTACCAGAACTCCTGTGTAACGATTGGTTCATCAGTCCAAGGCTATCTAGGGTGCAAGTCAGCTTACATACAAAACTATTCCATTACCAGGAGCCAGACACTTATTTTTCTCCCTCCTAAGTCATGCTTTAGCTGAGAGAAGTCAAAGACCAAATCAACATCTGTAAATTGAGAGTGCTGGCATTAAAATAAACAAAGTTTTTGGGTTTGGAAATCTTAGAAAAGCAGTTGCCTGTGATTACTGCAGCTGAGAAGCAGCAGCTGTACTGACTTAATGTAGGAATTTAAAGAACTAAACTGCTATCAGAATGTTCTCAAAAAGTTATAAGCACTCAGTGAATGTTGACTTTGTTGTATGCCTATAAAGTGTTTAGTTAGTTCTGATAGATCCATATTTCTTTCATCACCAGCTGACCTGTGGAGGGCATAATGACTTGGAGCATTTGCACTTTATTCACATTTTAAGGTCTAATTGATGGTCTGTGTTACTCTTAAATTTCTGAATTAAGCAGTCTATGGTAAAGAACTTCTACTAAATCAAACTACTGAAGTGTCAGAAGTAAATAAGACTGCCAATGCAATGATGGCATGTCAATTTAAAACAGATTGTGATTACAGCACTTTCTGTGTGTCAGCTCAACTTCATGAAGAGAGAGCCTGAACTCTGCCTCTGTGGGAGCTTTCAAGAACATCAAACTAATCTTGTATATGTAGGCTTGACAAAAAGGTGATGATAGTTACAAACAATCATCATTAAAGGCTAGTGTGGGACACCTGTGAATGGGCATGTAGGCTTAGGTGGAAAGACTGCAAAATGGGCAATGTGACTGTTTTGTAGAACAAGCACTTAAAACATAACTAAATTATCTCTGATCTATTGGAAACTATCTTTCCATGAGTGACCTAGTTCCCAGAGGGTGGGAAGATGTGACCCTGAAAGGTGTGCTTGAGACAAGGTTTATGTACTGGGTGCTTCTGAAACCCTTCCAAAAAAGCTGTTCCTTACTGTTTACTGCAAGTGTGCAAGGACCTGGAGCACTGAGGCAGACCTCTGACCTCCTTACCTAGGCCCATTTCTTCTCTCTTTGTACCAAATCCTTCCAAATACTGCTGCCTGAAATGGAAATTACCAGATATATCTGGAATTACATATTAATGATTCTAAGGATTAAGCTACTCATACAAATACCTTACTCACTTTTATGCCTTAATTGTATTTGATTTTCACTCCAAATGTGATAGCTTTTCTGATTTTGTGTACGTGCATTCAGGTATTTCAGCCTGTATTCTTTACCCGAATACTGAGAGTGGGGGCATGTCATATGTCTTTCAGAGATGAAATGCTTGAATCTTGTTAATCATACTTTAAATGAGAAAACACACAATAAGAAATGCCATGCTTTGAACTCAGGGACTTTGTCACTTAACTGTGGAACAGTCTAAATCAGTTTAAATAATTTTCCCACCATTCAGTTTTTTTGTGTGGTTTTTCATGTTATCTCACAAGAGTCTTTAATTTGGATCCCTAATAGAATAGTTTTGTAAAGCTACTTTGTGCTGAGACTGGTCCTCATGTATGTCCTGTGGAAGGCAACAAGAAGTAGTAAATCATCTGCGCACACCAATGTGGCCTTTGAAATGTCACAGAATTCTGATATAACCCTTCCTGTTCATGTCAGTCTTGGTAATATCCTTTTTATCACTGGGAAAGGGACAGATTTATAAAACGGCAGCAAATATGTATTGCTTATCAGGAGCACTCCCTAGGCAGCATTATTGGATTTACTGACTCTGATGGGGCAGCTGATAAGCCTTTTCTGGTCAGCAGCCCTCAGGGATATGAGGGAGTCAGCCTTTATTTTTCCTTGAAACAGGCCCATCTTCTATTATCTTTGCTTTGACTTTTTCAAATATTTTGTAGCCTTGGCTGATGCATCTCCTCGCACCTTGAATGAACATTTTCAGCAAGAATATGAGCCAAGGTCAAGGTCACACCTTAGTGGTGCACTGGGGTACCAGTGAGACAATGTTGAACAAACCTCCCTGTTCAGCTGGCATATATTCTGGGATTAGGGATGTCTCATGAAGGACACTTAAGTATGTAAACTATGTAGAGCTGAATTTTAAAAATAAACTTCAGAAAGTCAACAGCAAACAGGTTCTGAACACTAAATGATAGATAAAATGCTTCTGTCTATTGGATCTGATTGCACAGAGAAAAGCTCTGGGCTGCTGTGCGTAATGGGTCATTAAACCCAATGAAATCAACTGCTTTAGGTCAATACTGATGTTAGGCCGTTCATATTATTTGTAACAGCAAGTATTTCATGGTGTCCTTTAAAATTAGAACCCTTTCACTGTTATTTTACCACCTCAATTTCTATATTAATAAGAGGAAGCACACTTGTCATATTATTTCATACCTTTCTTCAGTTCATGCTTTAGTTTTTTTTTTCAGAAGTTTTTCTTTAAACTGGCATTTTAGGGTCAAAAGGGAAAGAAGATAGTTATGGACTTTGGATGGCACAGTTATTTAGCTTCATATATGTGATAAAGCAGAGAATCCAAAAAAATGTTTTGGTTTCTTTAAACTTATTTTTTTCCAGGTGTCATTTTTATAATTTTAAATTTATATCTTACCACCATTTGTGCATATACACTTCAGCTGTATTTGCTTTCTACCATTTATATTCTTCCTCTGTTTTGTTGATTCTTAAAAACATGGTTTAAAAGGGATCTCTCTCAATCTCTTCTATGTCAGTGCTGCTATCCTGCTGAAAATCTGAGTGTGGAGGTTTCATCAGCTGTGCCTTAGCTGCTCCACTTTCCTGATTAACTTTTCTCTAATCAGAACCTTCCCAGATGAGAGCAGTGACAACAGGTTATAGTTGTAGCATTATGCAGTATGGAGAGAGACATGTCTGACTGATATAAATTTTAACTCCCATTCAAATAGTTATAGGCTGGAGTAAATTTCTGCTCAGCTGCCCTTTAGCCTGGCCAAACAAGTTCAGCTCGGGTTTTATGCCCAAAGCATTTAAGCTATTTTAAGATGCTTGTGCCTTCTGCAAATGAATATTTTTGTTCTTTTCGTATGTCTCTTCTTGTTTTCTATGTTTTTACAGGCTCCTGAGTCTCTTTGTTCTTTCTTTGTCAACCTTTTCAGACACAGTTGAACCATATTTCTGTGTTTGTATCATTCTACCTGTAATGTCTTTGAAAAGTGGTTGCAATCTTTAGGTAGTTAGCTCTTACAGTAATCTTTGAACTATAAACCACCCTTTTGACAGAATAGGTGTTTCGTCTGTAATATTACCTTCATGGGTAGATACTAATGCAGAATACTTAGTGGATTGTGGGAAATATTTTTAAATGAGCTATTTTAGATGGTTTAAGTTATGATAGCTTGCTACTAATGAGCACATCTAATAAATGTCATAAAGATTTTTGCATTGGTATCTCAAGTGCACTGACATATTTGCTATGCAGAGTCAGTGACTGTCAGATTGTTTTCTTCTAATGCTTACTTTTCACTACTTGGGCATGAGCTTTCCTGGGAGATAAAATTTTCTAAAAAAAAATATCTCTTTTGTCCCTTTTGTGTTTGCTATGAGATAATACAGTGAAAAATTGCCACATAGAATTCTCCAGCCTGTGCTTTAGTTATTGGTGATGGAACTATTTTTCAGCTGACCTCTAGTTCTGAGGCATAAATATGACTATGAGGATTTTCTTTATGCAAGATGCCACTTAAGAAGCGGTATATCAGCAGTACTCAGAATACACAGCAAATGAGCTCATAAGAGCTCCCTTTTTTACAGACTCCTACGTCACAAGAGCTCATTTTGTCTGCAATGAATGTTTACAAACTCAATGGCAGTGATCAGGGATTTTCAGTTCCACTCAAATTGCTAAGTACATATTAGGTGATGGCACAGAATGAGCTGTCTGACCTCAGTGTCTCCTACTACTCCTGCTATATGCAGCCAGTACAAGTCATTAGCAGAGAGTTTGAAAAGGGGTCCTAAAGAGTCATATCTTTATGCTGGGATAAAGGGATAAAAAGCAGTCAAAGCAGAAAGCTGGTGATGGACTATTTTCTGTGGATACATACCAGAAGGAATGTTTGAGGTTCTTCAGAATCACAGTGTGTTTTTACAATGCAAATATCTGATATTTCTTTCTATTAGGCCTGAGTGATGATATCTAGGGTAAAATCCTTAAAGGGAGACATGGGAAATGTTAAAAAGTCATATCCGGTCTTGATAAACCTTGCATTTGTGTTACTACTTTGCTTATTTTTTAGAACTACGTGTTGAAATGAATTGCTACCCTTCTACAGAAGTACAGTTCACTTTGGGCTTCCACATTCTCTTCTCCTGCTATAGTTCTCTATTTGTTATTTACCAGTGTAAGAAGACTGGCAATTTCAGTTAGCCATAGAAGAAGGAAGATTACTTTAAAAATGCCAGGCGGCTTTTTTTTAGATTTAGATCAAAAACAGTCTGTGTTTTTTGCTTTGCTCCAATGTTCATTGTATTATTCATCCTAATGCTATTCTAGAAGGTGTCACTGATATAACTTTCTGCACTTTGAGGAGATTTTTAGCTATTCGATCTAGATTAGAATAACACTTTTCTATGTACTTTTTCATCTGTTTCTTTCATGATAAGATATTTGGGCTTCTTTATCTGCTTAAATTGATTTGGAAACATTAAAAACAACAGCTTCAAAATTTCAGGGTTGATGACAATAATATAGATAATTGCTTGCTGTTTAAATACAGTTGATCAGCTTTGCCAAGTCAAATATGGGGATGCTTTCTAATGATGCTGTTGAGGTGAAGAGTTGCAGCTAGCTTCCATTTTGCTTCAAAAAAAAAATCCCGTTGTATGCATTAGATAAAGGATCTACTTAAGGAACACTAAAATTATCATATTCTCCATGAGAAAAAAATACAGTGTGCAAAAACCTATGTAGTGCTTCACTTAATGTAAATGTCTACATGTTATTCTGTTTACCTTCTTGCTTCTGTATGTCTAATTACACATATTTTGACCAAAATACATGTTTTTATGAAAATTTATATTTCAGGAAGGATACAGCTTTGATTGCAGCATACTTGAGTGTCAGATGCTGCACAAGATTCCTATTGTGTCTGCAGTTCCACAAGTATTGAATGAAAATACTAAGTTGTTGAATGGCTGCTTAGCTTTTCTAGCTGAAAGATTTAGTAGGTGATTTGATATGTTGTTTCCATACGTGCTAGAAATAACTCAGTAAACTTCCTTTCCTCCTCCCCTCCACTGAGAAACAGTGAAAGCAATTATGGATATAGTACGCCTGAATCACAGCACTTTAATTGAGTTTGAATCAACTGGGTTGGTTTGCGGACTTGTTTGTTGATTTGTTTCATCTAAACTATGATTCCTTAAAGGAGCACCTGCAAGGAGTAGACTTGCTGACTGACATCCAGAATTGTGTGCCAGTTAAACCTTTGGGTGAACTATTTTAGGACAAACAGCTCAAAGGTAGACTGACCAGCAGAGGGGAGCAAATCACAGAGCCCTACAGAAACTCGGGTAGGCTCCATACAGTCCAAAATCAGGGTGACACACGTGGTGCTGCTTGGGGATAGGAAAATCTTTACTTTGATTCAGCAGTCTTTGTCCTGGCATTCTACAGTCACACCTTGTGACTGTATGTAAATGGTAATCCCAATGGAAAATGAAAATGTAATTTGAAATGCTGCATTTTCTCAAAGAACAAAGTATTACTATTAATTTGCTTTGAATTTGTTGGGGTTTGTTTTTTGGGTTTTTTCTTTTTAGTTGTTAGACTTTCTGGATAATTTGGGGCATTGCTAGCCCAAGAAAGTCAGAACTGAGAACAAGTATATCCTAGCACCATGTTAATGATACATAATGTTTGCATGGTTTATTACCTTCAAAAGTGATAAACATGTATTATAGTTATTTGAGAATCTTAGCTGATATTTTGAGATGAGAAACTTTCAGATTAAATGCAGCACTTTAGATTAATTTCTTTCAATGATGAGATGGCTGTAAATTAAAAAAGGAAAGAATGGGATTGGAGCAATTGTTAAGGAAATGTGGCCACATTGTGTGAAATGTAAGGACTTGATAAGCCTAGGATTAGTTTTGCCCAGGAGAAGAGCTTTTCTGTATGGGAGGCAGACATAACTGGCAGCGGCAGCTGCAATGGAGCATCGCTGGCTGGGATCCCTGTGTGAGGGCTGTGCCACAGGTGCAGTGCATGGCCAGCTCCCAGTGGTGCCTCCTCCTCTGCCATTGCTGCAGGCTCTGCCTGCTGCTCAGGTCCATACTGCCCACACTCAGCACAGGAGGGAAATACAACAAAGGTTGAAGGCGTAGAAGTTATGGTGGAAGGATATAGGAATAAATCACATGGACTCCATTTCCTTCATAGTGGAAAAAGCCCCTTCTTTATTCTTGTAACTCGTTTATTTACTGTTTTACAGACCTCTTTGACTCCTACTGGTTAGTAGTTTTCTTGCCAATTAATTTATTGGTTAGTAACAAATTGTTGCTCCGTGTTGGTTAGTCACTCAAACCCCCAGTGTGTTTGTGCAGGAAAAGTTGTTTGTGAGAGATAGTTGTCATTTTTCTATCTAACGGTGTAAAAACAGTTTATACAGGTGCAAGCTGTTTCTCACCCGGGAATAGATTGTTATGTTAACGAGCTGCTCATGACAGGATTGCTTTCACATGGGAACTTGCAAAGTGCTAGCTTGACAAGGCCAGTCACTGATTCCAGGAGAGCAGTCTTGATTTTATGAAGCTTTTCTTTATGATTTTTCTACCTTACTGCAACAGAAGGAGACCTACCTGTGGTAACAAGCATTCCTGGTTAGTAATGGTTTTGTAGTGGTTTGCCTTATGACTAGTGTTGATGGTAACTGTGCTCTCTGTATTCAAGAGAAGGCCACTCAAATAGGAAGAAGCAATGGAGATTTGTGCTTTCTTTGAAGTCATATGATTTTTTTCTCTGCACTCAGTTTTAAAATACTTATAAGACTATTTAGTGATGTGATTATGGAATTTACTTAATATTTATTCCCCATCATAATAAAGTTATTGCCCATCTGTATTCCATCTTCAGTTGTATGTAGTGACAGCTCCACTCCACAGAGTATTGATGGAGGTGATTGTTAAGGACAATTTTTCATAACTGCAAACTCATAATGAATAAATAGGCCAGGAAAGAGCTGCAGTTTGAAAGTTTGATCTTCAAACTACTCTGAATTCTAGCAAAACAATTCCTTACATGGTTTTCTTCAGTTTCTGGTGAAAAGGCTATGCTCATGTGCCATTTGTGTACAGCTTAGTTTAATGTGTAGCATATCCTAATTATGTTTGTACTGTTATTAAAACTCCATCACTTGCACAACATTTCTGAGGGAACTTGAGCAAGAGAAAGTAGACTTATGACCACCTAGTGTGGAAGAGGAAAAAGGGAATCCTTCCCCAGGAGTGCAACCCAGGGAGCTTCTTTCCTCTCTTGTTCTTTATGCATGTCTTGTATTTCCATTTCACAGCTGTACATCTTAGTACTGGCCATATATCTTACACTTCTGTGCACAGCTTGAACACAAGATGCTACTTTTTGATTTATGTGACCAGTAATTAATTGTTCCTCTTGACTTTTATACAAGATGGACATAGAACATACCTAGTCTTCATAAACTGCCTTTCTAAATAAGTTTATTTGTGTGGTGTGATTTAAAATAATACGTTTGCTGGTTGCTTATGCTGGACTATGGCATTGCTAAGGCATTGATTCTTGCTTCATGTTGACATTTTTCAGTGTCCTCGTTTATTGCTTGTGTTATAGCAAAGTTAAATCTCTCTTATTTTCTTGCAGCAAAAGAAAAAATAATTGAATTTCTATGTTATTGAATCAGATGTCTCTATGTTAAAGGGTTAAACTACTCTGGTGTGGCTGAAAGTGGAGTAATTCTCTTAATTAGGAGCTACTTTAAATACATTCTCACAGGGATTATCAGCATTTCAATGGGGCAGTTTTTGGTTCCTTTCCCAATACCTGGATTAGTGTATCTGCCTGAAGTTTTTATGACTCTTAGTTCCTGTCACAGTGTCTCTAAAATACAGTATTTGGTTCATATGACTCACTACCTTTGGATAATTAATTTCTTAATATTTTACATGTATTTTCCCAGTAATTTAAAACGATTTTTTTCTGACTTTGATTAATTCATTAGTTTGCTTTTTCTGAGCCAGTGAAAAACCAGGCAAGTTAATCTATATATGAAGCTTTTTTTTAACCTCAGCTAGCAAAGAGAAAGAAGAGGTGATGTAATTCATGTTGCCTTAGTTCCCAAACAGGAAACAAATACATGAAGCTGTTGACATATAATGACTGAGAATGTAGGTGCTTGGCTGTACCTGCTAAGTGTATATGTGTCTGGAATAAAGTGCACTCTCCATGAGGGCTGGGCAGGATTTCTTCTGCGAGCTGCTCTGAGCATGAAGGTTACCATGTGTCATCCTGCAGAGCAGGAGCTGCCTGTGAAGCAACCGTGCATAACTTCAGATCATGTTTGAATCAGCATGGCTGTGGGTGGTAGAATCGGGGACCCTGATACCTACTGAAAAAAGGAGCTATAAAAAAAACCTGTCAGCTGAGGTAATGTAGACAAGTCATATAACATGTAAAAGAACTTACTGAACTGTGAAGACTGACATTTGCATCATAAAATCAGGCTTTGTTTAACTAAGTTAATGCATTTTAAGTTTGTTCTGTCTCTTGGTATAATAAAATAGGAGCGATGAATGATTAAAATTGAAAACAGAATGGGTTCCATTTTTTAAACCACATCAGGTTTAATTCAGCAGATAAATTTTTTCATTTTGTCATTGTTGAAAGCAATGAAAGGCTTCCATGAGCACTGTGCTTATGCATGGCACTAACTTTGACCTTCATATGCAAGTAATTTGAATTGTGCATTTAGTACATAGCAATTCTGAGATCCTGAATGAAGTGTCCCTTTTTTTCTGCCTCCTCTCCTTCTACAAAACTAAGGGACCTTTCCTCCCACCATTTCAAACTAGTGGTTTTTGTTGTTACTAAGAAATTACTGGATAGCTTGGTGATGAGAATAATACCAAATTCTCCTTGTGCTTTCTTTTCTCCCACCAGTTTGTCTATCTCAGCAGTGCCACTTCACCACTCTTTTTATATTCTATAAACATCTGCTGTGATATACACCCTTTTTGCATTAAAAAGTGTATGGATATTTTTTCATTTGGGCAAAAGTTTTTCCTAACTCTATTAAGATTATGATTGATTTGGTAATTTTTCCATCTGTCCCTGTTTCTTTGTTGTAACATTTCTCAGGTGAAGAGAAAATGAGGTTAAAGTCTCAAAATAGCCAGTACTAGATTGATTGATTTCTGTTTACTCAGACAACACTTACCTGAAGCTTACCTGATACCTATGTCTGCATCAATGGTCCCTTTGAGAAATCCCAGTCCCTCCTTTTCTCTATTCTTTATGGTCATTTTATGCAAGTGAAATTGCTTGTTTTGGCTGCACCGTAACACTATTTTAAATAACTCCTCAGAGGAATTTTCTATTACTCTAGGTTCATACTTTTTTATGTTAATCTTTATGACCAATTTAGTTTGTTGTGGTAACAAGCAGATAGAAACCTCCAAGCAGGGAGAGTATTTAGAAAACTCCAGAAAATAATTCAATTGGCATCTTTTGGGGCAGAATAAAATGACCAAAAGGAACATGTCTTACTTTTTACTTAAAATCAGAATTTTGTGGCTGTATCCATCAAAGATCAGAAATTTTCTCTTCTTCAAGGCTGGCTAAAAAAACCTGCAAATCAAATTAGCAAAATGTCCAAATGATCATGCTGGCTAAATTATGGTGATTGTGGGTTTAGAATAAATCCTGAAATGTTCCTAACTTTCTCTGTTAGGGGTTGCTAAAGTTTAGAGGCATAGCTTGACACTAGAGTTTTCTGCTGACCCCAGTAGTATAACCTCTTCTTCTATTCTGTCCTACAGTGGATTTGTTACTGGTGGTAAGTTTTGATAATTGTGGTGTGTGTCTTATATTATTTTAAAAGTAGGTGGTATTTGTTTACTTAAGGCACTTTGTCTGTGGTGGCATGTGGGTTTTTAATTTTAATGATTATAAATACAAAGCTTTTGGGTACCAGAGTAAAAACCATTGTGATAGAATTCTTGTAATGTGAGTTACCGCTGAGACTGCAGGAGCAGAAGTACTCTACACTCACGTAATCACTGGTGAATTTTCGGTAGGCAAATTGCAGTTGCAGTGCTTAAATTGGTTTAGTGCACTAGGGAAGACATCTAAAACGTTTTAATAAATAGGAAGAGTTTTAATTCTGTTTTATACCCATACCGAAAGATAAATTTCCCAGTGAAATTGTTTCTTTTATGAAGTGGAGAACACCGTGTTCATCTCTGCATGGCTTCCTGAAATTTAATTTAACCTTCCATCTGCCTTGCATAGCAGACCACCAAATTGTGCTTTGCCCAGCTTGCTTACTTTAGTAAGACAAATATCTGAGATAGTATTGGCTGTATTTTTCTCAGCTTTTTTATTTAACCCAGGATTTCCTACCAAACTGTAGTTTTAGGGCAAAAGCAGCACCTAATATCTATTTTCCATACTTCTTTTAAATATTTAACATCTTTCTAGTGACTCCTCACTCTTTTATCTTCCTAGTTATTTTCCCCCAGCAGCTTCCTTTCCTCCCCAGCAGGTGCCAACTTGGCACGGTACAGGCTTCCTCTAACTTGGTGCTGTGGCTGTTTCCAAGGCTGTTTAACAGGGAGCTCTTATGTGAGGAAGTGCAGCTGGAATTTTGCTCTTCCTCCTGCTCTCCTCGGTGCTCCCCCCCGCTTTCCCCCGGCTCGCTCGGCAGCAGCAGCGCCCCTGCAGCCTGGTGAGCCAGGGAGCGGGAGCGCTTTGTCACCTGCCAGGAGCCAGCCTCGCGCCCGGCCGGGCAGCCTGCCACGGGAGCTCGGAGAGACGCTCCCGTCAATTAGGAGAACACGCCGCACACGGGGCTGGAGCTGCGCGGAGCTGCCGCGCATCTTTTCTGAGAGAAATGGCACACGGAACAGCCACCAGTCTGCTCTCTCTCTGCATTTCCTTCTGCTTGAGCTTCTAAATGAATTCCAGTGTATCTCATGAAATGCACAGGGACATTATTTCTGTTTTTCTTGCTTTAAAAGCAATAAACTTGTACCTTTGCTAATGGGACAACTGAGATAATGAATCTATTCAAGAAGAAATAGCAACAATGATCTTGGAACAAATTACTACTTTGGTGTTAAAATAGAGTAAAATGGCACTACTGCCTGTTGTTAATTTTATTGTTCTCTATTGTATCTGAACTATTAAAAAATGGCTTTGAGAAGTTTATCTTGTTAAGGAAATAAGATGTTCAAGCACAAGAAAGATACAAAAGAGGGATATATTATCACTTGTTGCCAATTTTGTCTATTTTAGAGCAAGGCTTTATTGTATCTTAATCATTATTAACTAAAATATCTTCACAGCAGATAAATTTTTATTAGAAAAGTGTAAGTCTTAGTTTTAATATAAGCACTAATATTAGTATGAATTAAGGATTAGTATTATTATAAGCTTTAGTATTGCATTGTGGAGACAGTAGAAGTCACAGGGATGTAAATTACTTACCCAAGGTTTTATAATAAATCAGTGGTAGAGGCAGAACAAGTGAGCATCCAGGCACTGTTAGTGCTTTTGTATAGAGAGGCTGGAGAATCTCTGGAAAGTGAATCCTTAAACGACCTGTTTCTTGTAATCTCAGTCTCTTTTCTTTCTTGCTCAGTAATTAGAGGAGGGAGGCTGGGGAGAAAAAGAGAGGATTAGTATCTTCAGAACTTAGTCAGACTGTACAGATACCATGCTAAGTTTGCATAGATGTAACATGGGGGGGAACCAGTGCATCTCGAAGAAAATCTGCACTGTCGCAAGAAGCACCAATATCAACAAAACTGTAGGTTAAAGTGCAGCTCGTGTTTATTGTGTGCGTCTGTGTAATCATGAATATGTGCTGCTGCCAGTGATGGAGAGGGAATAGGATATGCAGAACCTCAGCACAGCAGCTACTGCTCTGTGAAAGTGGTTGTGCTGGAGATGTCTAACCTAGACGTTGCATCCTGGAGTGGCACTGAGTGTCAAAAACCCATAGCTGCATCCTGTTGAGACAAAACATGACTGTGCCCGCAAAGCAAGTAACACACTGGTGCAGTCAGTCTGCCAGCTGAAGCATTTTGCTTTAGACACGCTCACACCTTCCTAAGAAATAGCATCACCGTTTATTGTTGCTGCCTTGGCTGTACATGCAAATTTGATCCTCTGAATTTTTAAATGGCCACAGTGTGCAGGGAATCACATAGAGGAGAGCTGTTACTGGCTTGCCAGTTCACTCCCTCAGATTGCATCTCCCTCACTGCTGCTCTTTATCACTGCTCTCTTTAAATTTGTTCTCTGCACCTGATTAAGTAGAGAATTTACAGTATTTTACCCTTAGTGTTATCTAGGCTGCCTGCTTGGGAAGTTACTTAAAGGTTTGTATCATGTGCTGTTCTGCTTTAACTGTGGTATTTCAAAGTTGTTTACTTTAAAGTAGGAGGGGATTAGGGTTGGAACATTTGATTAAGAAGATCAATGCTATCTTGGGGTGCATTAGAAGGACATTGCCAGCAGGTCAGGGCAGGTGATCCTGACCCTCTATTCAGCTCTGGTGAGGCACATCTGCAGGGCTGTGTCCAGCTCTGGGCTCCTCTGGATTTGAGAGCTTCTGGAACTGGTTCAGTTCAGGGCTAGAAGGATGATTATGGGACTGGAGCAACAAGTAGAAGTTGAGGGAGCCGGGCCTGTCCAGTCTCCCGAACAAAAGACTGAGAGGGGCCCTCATCAATGTCCATTAGTGTCTGAAGGGAGGATGTCAAGAAGCTGAATCCAGGCTTCTCTCAGTGGTGCCAAGCAACAGGACAAGAGGCAACAGGCAGACACTGATGCACAGGAAGTTCCACCTGAACATGAGGAGGAACTTCTTCTCTGTGCATGTGACCATCACCAGAACAGGTTGTCCAGATTGGTTGTGGAGTCTCCCTCACTGGAGACGTTAAAGAACTGGTTCACTGACTATAAGCATGGAAGAGACTACTCTGCATATGCATTTTTCTCTCTCAAAAACAATCTGCACACTCTTTCCAGAAAGCTTATCCACAGCATGAGGACTAAGTTCCTGGATTCTGGGGACAGAAAATGGTGGGAGTCTTTTCCTTCACATTTCAGATCATTTGACTGTTGGTTGCCTTATTTATAGGAAATTGAAATTTTTTTCAAGGCTTAATTTTTTCAGTTATGTTTTGTTAATAAGAACAGAAAACCTCCAAATGAGGTTTTCCTTGTTTCCATATGTGTGCTTGCTGTGTATAATTCTGTCTGCAGAGATCTGA
Source organism: Cardinalis cardinalis (assembly GCA_014549065.1). Taxonomy (NCBI): domain Eukaryota; kingdom Metazoa; phylum Chordata; class Aves; order Passeriformes; family Cardinalidae; genus Cardinalis; species Cardinalis cardinalis. Next base: position 11,652,405 of record JACDOX010000008.1, read on the forward strand.
AACTACTTAGCCTGCTTTTGGATCAAAAGGATTGGATATGAGCAGTGCTGACCAAACCAGCCCCAAACTAAGATTGCTTCCACACTTATTAGGCTTCTTTTAGACACTCAAGATGGTGGTCACCCCAAATGTCTGAATCTACACTTCCAGTCAAACTACTCTGCTCATCAGAAATTTGAACCCATTCTCTAATGCTAGGTTGTATTAAAAAATGTGAGAGGTGTGTGTGGAGGGTGTTTCTTGAATTTTGATATTTAGAAATCTGTGTAAATGTACCTATTCTCATTACTGCTTTTCTGTTGGTCTGCATGTTTTCCTGAGAACACATTTTAAAATCTTTGTCATAGGTTCAACAATCAAAATACCAAATTCTGGAATAATTCAAGAATATCTGCCCAATAGGTAAATTATAAGACATGTATATCTGTTTAATTTATCTGCTGTGAAAGAATAAATGCTTAGGTTTTCAGCAGTTTTACAGTCATTATGAGGCATATATGAGTCATGCACAACCCATGAGGGAATAGAGAGAATATATAAGGTGCTATTATGGTATCATACACTGGTATTTCTGCTAGGCTTGATACCAGATGCACTATTTGGTTAAATTCTCATCCTGTGTTGGAGTAGTTGTAGCAAAAGATCTGTTTTTGCAGCTCTCCTGGAATTTTCTGAGCACCAGAAAATACTACACTCCTTTATCACTGCTGCAAAAGAAAGAATAGATGCTGATCTTGATAGTGGGCATCACTTACTTGAAAGTTTACAGGTTTCCCCAGTTCTTTCAACACCTGTCAGGAAGACTGCCTAAATCAATTCATAATGGACAGAACCTGACCAACAAGTTAAAATTATAGCTTATTAGATTGTTCTTGCTGTGTTTCCTTTTTCTCTTTTTTATACATTTTGCTGCTTTCCTTCCTGAAATTCATTACCACCAGCAACAAATGGTTTGAAAAGGACAGTTCACTCTGATTCTAGAGAGTTGTATATTTGTTTTCCTTTTCAAAAAACAAAATAAGTAAAAAATACATTATAATGTGATTGCAATAGATTGAATCTCCACTGTGAGAGTCAACCTTGTTTCTTAGAAGAAATCTAACCTATTCTCTGGTAGACGTTGTGGAAGTAGATAATATTGTTGTTGTTATTGTTGCTAATATTATTATTTTATTAGATGTTTTGTGCCTTAGGGAAAGGAGTATGGGGTGGCAGTTGCTACGGAAACTGGTTTGAAAGAATGTTATTGGGAGTCTGTGAATCTGTTTCTAAGACAGCTGTCAATGTGGACATAAACTAGACCTAGCCTCATTAGTTAGGTGCTCTCTTTCAGGAGGTGGTGGTTGTTAATCTCACATTTTCCATATTAGAGAGATTTTGTTGTGCAATTCTGCTTATTTACAGGAACAGGATGGCTGTTAATGGAGTCAATGTTTTCATTAATTTATCTTTGTTATATATTCTAATGCTAAGTAAAGTTGTTTGTATTATGGTTTTTTAATTTTCTTCCCCCAGACGCTACTAAGGAAAAGTTGTTTTTGTTTGTAATTCCATAAATGCTGTTGGCATATTTTCCAGAAATACAAGGGGGTAAACTCATATGACAGAATACAGACTCTTTAGTATGCTCAAAGTCTTTATCCTTATGGGTTGGTTCTCGGGGTGATAATTCAGCCATACAGTTTTTTTCATAGCTTTAGCTGTTTTGCCCCATTAGTCTTATACCCTAATCTCCTCTTTCCATAGTTCTTCTATGTATAGACAACCCATTTTAATCAGCCACTGTCATCTTATCCAATTGCTGCCTTTGGGGAACTGAATGCAGACTCTTAACTCTGCTTTTTTTAGCAGTTGCTTGCAAGGCATTTCAACAAATATGCAGTTTTCTTAGTAGGGAAGCAGTGGTTATTCTGTCTTTGTGCCTTCATGTGCTCTGCAACCTATTCATATATAACTTATTTTTTTTTTATTTTTCAAACACTCTCTTAAGGGACATTTATAGAACAGAGGCCGTATCATGTAACCTCTAAATGTGAAGTTTCCCCTACATCTGCTTATCTCAGGAAATGTTTATTTGGCTAGCAGTTAATCATATTGGCCAACTAGATGAGTAATTATTTTCGATGTGATATTTGGGTGTATTTTGAGTCCTTTATCATTCTTCACTCTATTTGTCATTTCATTATATTTCAGTGTTTTATATCTCTCCTTTGTGCAACTATCATTAAATGCAGTTTAAGGGCAAAGTATTGACAGGCAGAACAGAAGTTGGGTTATGCAGAATAGTCACTTCATCCTCAGATTTAATAAATCAGTAATAGTGTAGTTTTCTCTTTTCTTTTTTATTACATAATTCACCAAATGAAATTGACCATAAATAGTATTTTTGTATATTAGTTCTCATTGCTAGCTTGTGTAAAAATTAATGACAACTGAGAGAAAAGTGCAGGAACTGAACGTAGGCCTCTATCTCCATTTCTGTAACAGCTCCTTAATGCACACCTGTAGCCTGTGAACAAAAGGCGCTGTAGCTTTACTGCCATGCTGTCACTTCATTAGGCCCCTGTATGTGCTGCTTCCACTGAATCCTGTCATTCCACTCCAGATCTCTTTCCTGTAAGCAGGATCTGGTGTTGCTTATGATGATCTTTTTCAGGATGCAAATAGCTGCTTTCTTGAAGCAACCAGATATGGCAAAGTAGTTTCATTATGCATGAGTTAATAGTAGTATCATTCCTAAGGTATTTTGTGGCTTCATAAAGTAGTGGACCAAGCTAAGTGAACCTGAGCTGCTCTGTCTCTATTTATGTTAGTTTCTACTAATGCAGTCATCTTGTTTTGAATTGACTTGCTTGCACAAGTAAATGTACAAGCTCTCCTACCCTGATACATTTTTCCTGTGCTGATAAGGTTGCAGGAAGAAAACATTCTACTTTGTAAAGGGTGGAAATTGTATAAAGGGATTAAGCAGTCTATGACATTTGCATTTTAAACCAGTAGGCTTAATGACTATATGAGTAGGTTCAATTTAACTTTCATTCAGGATGAAACTAGTCATTATGACTGTTCAAATGTCATTTCCCTACACCTGTGTATATGCAGTGTTAGCTGATAATAGTTGTTGAAAGAAATTTGGTCATCAAACACCCATTTCATCTGTGCAGTTTTTCATTTTTGGAATTGATTTCAATGATTCAAACTTGGGGGGTTGTTTGTTAAGCATAGTTTCGATCATTCAGTTCTTGGACTACATTATGCCAAACGTTCCTAGAGCTGCATTTCACAGTTGGAGATCTGTGTCTGATTGCAGCACACTCCTGATACCTGCCCCAGCACTTCAGTGCACTGTATGTTATTAAGAGCTTAGCAAGAACGTGAAACAAGAGGTCTTTTAATGATATTGGACATTCTGCAATAATTTTACAGGTTGTCCTCGTCTGTTCATATTAAGAGCAACTGAATCAAAATAAGGAACGCTGCTGGCAGATAAATAGAAATGCTAAATAAAAGTTTTCTTTGGTAACCTTGAGAGAAACTTAGGCAATTGCTTTCATCTGATATTTGCAGAGGAGCCTGAGATCTTAAAGCACCTTATTACAAATCTATTTATAGATGTACATCCAGATATACACATAAAAATATGATCTTTCAGCTAGTATTTTTTCTTGAATAATGTTGTCAATGTCTTAGTTTATGTAATATTTGAGGAACATTCCATTTAGAAATATTTCTGTGGAAAAGAGAGCTCTTGTTTTGCTTAAAATGCCTTCTCAAGATGATTATAAAGGACAGGCAATATTTATCCCAGGATTTTATTCAAATTGTTTGGATCAGACTTTTTATCATCTGTTTAACCAGTGATCAATGGTCCTTGATATGCTTTGTGACTTATCTCAAAATCATCCAAATTTTCGTCTGGAAGATGAGGCTAGAAAATTCACTAATACAACCTTTCATCCACCCTCTGCTCCCTATTAATAAAATTATTAGGAACAACATTTAGTCCTATTGTAGTCATGGGATTAAAGCACTGCAGAAAATTCCTACATAGTTCTATTTATGCAGGGATTTCTGGTGGATTCTAGAGGGCTTATAAAGCCGAATGTCATTGAATTCTGTGGAAGCTTCTGAGAATCTGAACCATTTTACTGTGACTTCACCGTCAGTTTAAAAGGTAAAAAAAACAAAACCAGAAAACCCCTCACACTTGGTGATTTGTTCTTGGTTACTATAGTGATGAATCCTGTATGAAAACCCACACAGTTCTGACTGAAATCCAGACATGTAGATTCTTGTCAGAAAAGAAAACAAAGGAAGAACAAATTCAACAGCATAACATTGAATGGTGGTGTGAACGAAATCTATTTGGATGAAATAATTTACCTGAATTTTAATCTGGATCTTATTGTTTTGGACAGACATGTTAAATAGTTCTTTCAGACAGTATACACAGAAAGCATAAGTACTTGGTGGAGCATGGTGCAGGTAGTCTAAAATTAAACTAAGTTTACAGTCCTGGCTGATAGTCTTAAGGAAGGTGACACCTTCAATATTCAACCTTTTTTATGTCTTTTATCCAAATGTAGGTACCATTGCAATTGTTTTTACAGTGGACTCCCTCTGTGTCTTCAAAATTTCTGGACATTAATCTACTTGGAGCTTCGGCCTCCTTTTCTTTCTAGAAAAATTAGGTCACTCTCAATGTAGCTTCTGTATGCTCTGAGCTTGGTTTTTGCTTCTGGTCTTGACCCTGTAGCTTATCAGTCCCCAATCTGTAGGTATGGGGTACTTCCAGACCCTCTTCATGCTGTAAGGTTTCCTGTACCTTGTCCCCAGAGTGTTTCCTCCCTGAGGCAGTGACAGGAACTCGATGTTCCTTAGCTTCTCCTTCAAAGGTATTCTGTCCACATTATTTTTGTTCCCATTCAGTTGAAGTGGGAATTTCACTCCAATTTTGATTGTCATTATGGTGATCTTTTCTGAATGCTGTTTTTTAATAGGACCCTTATGGAGTTTAAGAATTTCCACTTTAAGGCTTTTAGAACCAAGTTAGAGATTCTTGTACTTCATAGAAATACAGATGGTTAAATGTATGATCTAAATTATGCCATGAGATCTGTTTGGTTTGCTTCCCACCTGGTAAAGCAGGGTCAGAAAGTGCAGACAGCTCTGCTGCCTGGACTGATTCCAGCTCTGAAACTTGCCAGACTGCAGTATTTCTGGGTTGGAGGAACCACTAAAACAAATTCTTTAGTCTGTTGAAACATCAGCACTCTTTAGCCTGAAAATCCATGAGTGGTCTTCCAATGATTTTAAGGTCCCAGCTGGACACTAGGATGCCCAAGAGACTGGTGGTAAGAAAAGCAGAAAGTAGGTCCCTTAATGTGGTATTGTGTTTTCACATTTCTCACTATCAAACCTTTTCTGATCTGGGTTGTGTTGCACTGGCGCGTGCACCTGGTGGTCTAAGAATTCAGCTGTGGGCAGGAGACCTGGCTCCTGCTTCTGCAGCAGATCCTCTAGCAGTCCTGAGTTTGGGTCCTCATGGTCCTGTCATCTGGCAGGACCAGAAGCATGGAGAGGTTCCCCATAGCCCAGGGTCTCAGGTCTGGGCCCCTCAGCTCATTAGTAAGCAGAGGTAAGGATGTGATACCCCAATGATCTCAGCATCTTGTTCACGAGCTCTTGAGTTTTTCTTCTCTTTACAGCTCTGAGGTTATCCCAGTCATGAGTTTAAGATAGAAAATATTCTTTAGTTGCAGTAGAAATTAAACCCATAGAGGAGGATAATCTTGAAATCTCAGATTAAATGTCACAACTGGCCAAAGTTGCTCATGTTCACACTCGCTCTAATTCTCTACTTTGTCATTGTCGTATCTGAAATTTTCAACAGAGGTTGTATGCTATCTTCATAGCATATACTATTCAAACTTAATAAACCTACTACTCTGAGCAAATGATTTTAGTGAAACAATTCACCTTTGAAGTGTTTTAATGTGTATCTGCTATCTCAAGTCAGAAAAATAATCTCATTAAAGATGCTAATAAATTAAGCTAATTATTTCAATCCTATCTATTAATGACTACTATATTACATGGATCAAAAGGCTGACTTTAAAATGTTTATATCTCATTATTAATAGTTACTTCTATTAAGCTTTCATCTTTAATGTTGCCTCAGTGCCTTACCTGAGCAATGAAAATGCTTTAAAAAAATTGGTAATTTCACTGTTGCTGTTGAGAAATATAGAAGATAGCAGTCTGGCTTTTAAGAGAGTTTGCAAAGCTTGGCTCTTACTGGTAACAGCCATGCATAGTAGACCATGCAGAATTTTATGGATGACTTATACGATGTCACTTCCAAATGATCTAGACCTGCATGTAATGTGTATAACATGTACTTGTACAAAGTCAACTCAGTGGGATTTGGTGATGATCCTTTTATCTTGAAGCCAGTTTTAATGGGGCTATAACAATTCAATCTTCATTTGTCACTGTGCCAACACTGTCCTCCTCTATGTTCTGAAAAGTCACTTGTAAATTAGGCCAGCAATTTTTGTCTGCTGGAGCTCTATAAGGTAACAACAGTGGTTACAGTGAAATGTTATTGAAACAAGCTTACCTCAAAAAAACCTCTTTAATAACTCCTTCCCCTCTTCCATGCTGCCCTAGGCAAGTGGGAGAAAGAAACAACGGCAAGTCCTTTCCTGTTTATAGTAACTCAACCAGAATTCAGTTAGGACCATATCCAGGAATTGCCCTATTTTTCAAACTAGGGACATATCTACCTGCTTTTTCTTGAGGCTAAACAATATTTGCTGTTTTTCAAAATGTTCAGGCCCCTCCAAGATAGGAAGTTTTTGATCTTAGTAATTTTTTTTCTGAAGCTCCTGTTTAATTTCTGCTATAAAGCATGAAAATTGAAAAATACGTTGTGCCTGTATTAAATATAGTGAAATTGTTCATTTGATTGTCTCTATTTTTACACTTTTCCTAGATGATATCTGTAAATTATATGTAAGTAAATAAAATTTAGTTTTCTGTTTGCTCAATTCTAAGGTTTGAAGTCAGACTATGTTCTTTGGCATCTAAAATACATTTTGATATGTGACTTCATTAAGTTTTGTCAGTGCTGGTGGGCTTTTAAGGTAGGTTCACTCTGCCATGGCTGGAGCAGGTGCTATTAGAACCCCATACTCTGTTCTGAAATTTTGGTAGGTGCTACACCCCAAAATCACACTCACATCAGTTAGGGGAGGGTTCATTATCTACTGAACTGAAAGTTGGCTGTTTTAGATTTAATAATCAAGTAGTATGGATTAGTGTGTTAAGTATCTGAGGCAGTTAAAATGTTGTCCTGTTTTATTTAACTGGCTGAGCTGTGAAGCTGCTAATTTCTGGCTAATGGCTGGCTGATGGTGGGGGACATTATTGGGATCTTCTGCAAGTCCATTATGAATCCAGATGTGTTGGAGAGAAGTCTCTTGGTTTGTTTTAAGAACATGAGTTGTGTAGGTTACTGTGACACAGCTCAAGCATGGCAGTTCATTAAGCTTATCACACTTAAGCTATGTGCCTATGTTTTTAAGCTTCAATTAAATGAGATGAACAATGCCTTCTGAAAATAGGACTTACTGCTCGTATATTGCTTAGAGACTTCATGTGACACCATTTAAGTATTTCATTTTTTAGAGGTAAATGTCCAAATGGTAAAATGACTCAGCATTAACTTGTAGTAGAAGTAATTGATCTGAATTGGTATCTCTTTCCCAGCTCAGTAGTTTGCCAAAATTGTAATTTAAAAATAGATAATTAAAGAAATTAAATTACTTTATTAGAGAGTTAACCACATCACGTATTGAACTAAAAATAGTTTTAAATGGTGGTAATAGCTAATTTCTTGAAAATTATATTTGCGTTGTTCATCCCATTTTTTGCATTTTTCTCTTACCAGAATTAAAGTATTCTATATATGACTTTTCCTATAGATAAGTGATTATTTCTAAAAAAACCCCAAAACTTGTTGTGCACCATGCAGATCTTGTTCTTTATAGCGTTGGATCAAAAATGGAGATTTTTCTTTTCCTGCTTCTTTCCTTTATTGCTGTTGGAGGCAATGAACATACAGGTGAAAAATCAGACAGGTTTTGGTGTTTTTTTCTTTAGACATGGGCTGTTGGTCACTGTGAAGTGATAGGACAAAGAGTACACATAGTTGTTTCCAAATTCTAAATGTGTGACCTATCCCGAAAGATTTTTATTGCTGTTTTGTACTCCTGGTTTATCTGTTTCGTCTTTCAGTTCCCAATAATTTTTTTTGATGGTCTGTATACCTTCGAAGCATATGCTGCTTGTGGAGAGTATTTCACACTCTGGGTTTTGATACTTGTTTGAGCCTCAAGGAATTTTTTCAATATTGTAACCCCTAAATTAGTCCTTCTTTATAATACTGCTTTTTGTAATTTGTCAAGAAAAGGGAAATAAGAAATTTAAAATAATTGGTATATGACTAGAAGGGCATCTTTTGAGTCAGGAAGCTCAGGTCTAGGTCTTGGATAATAAGCCTGTTGGAAAATAATTTTTGTATCTCTATCCGGAAAAGAAAAAAAGAGGTGAGGCACCAGTCTTATTGCTGAAAGTCTGTTCTAGAACATAATTTCTCTCATGATTAAACCCCCTTTTTAATATCCCATCCTCTTTGCAAACTTTAGAATTGTTTATTGATTGTATCTGATATGCCTAACATTGTAGCAACTTGTTTAGAAAGAAAGAAAACCAGTCTTCCCTTAAAGATTCATTGGGAAGGATTTTTTATTTCCCTGGTCATCTGTCTCAATGTAGTTTCACTTGCTGCTCCCACTAATTTGTATTATTGTTTTTTTTTTATGGTTAGAATTTTACTGACTACTACTTGCAGCTGTTGAGGCTTTTCGTGCCTTGCCTTGTTTTCCTTGAGAAGTCTTTATAATTCTAAGTGTTTTATGGTTTTGTGTATCACATGACCATTAGCAAATTATGTTCCTGCTTGTCTTAAACTTTTCTCAAAGACTGTAGAAAGGTAAATGAGATGCCCTGGAAGGCAACAGTCTGCTTTACCACCTGGACATGGAAGCTACATGTACTGCAGAATCCAACCAGTCTGGGGCACAGGGCTCTTCTGAACCTGTTACTCCTACGTGTCACAAATCAGGGTAAATAAAGCTGTTACACACAATTGTGTGCAGGTATTTTTAAGAGATTGGTAATCACAGTGTTCTAAGAAATAAAATACCACCACCTCCACATACATGCATTCAGCTCTCCCCTTCACCCTCTCAATAAAAACAAAAAAAAAAAACCTAGCAAAAAAAGATTACTTGGTTTATTTTGTGGATTTAGTAATTTAGTGTTTGGGGGGGTTGGTAAAGAATAGCAATGAAAATAACGAAGTGTTGTTCTCTTAGGAAATATCTTTTTTTTCTTTCTGCTCTGTAGGCATATTTGAATATATTAACAAGGAACACTAAGCATCAAGGATAAAACTGTAGTCTGAAAATACATTTCCCCAAATTCAAAAATGTGTTGTTGCAAATTGTTTTTCTTTATTAAGTCCTGGTCTGCTGTAGAGAGAGTGATATTATGAGATCCTCTTCTCACCTGGAAATTTAGTGAAATTAATGAGTCTTGCTTAAGTGCTGCTGTGGTTTGTGGGTTTTTTTGTATTGTCCTTTCTGAAATTTTTTAAATTTAATTTTTATCTGAATTACAAGGAAATTCTCTGCAATAGCCTTTTGCTTGTCCATATAAGTGAGGGGAGCAACATTTCTTCAACCATAGATGGGAGACATTGACTGATTGGACATTGGGTGCTCTCAATGCCACTCTCACATCTCTCTTTGGTGTCACTTCGCTCTTCAGCTGCATGGGAGAGAGAAAATATAATGCAAGGCCCATGGGTTGAGTTAAGGATCAAATGACAAGTTACTGTCGTAACCAGAACAGACTTGACTTGGGGACTTTAGTTGAATTTATTGCCTATCAAATTCAGAGTGGGGGAATGAGAAATGAAATTAAATCTTAAAATATCTTGCCCCCGCCTATCCCTTTCTCCTGGGCTTAGTATTATTCTCAAATGCTGTGCCTCCTCACCTTGAGCAGTGCAGGGATGCAGGGAATATGGGGGCTGTGCTGTGGTCAGTTCATCACATATCTCTATATTTCCTTTCTCCTCAAAGGGAGGACTCCTCACACTTCCCTGCTCCAGCCTGGGTTCCCTCCCACAGGAGGCAGTCCTCCATGAACTTCACCAGCAAGAGTCCTTCCAACAGGCTGCAGCTCTTCATGAGCAGCTCCAGTGTGGATCCTTTTCAAGAGATGCAGTCCATCCAAGGGGTGCTCCAGCATGGGTTTCCTGCAGGTCACAAATCCTGCCAGGGGAGTCTCTGCTCCACTGCCTGGAGCACCTCCTGTCCCTCCTTATTCACTGCCCCGGGTGTCTGCAGAGCTCTTTGTCTCACATATGCTCAGTTCTCTCTCTGCTCTGTCTTGTTTCTCCTTTAAATGTGTTATCACAACGGTGCTTCCACAGTCACTGATGGGCTCAGCCTTGACCAGCAGCAAGTCCAGCTTGGATCTGGCTGGAGTCAGCTCTGTCAGGCATGGGGAAAGCTGCTGGCAGCTTCTTACAGCCACCCTTGTAGTCCCCTCACTACCATTGCCATGTAAATCCAATACAACAGGCAACAAAATTAGGTGGCACAGCTCTTACTTTGTCAAATAATACAGCCTGCCATTTTTGGGTAAAAATTTGTTTCTCTTCTTATAATTTGTAACTTTTCCAAATTTATACTTATCTTAGAGATGAGCACCATGATATTAGTCCTGTAAATTATTTTTCAATCAGAGGATTAAAAATTAATGTCAAAATACCAGTTGGGGAACAGAGCAGATCTTGGACCATATGAGGCAATATTATTGTTGTGTAAAAGGTTACAGCCTTGAGAGTGTGTGCATGAACTGACCATTATCATTCATCTCTCTGATACTTATTATGCTACACATAACACTTATAAAACTCATTTTTATAAATTATAGTTTATATACATATAACAATGTGATATATTTCAGGATGCATGTCAGGGTCTCCTGATTTAGTGAGGTGGGGCAATTAGTTGCTTAAATATTTTCACAGATCTCATGTTTAGTTATGGGAATAAAGCAGTAACTTTGTACTATTAAACCTCAACATGAAAAGAATATTACAGCCTCATTAAGACAATTTAGTTGAGCAATTCCTTTTCCTGAGAGTTTTATCAGAAGCAGAATTTTAAAAAGTTATGAAGAAATAAATGTGACTAGATATTTTCTTGTCTCAATTGTTTACATAGGGTCCTGATGTGTCTCAGTAAACTCTGGCTTGGATGTGAGGAAACAAAGCTGTTTAATGATTTTGAGAATATTCTGGTTTTTACTTAGTTTTTGAATTCAATATGCTTTAGATACATTAGAACAAAAATAGGTGTGAATCTCTTGGATGCAGTAAGGAACCTTCTGAAAAGACACTGATGGGTTAAAAATGCTGCTGCCACTAGGTGTCACGCTGGGATCATCTCTCAGAGCATGAGATTATTACAGGTGCGGGATGAAGGAGTGGGATCCTCCTGTATGTATTTCAGTTTTGAAAATGGCTGATTTTGCAGGCCATAACAGCCCTGTGCCTACTCCTTGTTTCTGGAACGTTCACACATCTCATCATGTGAGAAGGGTCGGTGCTACACAACCTAAAGCCAACACAGGTGCTGGACATTTCCTTTTTCATCTGATGTCTCACAGACAGCCTCAAGTCACACACACCTGCTTAGGAAAATGTGTTAAAATTGCTTCATGTGGGCGAACATGGTAATTATGGGGAAAAAAACATATGATTTTTTTTTAATCCTCCTCCAGTGTTTCTATCATATAAAGCTCAAATGAGCCAAAAAAAAAGAGAAGAACACCCAAACAACTAGCAACCTGATCATAATGCAGCTTTTTATAAAGAAGGGCCCTTGAAGGAAAACTGGTTTCATAAGCAGGAAACACATTGTCAAACACTGAACTTTCTATTTATTGAAATTAGTTTTATAATATTTAATTGAGAATACAAAATTATTATGGGGGCAATGTTTGGTTTTATTGTTTTTTAATAAGCCTGCTGGGCTGTGGTTTTTTTTCTGTACTTCACTCCTGCACTCAACCAAAATTGTCACATTTCTTAGCAATTCCCTAACATGGACATTGTACCAATATATGCAATACTTGCTGGGAGGGAAAAGAGATGAATCAGATACCTGATGAAAGGAGAAGAGGATATGGGCACAAATTTGAAAAACTGCAATTTTTAGGTTTATGAAAGGAAAAACTTCTGTGTGGTGATTGATTCCCCAGTGTGTCACTCAGAGAGGTTGTACAATATCGCAGGGGATACTGAAAAAACCCCCTGGATATGATCCCCCTTGAGCAGGGCAGTTGAATTTAGGTGATCCCCAGAGGTGACTTCCAGCCTCAACCATTCTGTGCTTCTGGGTGTTTCCAGTCTGCCTATTGAGTCATCACTGGGAACACTTGAAAAACAAGCAAAAAAACTCAAACCCACAAAACAAGAGAAAAAACCCCACCAACCAAAAAATGCAAACACCTGCAAAAATCTCCTACCAAATAAAATTGTAGTACATAATTGTAAACATTGTGTTATAGACTTTAATTGTCAGATAGCGAAGAATTTGGAATAGGTTTTTTTTGTTTGTGTTTATTTCTATCACAAAGGGAAAAATAATCTTTGCATCATATACTATAGCTGTAGTCTAATAGTTTAAGTCTAATAGGTTATAAAGACTCTAGGTTTTGAGTTTGTTAAACTTACTGTTTTGTTCCTAGCTTGTACATGGCTGAAATATGTACACTCAGGCACTGGGAATAATTTCTCACTGTTCTGAAGCTGATTTATGGTGCTTCTCCCTCCAGCAGCAGTTTCTGTGCTGGAAATTAAAGTATAACCTTGGTGTGTATATGAACATCACCATGCACACAAACTTTCCTCTGACGTTTCCGGTGTCATGAACGACAGCCTTACTAGGGAAAGCTTGAGTTGACCAGAAGCAAAAGGGAGTGCAGCCACTTAGAGGATAACATATATGCAGTATCTGTCCATCAGTGTGGTGTTTGTGCCTTACAGACTCAGGTGTATCTACATCAAGAGAGGTGTGCTCTCTGTCCCACAAAGTATGTTTTCATTTCTGTTACATAACTGCTGGGTCTCAGTCTCCTACCTGAATTCTCCATTTATGAATATGAAGCAGATTTCCTTAGAAGTTTTTCCGCAAAAAAAGGATAGTATATATAGACCTATGCAGTGTGGTGACACGTATGCTGCAAGCTCACACAATGGGCTCTCCTGGGTTTCTGTTCTGTATGTGTGAATTCTGTTATCTCAGATGTGCTAAGATACAAAAAAGATTAGTTATACTTTCAAATACCTTTTTTGCCTGTTGATCTGTATCCATTTGCTGTCTTGGCATACATCTATCAACAAGTGCTTTATTCCAAGGGCTGCTGGTTTGTTGCATAGTGTTTAGCACAGTGAGACACTAATTTATGTTCTTTGTGCATAGTCAACATGGTGGTGAAAAGTTTATTACTGGCAATTAAAGAAGCAGAAGGTTTTCTTATTCCTTTGATTTGCTATTTTCATTAAGAATGTGTGTGAAGTAATAATGAATATATTTGTACATGACTGCATCTTGGGAGGACTGTTGGATGCTTGGGAAGACAGTGTTGGAATGTTACATTTTTGTGGCTCCTGGGAAAAAATGACCTAAAAAGAAAATATACAAAATTGTGTGAAGATAAATTCAAAGTGCTATGAATAAAGGAAAGCACACAGGTAAAAAATATATGAGAAAAATATATATATTAGACAATGCAGCATTCAGAAGCACCTAGGGAGTTTTAGGAAATAAGGTTGTATAGAAAAACAAGAAATATTTTGCTGTTGCAGGATAGTCAAATCTGTTGGTGTTTATGAAAGAATTATGGAGTGGTTGGGCTTTGTCTGGCAGTGATGGCAATGAGGCCAAATAACCAACAGGTTATTTGCCTATGAAATCCCCTTGTCTGGCAGGATGGTGAAGAGATGTAGGCAACTTGGAGAAGACTGTGTTTGGAATATAAAGAACTCGTAGCAAATCATATTAATGGTGTCTTGGAGATAAGGAAGGAAGAGTTATACCTGGATGGAAAGTAGGGGTGAGGTTAAGGCTTTAAGATATTTTCATTCCAATAAAGTTAATGATTTAAAACTCAGATCTGCACAGTACTTTCTTGATGTAGGGCAAAAATATAGCTGCAGAAACAGTGTCATACAGTACATTTTAATTCTGGCTATAGGAAAATACAGTGATATAGGGAAAACAAAATTCTCAAAAAAATTGTCATTACCAGCACTTAAGACTGTTTTTAGTTCCAACTATAAGTCAATATACTGAGGTAAAAGAACAGCTCCTTGAGCAGTTTGGAGACTGGACACTTTTCTGGATCACCAGGTGTCCACCAGCCTGGGCTTCTGTTTCTGTCAATCTTGCCTGTTGTAGAGAGTTCTCATTTAAAAAAAAAAAATTAGTTATTAATAAATTTGAAATTTAATCTGGTGATATGAATAACATTTGTTTCATCTAGACTATTTTTATACTGCCTGATTAATAATTGGTAAGGACTGCTCCATCTTTGAAATTTCACCTTTGGTAAAAAATCATTTCCCTCTCTCCAAGAGTGTATATATGGGATTGTATGATTGATAATGCCTTTAACAGTTACTTGTTTGTTTCTTCTCATGTTTTTAGTGAGGATGGGCATTGACAGTTAGCCATACATCCATTCATTTTTTATTCTTCAGTAAGATGGTAACATGGGATTTGTATTCATCTTCCTTTAGATGGATGATTAATGATGGGCAAGTACAGTGAATCCATTTTCTAGTTTAATGAAGATTATTTATGCAAATGAGCAGTAATTAATGGTATTGCAATGTGACAGATTTTAGAAATAGGTGTCTGACACTCACTTTTTGGACACATTAGTATTTGGTCTAGCATCTGAAACTTAGTAGCTTCTGCTTTAGGAGATGTAATGTTCCTCTCAAGTATGAAGCTCAAGTTTTTTTTAGTTTATTGTGGATTTCAGAGCTCAGTTTAAGATTTTTTTCTCTGCTTTAAAAGCACCTGTGTAGAATTTTTTTTCACCATAGTATTTAACTTGCTTAAGAAAATAACAAACAAGCAACCCAAAACCGAACCATAAACATATAGCATGGCAAATCCGATTTATGCTGTAGACCTTATTACACAAATACAGTATTTGGCTCATGAAAAGTTAAATATTGTACCAATATCCATAGTAATAGGAGAGAAGGAAAGATGCTTATAATCTTGTTCTGCCTTAGCTTAAGGAATGAAGAGACAGACTGAACAATGATTCACTTAACTAATTTTCTGTGAACTATCTTTTTAGCTGTTGGTTGTTTAAAAGGTCTTATCTCGTATTTTGGCTGTTTGTGATTTCTCCTAACAAACTGGAAGCAGGTTTTGTAAGAGGTAAAGGATGTATATAAATCCAGCTTCAGCCTTTTGAAAGAGATAAAAAGCTCAGGAAATGGAAAACCATAACGGATAATTTATGTTTTTATGGATTTGTTTTTCGTAATATTGATTAGAGGCATGGTGTTGACCACAGGTCTTCTCTTTTTAAACAAAGGCAGTACCAAACATTCCTTGCTCTTGGGCTTCCAGAGTAATGGACCAGATGATCACTGAAGTTTCCTTCCAACACAAACTGTTCTATGCTTATATCATAATTTCTAAAACATTCAAAAAACAAACATTACATTTCTAGTGAAGAAATTCTAGAATATTCAATTGAGTTCCAGTCTGTGTGTGTCTTGTTTTTTATTCAGCCACATTGGATGATGTTCGTGTGGGCCTTCAACCATCAATCAATCAAACCTTTATTTACTGCTGCTTTCTCTACCTGCTTGTTCCTAGCTACTAACCTCTGTCTAAAATTTACCCTTCGCTCTCAGCCCTGGTTGAACCCTAGCTGGTGACTGCACACCATACAGCTCCTTGCTCACACCCCAGCCCTGTAGTGGGATAGGGAAGAGAATTGGAAAAAAGTAAAACCTGTGGGATAAGAAACATTTTAGTAATCAAACTATGATAAAATATAATTATAGAAATACTAGTAATGAAAAGAGAAACAAAAAGAGGCAAAGAGAAAAATAAAACCCAAGAAACACAAGTGATGCACAAGTTGCTCACCACCTACTGAACTAATGCTCAGCTTGTTTCCAAGCACCAATCAGGACCTTCCTGCCAACTCCTCCTAGCTGATATACCAGGCATGCTGTTCTATGTTATGGCTTAACCCTTTGGGTAGTTTGAGTCAGCTGCCCCACTATTCTCCTTCCCAGCTGTTTTACATTAGGAGACTGAAAAGTCCTTGATGTAAGGTGAGCACTCTAAAGCAACAACTAAAACATCTGTGTTTTTAGCAGTATTCTCATACTGAGTGCAAGATGCCTAGCAGTCTCCCTGCCACAAGGAAGAATGACTCTATCCCAGCTGCAACCAGAACACATATGATCTTTTATTAAAAAGAAAAACCCTGACAACATAGATTATTTCACAGTTCTGATTTGGGTGGCTCTCCAAGTACAGGAAAAAATGAGCTGGAAAGACAATTGAATTTATTGCTATCAGAGTCAGTGTTCAGTTAGAAGAGTTATTTTTAGCTATTGCTGGTCACAGATACTAATACGTAATACTGACATGCCTCAAGGTCTTAATTCTCTTTACCGAAAACTACAGGTTGTTTTTCTCAACTGAGCAATGCAACTGCTTTTAGACATGTACCCTAGATTTCCAGTTGGAAAAACCGTGCTCATAAATATTTTAAGAGAGATTTTTTTCTTTCATATCTTTTATTTAGGATTCAATGATTGGTGAAAGTCCCCAGAATTTTGAAAGTGCTCACTACAATTTATTTGCTACTAAAATCTAATTAATTGTAGGCAAAGAAAATGGAAGGTCCTGTTTGCCAGACACCTTGTCTGTGGTGAAGTTCGCTTTGGAACAAACTGTTTAAATAGAAGGGGTTTGCATAGTCTGAATGAACTTTGAGAAGACATTCAAATGTCACATTTCTCTGAATCTTGTCACAGTGCTCATCTCTTCAGAGGCTTATCTTCTGCTAGCTGTTTACTCAGAAAAGAGTGTTAGAACCTATATTTTAACAGTCTTTTTCTTGGGGATTTTTCGACATTGGTGTGTCCTTGTTTCACAGAGCATGTCTTCACTGAATGGAATCAATGGGTTTTATCATGGGCTGTGTGCTGCAAACATCTAAGGACGATTACCTGTAAAGCCAGTTATTAGGAGTTTGCTTCTCTGTCTGCGTTTTGTTGATCTGGAAGAGGTTGAATAACCATAATATTCTTTGTACTAAAAGGTACAAAATACTGGTGTCACATAGATGTCACACTGCATGTATGACATATATTCGTGCATCTTATAACATGTTAGGAAACAGGGGTCTTGTGTTTACCTTGCTAAACCTTTTGCATCCATGGGACTTGCCTGTAATCCCACTGAGACCATTGGGATTTCAGTTACAGACTGATTTTTTTTCCCAAAATCTGGGGAAAAAGTAATAACTTATTCCTTCTTAAGGTGTTAGTATCCACTAGAAAATTTGCTGCCTTCCCTCAGTTTTGGTTTAGAAGTCGACCTTTTGAACATAATTAGTATATTTGTGATTTTCTAATGGACTTCAGGAAAAAAAATATTAGAAGTACAATCTCAACCTCGAAAGTGACAGTTGCCTTTATGAGCTGATGGACTAGGGCAAGAATAATAGAGCATTGGTAGGAAAAGTGGGGAAATAGTAATTTCTGTAACTTAAAATTTAGTACACCTGGGAATGATAAGGCATGAAACCTAAATAGAGGTAAAGAAAATGTACATCAGTTTTTGTTTCTGGCATGCAGGAAATATGGCTCAATTTTGTTTCCCCTTCTCAAAGCGGAAAATCTATTTTAAAGGTTCTCATACAGGAATTTTTTCTTTTTTTTTTCTCTAAGTGTACCATAGGATACATTAGGCAATTTTGAAGAATTTTAATTACAAATGGATTTTGTGTGTGATTTTCCATGAACTATATTTATATGAAATTACTATATACTCTGTATGTTTGGAGTTCTATTTTTTAATGTGTCTAGACTGACAGAAATTTTTGTCTATCATTACAATTTCCCCAGGTGTATACATACAGAAACTAAAGTGACACAGAATATGATACTATGGCCAAGATATTGCAGTAAAAGTTGCAGTGGAGACTGAGGGGAGAGATTGTCATCTCTAATCTTACCCCTCTTCTACTCTTGACCATACAATTCTTTTAGGGAATTCTGTTTGCTTTAGTATTTTGACAGTGGCTGAATGTGTTCCGAATGGAAAAAGAAGCAAGTTATTAAAAATATACATATTTTTCCCTCTTTTTAAGTAAAGAAATATAAATAAAAGAAAAAGGGAATTATTCATATTATCTGAAGTATCCTTAGGAATTAAAGCTGTTTTGAGGTTGGGGACAAGGAATGCTTAAGAGAAGCTTGGAAACATCACAAAAATGTATGCCCTATGCAGCAGATTGCTATGTAGAAAAATCTCATGGGTTTTAGGACATTTTGCTCTGTCTCCTGAGACCACAAGGTTGCTTTATCATGATGGTAAACACCATGAAAAACCACAGATTGGTAGAACTTTTTAAAACAATGTGTTTATATACAGAAATTTTAAGCAAAAATATTTCACTTTAAGACTTTCATTTCTTGTGGGATCAAGTGGATAAGGTATTTTGTGCAGGGCTCAAGAAGAGGATTTTTCTCCATGTCCAGAAAGCATTCAGTGATGTGTCGTACCCTTGGAGCAAGAGCTTTCCTTATGTATCCCATCCTCCAAGATTCATGTTAACTTTATGACATAAAGACAGACATACAGACATCTGTATAACATGGTTGAGATTTTTTTTTCCCTAAAGACATTATCAGTTATTCAAGTTGACATTTCCATGTTTCTAAGCTGGAGCACAGTGTTTTGCAAATTGTTAATTTTTTCCTGCTCTGTCAAGCTGATTGATTTCCATAACTTGGCTCAATGTTTTGGAGCGTACAGTGGACCTGAGTCTCACTTTAGTTATAAAAGTGACAAGCAGGGTAATGACCTATTACAAAATAGATCTTGATTGGATAATTTTAACCATAAGCACAATAAAATTTTCTCCTGTGCATTTGGTTGGTGGGCTATTGGTCCTTGTGCAGTTACAATTATCAAGATAACCATAATACAAAAAAGTGTTCCATTTGTGGGAAATTGTGCGAGTTGAAATTACTGAAAAGATGTAACTTAAGAGAAAATTAAAACAGTATTTTTTCCATAAAATGATTGAGATTCATGAAGTAGGTGAGAAATATCTTTTGTGTGACTGTTGGCAAGACTGAGAGATGAGAAAACAGATTTAGAGGAGGAGGTAGATAATCCTTGGAAGATGAATGAAAAGAGGTTTGATGACACATGCTGGTTTAAGGCTCTCATGTCTAAGTGATGGGGATGGGAATAATGTTTATCAAGCACAAGGTGAGTGGGTTGGTTGTCTCTTTTTGCACAAAAAAGCATTGGTTTTGTTGGCATTGTTCGTAGCATGTTTAATTCCATGTGTTCTTTATATGGACTTTGACTTCTGGGCTTCACAAATTTTCTGTCTAGGGGTTTTTCTAGCAGAATTTTGAATTCCCTACCATGACAGGTTGCAATCTGTACAGTGCGAGTTACAATTGGAACTGGGTGACTTTCTTTGCTTGGCTGAATGCTATTCGTTTGTTGATGGCTTATTCAGTACTTTTTCAACAGTTTCTTCCTGAATTTTTATTTTCAGATCACAGTTACAATTTAGTATGTTAAGTTCATCTCAGTTTTTGAAAATAGTAAGATTGGTCCTTACCCTTATATAATTTATATTTTTTGCTCTCTCATATAAATCCCACATTCCCTTTCCTGCTTTTTACATTAAGTGCACAACTTTATATTAAGTTGGTTTCACAGTCCTTCTTGTCTGGCTTTAACATGGTTAAATGTTCTTCAGCTGCCCTGGCCATAGAGAAGCTTTGTCTGTCAGGACTACCAGCCCCTCCAGCCCTTCTTTCAGGCAGTATTTTTGCTCTTGGTATTATGGTTCAGTAATGAGAACAACCAAAGGTATGACCTTGGTTCTAATGGACTGTGCTGTAGAACGCATCTACCAAAATCATTCTGGATGACTTTTAACCAATCTCGCTGAAATTGTGATTCCTCATAAGCAACGATATCAGGTCCACAGGTTTCATGTTGCCTGCTACTTTTTCTAAAAATAATTTCGGAATTGTCTATGTATGCAAATCAACTCTACCATGAGTGCAAAGTGATTGCAGTACACCAATAATGTGTCAAGCCTGTTGAAACTCTTCTGTACAGGAAATGTGCATGAGAAATATGGTGGAACCACTTACTTTCTGGTCAGGAAATCTAATCTGTCAAGTAAAGAGCATCTGCTACCATGCTTCAATACAACAGAAGCAGATTTTAAAATTTATTTAGATGTAGCATTCCCATCATTATCTAAAAGAGATAATTACTACATTTAAGGAGGTATTGATATGAAATTTAAAAATCCCTGGGCAGGAATAACAACATAATTTTGTTGTCTGGTGTTATTTCAGCTTTTTACCATTTTCTTCTCTTTGCGTAACAGCTTGCTCAAATAAATATTCTGTGGATAGCTCCCCTGCTGCAGGTTGGAAAATCAGATAAGCGCAATATAGTGGAAGAGGAAGGAAAAAATACATTCAGTTTGAAGGCAGAACTGCAAACTAATGGAAAGGAAAAGATCGTTTCAGGGTCAGCCAAAACGGTTGAGTTAAGACAACTCATACCTGAATTGAGACATAATGTGTCAATTCCTTCTTTAAAGTATTTTAAACTACTCAATTTATTATTTTTCTTTTAAATTGGGTAATTTTCAAAAAAGTTGTTTTGAATAAAATACCTTATTTAAAAACTCCAAAAACTTCTTAATGCAAAATAATATGATGGTTGAAAGTTTCTTTTGTAAAGAAGATATTAGTTGGTATTTGAAGTGTTCCTTTTTTATCTCAAAATATTGAGCTTTGAATTGAATACATACTAATTGAATTCAGATTAATTTTTTTTTCCGAGACTTTTTAAAATAGTTATGCTGGGTATCAGCAAACCTCTATCATACAGGATAATGAGAACAAAAAAAAAAGAAGGTAGGAAGGAAATCTCTGCTGTGGAGAGAATTAAAAAGAATCAATTTGTCATGTCAGAATTTCTTTACAAATCAAGTGGAAGACAGAGGAATTACATCTATGAAAATTGTTTTTAACAGCAGTGAATGTGATACTTCACAGTGGTTTAAATTGTTGGAATATGTAGCACATTGTTTCCTGACATGTCAGATTTTCCTGCCATTACCCAGGCTGCCATTACCCAGGCTGCCATTACCAGGTTATCCAATTTCTTCATACTGCTAACCTAGTACTTATAATTGTCACTAAACCAGTAGGAAAACTCTTATTTATTTACAGCTGGTGTTTAAAACTGCTGCAGCTTGTGCTGTACAGGCTGAGTGATTTCATTTACATATTGATACCCTTCCCACTCCACTAAAAGGAATTCAGTTTTCTGTATGCACTTTTTCTGTATTAATGACCGAAATTGAATAGATTAACTTCTACAACTTCTACAATTATCTTACTTCCAAATGTCATCTTCTTTCTCCTTATTTTTTTCTGCTGTTTCTCTTTTTTGCTTCATCTTTGCTCAAGACTAAATTTCTTCCCATAGTTTGAATTTCTGTTTCAGAGAATTGTCTTCTAAAAGTCCAAAAACTGACCTTCCTCTTCACCTCTTCTAGATACAGACTTTCCTATGGCATTTCTCACTAGAGTGTGTCAGATCTTATAAGAAACAGAAAAGAGTCTGGGGTACACAATCCTTGAACATCATAGCCTTTGTTACGCGCAAGTGGAGCTGCTGTGTACCTTCATGCCAAAGCTTTAAAAATTTGTTTATACGTGGTACTAAGGGTTATGCACTCAATCCACAGCACAGACAGAAGTATAATCACAAGTATTTGTAATGTCCTTACAGTGCTTTTTAAAAAGCTGTCTTTCCTTACATAAATTTACAAGAAGTGTAAAAAGGTTTTTGCACTTTCCTTTTAAGTGATTGAGTTCAGTAAACTGATTAGGAATCCACCTATGCTGGCCACACAGAGGTAGACAAGTTTTCAATTACCATTAAAAATTTTACTACCTTTTGAGGTCCTGAATTTTCAAAAGTTCTGCTGAATTAGATTGAACCATGAAATGCTCTGGCACCTTGGATGAAAGCTATTAATAATTTTTATATTGTTTTTTCTTTGTTTCCTCTTCTCTGTGTTTTCTGAGGTTTGCATTATTACCTGATAACGCCAAAATTTGAATTCATGTATGACAAATGAGATCATACCACTTATCTCTACTGATTGGAAGGATACTAAGCTGTGAAAGCCTTTCCCTTGGCTCTAGGGAATCTCAAATAAGTTTTCTTTTTCTGAAGCTGAAGGTAGAAACAAAAGGATTCAAAATATGCAAGAAAGAGAGGAGATATTGAAATGATGGTGCTGAGCCAGAACCATTAAGTGCTTCCCAACAACTCCATAAAATAGTAATTTCTGTGCGCTTTGTGATCCACTGTTGATGATAAAGTAACACATAGCTTTGAGCATTATATACTTGACTCTGTCATCATTGTTGTACTCACAGGATGGACTTCACAGGACAGCTTTAGGGTGTGCTTTGAGAGCTGGGAAGGCAATGTGAGGCGGCAGTCCAGAAAACTGGTCGTGTTGCAGGAGTGGCTGCTTGTACTGAGGGTAAAGTGAGGTGAACGCTGTGTAGGTGAATACTGTGTAGGTGAATGAAAACTTACAAAATAAATTAATTGGAAACTATAAAAGGAGGTCAAGAATTCTGAATCAATAGGGCTAAAAAAAAGAAGGATGCAAAATTTGGACAAAATGTCTTTACAAAGCTGGCAGACTAAGCAGGATGAGGATGAAAACCTTGTTCTAAATTTTGAGCAGGAGAAGATTGTCTAGAAATATAGCAGGAAAAAATGCTTCATTATACCAGAAAGAGATATTTTCTGCTGATCTGGAAAAGAACTGGTACCCAGATCATTGGAAAATGGAGTCCTTGGGCTCACTGCTGAAATCACCAGTGGGGAATATATTTGCATTTTATGAAATGGTCTAAAGCCCATCACTCACCTCTTAGGTAGTTTTTAGTAATTTCAATGTCTTTAATAAGTAATATAAATCTTGAATTGTTCCTGCTAGGAGGCAGGCTTGACTTCAAATCTATTTAAAAATATATATATTAGGGGGAAAAAAATTGGAAGCTGTCCAAAGCCTGAAGCAAGATAGGTTTATCTTTTTGTGTCTGATATATCTAAATATCTCCTCTGGATCTTTGGCACTGAAAAATCCCCAGCGATTTAGATAAAAGGTTTGTGATTTTTTTCCCTGCAGATGCTTTTAAGAAAATTAGATACTTGTTGGGATAGTTGAACCTTTTTTGAGGCTTTCAAAACATATCAGTAAAAAAATAACGACAAAACAAGAGATTTTTTGATAGCTATTGTAGAGCATTTAAAGATGTTTGGTTCTCTTCCTGCACATACAACTAGAAGTTTCTCAACATTCATCAGGGAAGAACATTTGAGGAGCAGTTTGAATATTTCTGCACGATTTGATTCCAAGGGATAGAGCTTCGAGGAACATTTTAAGGTACACAGGCAGAGCTCAAGGGGAAGAGTTTGACCCTGTCATAGCCTAAGCAGTGTTTTCACATGAAAAATTCATTCTTCATTCCTAACTCTTTGTCACTGAGAGAGAATGTATTTAATGGGAAAAAGTATAAACTTTTCTACAAATCCAGAAAGTAAAAGAAATATAGTATGAAGTGCAGTAGAAGTATATTATCCTGTAAAAACTTTGCACTTGAAACAACTTTGTTTTTCTGATGCTACCAGTCCTCTAAAGTAATTTTTTATTCTTAAATATAAAAATAATGCAAAACCATCTCCAAGAATAATAGGGCTTTTTGGTCTGAAATACTCACAGCAAAGGTTTTCTTCTATTGAGATATAAGGGGTTTATCAACCATATCTGCTAGTCTGGCTTTTGAAGAATTTATTTTGATTGAAACACTCTCTGGTAATTTTCAAAGCTATTTTCCTCTTCACACAGGAAAGCCTCAAGTTGATTTTTCAACTTGATGAGGAATTTCTTCTGTCTTTTTGGATGGAGGGGAAAAACAGTTTAAACAATTGTATTAGACCTGCAGGAAGCTTATAAACATTGTGATGTGCTATAAGCATGACCTTTTAAACTCTGTTGGGCAAATTCATTACTCTTAGATTTTTCTGGTTTTATTCCAGCAAGGCTGGTACTTTAGTTTGGCAAGTATTTTAGTCATTTGTTTAAACTGCCACCTGTACTTGTTGAGAAGAATTTGCTTTCTGTTTATGAGCATTGCCTTAGAGATAGGTGGCTACATAAGACCTCAGTATAGAACATCTCATAGGCAGACTTCAGTGCAAAATTGGATGAAACTTACCCATGGGAATAAGGAGGCTTAGAAATTCTAGAAGAAATCTCTGCAGATGCTTTCTAAAATTAGGTGTAAATAGGATGAGGGAACCTAGAGCTTAAAAAAAGAAGAGAATGGGGAAAAGCAATATTTTTTAACCTGCTGGAAAAATTGTAAAAAGTAAAAAATTACTTATGCCAAGTCTGCTCTTAGTACTGACAGCCATTGATAGATCAGAATTTGTAGATGCCTACAGGGTCAATTGTTGTTATATTAACATTTGTATGTCAGACTATAATTCTGTGTGACATTTGGTATTAAAGCTACAAATCCTGATCTAAGGAGCTTATAAACTAGCTTGAATCATTGGGAAGAAATAACATAGAGTGACAACAGTCTCATATTTTGTGTCTCTGCCATAAAAGTTGAATGACTTTCTTTGCCAGCAAGTAAAATGCCTGCTCTACTTCTAATGACTGACAGAACTTAAGTATCTGGATAGCAGTTTTGGGTGGATTCTTTCCTCCGAAATGAGGAGCACCAATATCATACACAGAGGACTAAAAAAGTTGACCTTTTTATTTTCCAATTGCCTCAATTACTGGAGTTTGAAAATTATTTTGAAATTCTTTAAGTCCAGCAAACAACATTCCCATTGTGCCTTCATTTGTATATTATCATGACATGTTACATTAAAAACTGGAAGATGCTGAAGTATTTGCTGGTTCAGAAAGATCCTTTGCCAATACCTTCATTCACCTAGTTGAACCGCTCCAGCACCAGCCAGTCCTGCAACTGAGTGGTGGATCACTTGCCTGTGGGGAGGTTTCCTGAGCTGGGAAGCCCTCAGGGAGTGGTGAAACTGGCTGGGAGCTGCAGCTGCCAGAGAACAGGCTGCCTAGGGAAGTGGTTGAGCTACCATACCTGGTAACACCATCAGTGTTTCAATGACTCTATGATAATCTGTCCTGAAGAGCACCCATGACTTGACAAAAAAAAAAAAAAAATAAAATTGGATGAGGTATTCTGGAAACTCGTTGTCTATAAGTGTAGTTATTAAAATGTGGGGTATTTTTTTGAGGAGGTAGAAGGTGAAATGTGAAAACCATCACTAGCTTAGAAGTAAATACATAAACAAGTAAGGAAATACTGCCTCTGCAGAATGTAGTCTCCACATCTTGATCTTTGAGTAGGTGGAATAAGATCTTTGAACAAGCATTTTGGAAAAAGCATTTTCTGTGGTAATTTTTATACATCTTGCAGTATTGATGTCTTATATACTGTTTTCTCAAGTTAAGACTAGTCTAAACTTACTATATGATGCCCTTGCCAGTAGAAAAGAGTAATGTATCTGAAGAAAAAACTATTTTTATCAGTTCCTTCAATCTGTTTTTTTCAGGAATGTTTCCTTTAGAGTATCCCCCTTGTGGTCTCCTGTCAGAGACCAAGGAATTGTATAGTGATTTCTTTTATCACTTGTCTGTGCTGACCAAGTTGTAGTCTCTAGTCAAGATAGGCAATCCTGTTTGGATTGCTTGGTAGTTCTAGAAGTCTCATCCTGGGAAGAATTTCCCATTCCTAGCCTGAAAATGCTGTCAACTGGTCTGGAACATAATGTTTAAGGTTTGTGAAGAGAAAAGATGAGTTGTGGTGTGTCCTTGACAAACTAACTCCTTCCTTCCCTGGCATATTTTATAATGTTAAGAAGAAGCAGAAAAGCACCTATGTTCTTCTCCCTCTATGAACTGCAGACAGTACATTTCTCATTTAACTAGCAAAATTCCTAGTGACTGTCCTCCTGCAGGATGACACCCTGTAAAAGGCACAGGTAAGGAACATGCTTTGGAAGTTTCTTTATTTACTCCTGACAATGTTGCTTGGATTTCGGTAGAGATTTATGCTTTGAGGTGATATGTCACAGGTGATGATGACGGCAGTATGTTCTTGAAAGAAAAACATAGACGAAAAACCTCTAGTATACTGATAAAAGCTAAAAGATGTAGAAACTTTTTGGATATTGAGAAAATCATGTCCTGTTCATGTTCTAGAAATGCTGCTTTCTTGGCAATAGCTTTACATTCATTGGAAATTAATGTAGATGCTAATGCTCCATAGCTTTAAATGAAATGCTGATAATATATGCAAAAAACAGAAATATGATGTTCTATGCCTTTCTTTATGTAGCTTTATACATTTATAATCCAGTACTTCTTGTGTCAGAAACCAGTAAAAATTAAAACAACTGAGACACATGGGTGTCACTTGAATTAAGTGTTCTGCTTAGGAAGCTTCGAAATGAAATGAATGATTAGGAATCAAGGATTTTGAGAGGACTTAATTAGAATTAGAATGAATGTGGGGAAAATAACCTACTCTTGTACATGCATAAGAAGAATGGAAAGTGAATGCTTATTTCAGTTTGTTCTCATTGTCTATTAAAATATATCTGATTAAAAAAAGCCCACCTAGTAAAAAAAGTTACATAACCTTTTTTTTATGGATCTAGCTACTGATTTGGGAGGGTAGAAGAAGAAAGAAGAGATAGGTGAGGATGAGGGAAAGCTCATGTTGAAAAGCAATATTGTTCATAGGAAAGGTCATGTTAAAAAGCGGTATGGGAATGCGCAGTTTCTCCACAGTACTTTCAATGCTGGGCGGTGTGTCAGAATTTGAATGTTGTATCTTTGAACACATTTCTTTCTCTGAAGAGGGGAACTTCCTTTGCTTTTCTCCAGTTGGATGTATGAACTCTGACACACACATTTCAATTTTACAAATAAGCTTAAGTATCAAAGCACTGAAAAATCTGTACTTTTGCTTTTGTCCTGTTTCTCAAAGAAAAGCAGGGAGGAAACAGAATGTGAGATGAAGAGTAGGACTAAGTAGCAACTTCGTGTTTTGGCTGCTTTACATTTTATAAGTGAATCCAGTGCACTGTTGAGTGCTCATCCCTAACTACCCAAAGAGAATAATGGAAAGCCCAGTTAGAGGGAATAACATTCTTCTTTGAGCATGAAAGACACAGGCATTTGAACTGCAGTCTGATTGTCATTACTTCTTCCAGCTGTTCTGGTTATCAAGTTGGAAATGGATCATTGCTTCATTTTGCATCATTTCACAGTTCATAATGATAAATGTTTTTTAATGATCAAAGATGTCAGGCTATAATAATAAAGTGAAAATATAATGAGGTGTTCAGTCAGCTTCTAGGTTAAGACTCCTAAGGTAAAAGAAAAATAGAAACACTATTGAACAAGATGACTCTTCATTCTCTCCATGAAATGGAACTGCCTGCACGCCCTTTCCATTTTACCTTGATTGCCAATTGATTTCAAGAATTTATTTCTATATAATCTCTGATTTTTTGAGCAGGGTTAGCTCTGAATTTAACCATATCTAGTCATGTCTGAATTTCAGCTTCTGGGCAGCATGATTGAACTCTGAATAGCCTAGGTTATTTCCAAAGCCTCTGTGAAAGACTGGTTATGTGGCCATGCTTCAGCCTTAGCATACTAATATGCCAACTAAGGAAGCAATTTCCATTGTGATTTTTAGGTGGCTCCCTTCTCCAGAATAGCAAGCTTAGCTCAGTATCCAGAGTCACTAAGCAAGGTCCTGGCATACAGATACAAAAGCACACTTCCACAAAGGTGAGCTAATTGTCCAACTGGTTAGAATTACAACTTCCCACTGTTTTACACCAGTCCTGGAAGTCACAATGAATTCCTTGATCAACTGGACTTTCAAATAGTTTTACTTAATGTCTTCCTCTCTTCCCAACACAGTAGTTAGATTTCTCTGCCTCTACTAAATTCTTGACTGCTACTTAATTTCTGGAACTAAACTTTGAAACAGAACAAAGTGAGGCATTCCAGCTGCCGCTGTGCTGATCAGTTCAAGATTGAATCCTTAGTTTATGACTCCTGTATTTTAATTTCCTATAGGCAGATCAAAATATTAGTGCTGGAATTACTCTTTTAGTGTTCCTATCTTTCTTCAGACCCTTTTAGATTAAAAATACTTGATTCTAGAGAGCTAGGACTGAAAGCTAAAAGATTTTTCTTCCCAAGTCTAACTTTCCCTTTGGTCAGTAACTTTATTTCAAGTTATAGTGGTTACTGAATAAGTGCTACTTCTACATGTCTTATTCATAGTGGGTTGATGAACCAAAAGATATCAATAAATGTGTAATATTTCATACTGCCCTAACCTTTTCCTGTTACAATCATGACCCACAAATGGTGGCAGCTTCCAGGAGAATAATACCATCCTACCCTTCTCTAATTGTTGCAATTAGGTTTCACAGCTCCCATTAATCATAAAGTCTGAATCAATATGTGCTGGACTATCTATACTATTTCAATACTCACGAGCAGTGTTCTTTTTTGGGAAACTTTTAAAAGTAGTAGATGTTTCATTTCTTGCCTTCAAAAAAGTTACTTTGTAACTCATGAAGCAGGAATGAAAGAACATGATATCAAAGAGTAGAGAAAATAGAATATATTTATCACTTATTTTCTTTTTTTTTACACCTCTCTGAGTAACACCTATAGCAAAAATATAATGTCCTGGAATCAGATGATAAATGAAGTAAATAAGTGAGCAGGTAAAATTCTGAAAAATACATAGTAATGTCCTCACAAAATCCTGAGCAGATAGTTGGCTTACCAGACTGTTACTTGATTTGTTGTTGTTAATTTAATCTTTCTAAAAAGTCACAAGATTTTGGCCACTCACTGCTCCTGTGAAATCAGTTGGGAGCTGCAGATATTGAGTGAAAATACCTTCTGTGGTGCTTAGTACTTGAAACTTTGTATTGAAAAAAATTCCCTTATATCATGCATTTGATAATAAAAATGTGGTAGTTACTATCGCCAAAGTATCTCAAATCTTCAGAGATAAATGATCTACAGAGCTCAAATCACAAAATTGGTCATTTAGATTATTTTTGATTTTCTCTTTGAAATAATACATAAAGGAACAGGTGGCAAACAATCCAAACCCTGTGAGATTCTTCTCCAAGGTAGCATAAAATCTGATGAATACTTTTAAAATACTGTTAGTTTCTTAGGCACAAACCTCTTGCCCATTGATCTGTTATGTGCTTATCTACCAATCTGTGGCAGAGCAGGAGCCTTATAAGCAAAATTCAACAGAAGGCAAAGACAGACAATGGTATCTGACAACACTAAATCTTTCAACACACCTTTTCCTCTATATGTGCAGATATAAAAAGTGCAGTGACTCTGCATGGATAGAGGCATGATATTAATTACTTATTTCAAATCTACTTATATATTTGTTATCTAGTCGTGCAGTCCTAATTCTGTGAAAGATGAAATGACACAGAGGAAATAGTAGACAGCAAAAACCAGATCTCTCAAGTGGCCTGCTTCTCAGTACAACTCAGCTTTCATAGGTCTTAAGATAATCACAGGATAGCTATGAATCATGTAGAATAACTGCATTATGAGATGGAGAAAATGACAGAGGCTGGATGGCAGAGGAAGAGGGGTATTTTTCAGTTGATAAAATCTAGAAAAGATTTTTGTAATGAAGAGGTTATTGTTATTGGAAATTGAAAGAAGGTAAAGAAAAGATTTTTACTAGTTTTTTCGCAGTGCCTTTTTTTTCCTTTAGTGTGATGGGTGGAGGCTTCATGAAAACTCTAGTTTGGAGGATGGATTTTTTTTTTTTCAGCAAACTTACTTCCATTACAAAGTTGAACAGAGGTTAAATAGAGAGGATGCTTTGGCAAAGATTTTCTGTCCTTTAACTTTGATTATTCATATTCCCAGGAAGAGAACTATGTTTTAATTTTTCATTGCTGCCAAGAAGCAGAAAAAAAGATCCTTAGTCTTTTATGTTTCAACTCAACTTTTTTGCAACCCCTGCAGTACTCATTTCCAAAGCTGCTGTCCTTTAGCAAGTTAAGTATTACTTCAGAGATGAGACTTAGTGTTACTACAAGTAGGAGTTTTTAGGTGAAACAGAGGACAAGGTGAAAGATGAATGTTATGTAAGACAGTATTGGTGGATATACCTGGATCCAGAGCACAGAAAAATAATAGGTGTACAAAATGGGTTTAAAGAGCCTCCTTGGCTTACAGATGTTAATTGGCAGGAAAAAAATCAGTTTTTTATGGTGTGCTGTTTCATGATTTGGTGTAGTTTTGGGGTGACTACAACTTCCTCTCAGCACCTGTTGCAAGTCTCACTGTTTTCAAGGGACATTTTCAGTGGGTTACTCATACTTCTTGAAATGATTTCTACCTTGTGTCTTAGTTGACCTGCTGGAGTTATACTTTTAAGGTCTGCTTCTCCAAAGTTTTCTGATTGAGCCCTTTTACTGGCAGATAATTGGCTTTGACAATTTCTGCTTGATCCTGGACTTGACAATGTATTGTTTCTATTAATGATACCTTGTCTTTATGGATGCTTGTGTAATTCTCTTGCATATCCCGGTGTCTCACACAGAAGTTGTTTGGGGATGTCCAGAAATACATACTTTTAAAATCTCTCTGTACATCTCGGATTTGAGAGTTGGTAGACCTATTAGCAGTATAGGGATTTTCATCTTTTTCTCACTAGCATACTGAAAAGCTGTTAGAATCAGCTTTGAAGTTCCATTGATTTTAAACAAATAATTAAAGTTAATTTCCTAACAAATTGATTTGGGCTTAATAGCCCCACAACTGCTGCAAATTCACTGAACAAAGTGAAGACACAATGAGTTCAGTTATCCAGCTTTTGTCATTCATCAACAAGCTAATCTGAGTCACCATTTTTTGCTTCGTAATAATTGCTCTCATTCATCATTTGTTCTGCCTGTATTGTTTTTCTATTTCATTTATTGTAAACCAGGCTCATCAAGAGAAATAGTTGGGATTTTGAGTGTTGAAAATGTGCCTTGGAGCAACCCACAAGTGATGCAATGGCGCATTTTATAGCGCCGTCCATGCTTGGGAGTGTGCTCTCCAGAGGCATCGATCAGAGCTGCTCAGCATGAGCTTGCAGCAGGTGATTAACGTGATACCTGTGGAGCACAAAGGACTGGTTTGCTCATTCTGCAGAGAAGCTTCAGCAAAGCTTTTCTTACAATGTGGTTCTCTTTCTCTGAGGTGCCAAAGAACTGCTAGGCTGCTATACTTCTCCAACATAAATAGTAACTTTTTCCCTAAAGAAAAATGAGTGCATACTCACATCACTTTTTTTTCACTCTGATAGGAAAAGTGCTTTCACTGCTATTACTTGTTCCATGCACATAATTTAAAAAAACTTACCACTGCAAAATGCTAATGAGTGCTGTGATTTTGTGTGACTTGGATCATCTATCTGCACCAAGAAAGAAAATGATACCATCAGATAAACCTGTGATGTGTGTCTGTTTCTATGCTTATAGCTATTTTAATACAATAAGTTGAAGTAGTAGTGATTTGCTTATTTCCTGGCACATTTTCCGTGCTGATTTATTTACCAAAATTGCTGATATTGATACAACTCAGAGTGGTAGGACTTTGCAGCATAGTATCTACCTTGTTTCAATGATCTAATCAACCTGGATTAAATCTATTCTTAGTGCAAGAGTAATTTGCAGGGAGGAAGGTAGCTAATGTTATTACTCATTATTAATCTTTGACCTGGAAGAAGAAGATGATTAATAATCTCTTTCATCCATACTTTTAAATTATATTTTCATGTAAGAGTTTTGCCGTATCTTTAATAATATTTTGTGTCTGTCTCGACTTCTATTGATTTTATATGAATTTTCTTTGGAAATGTTAAGCTACTGAACATTATGATAATGTAAGTAGTCTTTGTTAATGTATTTTAACATAAACATATTTTTTTCTGTTTATTCTTACATCTTTTGTTTAATATGGTTAGGTCAAAGGTGTTTACTTCCTCATAGGTCTCTCAGAAGTGACAGAAGTTTTATGTCAAAAGCTGTTGGCATTTTAGGCAAAAGTTAAGTAATAACAAACTCTGAATGGCTGTAATATGGTTGGAGTTAGCACAGCCAAAGTTAGCCTGTTAAGGAATCTGGAGAAATGTAGGTAAACTTTCATGGTCCCAGCTGATGTAGGCTTTATTATGGGTGTTCCCTTATTGTGGGAATTGCTGTGCAATTAAGTGTGAAATATTAGATAGGTTTTAATGCAATGTTTTCTTGTGAAAAGAAGTGAAGGAATGTTTTGTATGGTACAAAAATACACTATGCTAAAAGAAATATAATTTCTCTGATGCATTGAGCCGCTAGAGAAGGTTATGACTGTACTCAAAAATTCTGTTCTATTTTTGATCACTTTTTCCAAGATGGTCTTGTGAGTTAGAGACAGCTAATGGGAGAAGTATTACTCTTTGTCCTTGGTTAGGAACAAACATAGAGCAACTGTTGAAGACAGAGGACAGGGAGTAGGTAATAAATCCTGTGGCATACGTGTGAAGTAAGTTGAACTCAGACCAGCATATTTTCTTTTTTGTGGTAATGGATTTTTTTGCCCTGTTCCTGCAACTTTCCATGTAAAATCATAGTATTTTTGCTGTGTTTGCATTATGAGTAACTGCTCTTTGAAAAAGAGGTGCAGTTTATTGTTAAGATTTGATAAGAAAGCTGCAGCAGTCCTCTATATACTTTCATCAGTAAATCATGAATTTGACATCAACTTCAGGTTTAGAACTGTAATTTTTAGGTAATTTTTGTAACTATATAATTGATTAAAACCATTAAATTGTTTGTTTTATCACTTTCTCTGAAAGAAAAATGCTTTGTTTAGGGAGGGGGGATGACCCTGCATGTAACTGTGTGGACTTTGTCCAATTTAGAAATAGGCGGACTTCTTAACATCATCTCAATTAGCACAGAAAAACAATTCTGGCAATTAGCCTTAGGATTTCCCAAGCCACCAAGGTAATTGAAATTATATCCATGAAGAATGCAGCACTACTGTTCTTAGAATGTCTTGAATTGTAACTCTTCAGTGAAACCATCTTCCTCCCTACCTGCTTCAATCCAATGAAGCCAAAGTGATTGCAAAAGCACCTTGCTGTGGACACTCCCTCTAATAACTATATTTTTAAGTACACGCTCTTTCTGCTGTTTCTTCTGATTTGATGTATCTCAAGCAAGAACGAGTACACAAGTGGATCCTCTCCCCCATGCATCCATGTATATAGCTTTTGGATTTTTTACTACTTGTCTGAATACAGGCACCATGTGCATATGTGCAGTACATGTACTCTCCTGCTTATATTTGACAGATGTGTGTATGTTCTTGCTTTAGGAAGATTTTGAGTTCATTTCATAAAGAGAGGGTTCATTCAGATCATTAAATCCTACACAGTTCTAGTTAATAAAACAAAATCTGCCTGCACAGTGTTGAATCTTTTCTGTGACTCAGACAACTTCACCTTCCCCCAGCTTGTTGAGTCACTAAGCAGATTGCTTTTTAATACCAAATTTATTTGGATAACCTTGATTGTAGGCAGTATAAGTTGGATATGGGATATAGATGGTACATTCCTGTAGAATGTTTTATTTTGTACATGATGTCACCATACTGTATTTCTAGGATGTAGGTGAATTACTTAATAATTAGATAATTATTTGTGCAAATAATAAAGTAAAACCTAACTGGTGCTCAGTTTTGGGGACTTGGGAGCATCTGGTTATGTGAGGAAATACTGATCATAGGAGAAAATCTCTATCTTTTCTGTACTCAATTTTGCAGTATGCCATTTTTTCTGTCAATCTGTTCTGACAGTGTCTGATATCAATTATATATAAATGTATGATGTAAAAGAAGCTTCTTTGTATACTTTCAGTTTTTCTTCCACCTTGCCTGGGTGTTATCATGTTATGCAAAATTTCAAATCCTGAGACATTCTACAAAAATGATTCAACATACTGGTCAATTAATTTGAAGTTTCCTTTTTACAGACACTTTTGGAGGTCTGTGTCACTGATTTCAGAGGTTCCCCTTTCAGCTATTTAGTTGTGAATAATGTTAAAAGCTTTGTCTGGTATTCTGTCTCTAATTGTAAGCAACATTGAGAAAGAGGTAGGACTTCTTTTGAATATTAATGATAAGCATTGTGCAGTTTTTCTGAGCCTTGTTTAGTTCTCTACTGGTGCTCCAGCACAGTTTGAATTGGTTTAACTTTTTACTACGGCCTGCAGTAATGCTTATAGAAATAGTATTTTAAGCTAAAAAATATGAACTGAGTTTAGTTTTCCTCCAATTTCCATGGATTTTCTCTTAATGAAAAGGAAATTTAAAAAAATAGAGAGATTTTTCTGGTGCATTTGCTACTTTTTCTACTATTGAAATTTCTTTTCATCTGGCCTCTTTTTCCACATTTTTTCATGTGATATAGAGCAGTAAACATAGAAGAAACATGAAGGAAAATTAAAATAGGCAAAAAATGTTATATTTTTCTAATGAGAAACAGTCAGTGGAGTTTTGGGATAAATATTTATTTTTAATGCTACAAAACTTTGGTCTAAAATGCTCAGTATCATAGATTTTGGCTTTCTAACAGCACTGCTAGATTCTTGGGTTCCCACAAACACTGATCCTTTGAAAGTACTAGAAGATGTAAAGTAAGCAATCCTTTAACCTTCACAAGTTGTAGAAATAAAAAATGGGCATGTTTGGTTTATTACATTTTATTGAGAGATGGCCTGGTAAATACCATTTGCAAGCAAACCCCTGTCTGTGTAAATCCCGGTCTTGCTCTTGAACAGCTTTTCATTGTTCTGCCTTTTCACCTGTTATAAGTATAGAAGCACAAAGTTGTCAGCCTGTAAGCATTTTTTCACTTTGATACAAAATGTGCAACAGAATCACTATCTGGCATCATAGCAGGCTTGGATTGAGCTGTTGCTGAAATATGGCTACTTTGACAGGTGAGACCCAGTAAAGGACTAGGTCTGTTCTGTGGATAACATGATAAAAATGGAAAATTATATATAAATTCCTGCTTTGTTTTCTAAATGATGCAGAATAATTCAAAGTTGGAATTATAAGGAAATTCAAATAAATAGAAGTATATTAAAAGGTGGGTTGAGGCCAGTATAAGATTTACAGTGTTTCTTTACTAGATTCTTTTCTTATTTCTTGTGTGATCTGGACCCGCCCTTGTTCATCTTGTATCACGTGCTTCTAATTGCTTTCCCTTGGGAAATTACTCTTGCCAAAGTTGTCACAGAAAATACTTCACTGTTAAAGTATCCCAATTTGTTTTCTAGTATTGTCAGTGAATCTACAGTTTTTGCTTCATCTTCCACTGAAAACATACTAAATAATGCCTGTTTTCAGCGAGTTAGAGAATCGGTTCCTAGGTTTAGGTGGAAATTCCCTTGGTTGTTATACAGATGTCTGGAGAAGGCTGCAGGTCCCTGTGCTGGGTCTTTAAGGCAGTGGCCCACGGCTTTGCCATCTGTTGCACAGGTGCATGACATAAACCTAAGGCTATAGGGAAAACCAAAAAAAGCTCAGAAGTCAGAGAAGTGTTGACAAATTAATGTAGTGGGCTGTCGTTCAATTGTAGATATCTGCGTTTTAATCATTTTTGTTTTGATGCCTACTGAGTTGAATTCTTCTTTTTGCAATTCTTCCCAAATATATGGAAAGTATGTTCTTTTTAAATGTTTTGTTCCCCCCATTCATATGTAAGAATGCTGTTCTGAAGAATAGAAGCATTTTCACTATATTTTTGAATTCATACATGTGTACATTTCTACATCTGCACATTTGGATAGATGTATGTTGGTACACGTTTTTATAAAAAAAAAATTCACGGAGTCGTTCTTTCCTTCTGGCTAATGGACTTTGTACACCACTGTAAGAAAACGCTACTGTAAAGAGTCCTATCTTGATAAGAAAAGTGGCACATGAATCTGTGTTCCCCTGCTCATGTCTGTGACTAGTGCAAGGTCAGCTTTTCTCTTGCTTTTCCTTAATTAATAGCAGTTGAATCAGTATTAAATGACATTAATATAAATGAAGGTAAATATTGAAAGTAAAATTGGACGTGTTAAAATAAATTCAGAATTATTTTTTTAATTCCTGAGAGGAATAAGTCCTGATGTCTGATATTTACATCAAGCTTTTATCATATATTTCTTAATCAGTCAGATTGGTTTAAAATTTAAAGCCATTTTTTCTTCATGAGGCTTAGAATCATGTTAAGAAAAACCTGGTGAGCTCAAAAAGGATGTGTGTATATGGGTACCATTTCAGCCAAAGGTCTGATGTGCTTTGCAGTAAATCAAAGGGACCCATTTAAAATGCTCATTCTGGAACTTTTGGCTGGAGGGAAAAAAATTACAAATTTTAGGAAACTTTTATAACTGAATTTTGGTTTTGAGGTTTGAGAAGGGTGTATTTTTGTCTATAGTCCTCTGTCAGAACAAAAGTTTGCATTTGCTTTCAGAGGAGTTTCTTCTCTTTTGCCCCACCTTTTTGCAGCTAGAGAAGCAGAAAGGAGATTCACTGAAACTGCCAATTTTTGAGTGTTTCTGCAGTCGGTGAGAGAAAATTTTGTTTTGCTTAAGTTTCTTCTGCTGAAATGGTTAGTTCTTTTTGTGTGTGGCTGGAAGGAGAGAGTAGAATACAAAAAGGAAGTTCCCAGTATATTTTTAAAATCCTTATTCTTTCATCATTTTCTATTCTTTATTGTTTCTTCAGATTCAGAAAAAAATTGTCTCCTAACAGGCTGTTTAAATTTATTTCAGCTGCAGGCAATTTCAAGTTAAATCTCAAAGTCCTCTCTAGTCTCTTTCATTTGCACGCTGTCTCTTTTTATAGTGTAGTTCATTTCCCAAAATATTTTTCTTACGTGAGGTGACTTTTCTTCTTAAGAAATTCTTACACTTACTTTAAATTGCACTGGAAACTGATAATATATTGTTCTTGCTTACAGGAATCATGTTGCCCATTTGGGAGTACATGGTTACTTAGAAGTTTTGCTCTTCAACTTTAGGATCTTACAGTTTTTAAAGAATATATATTAGGTCTTGGCTCTTGTAGGATCTCTTCTAGATTCTGTAGGTTAGCATTTGTCTCATGAAAGGAAATGGTTTGAATTCTATATATAAATTTTAAATTCAGTGAATATTTTTTGTAGTTTTTTACTTTGAAAGTTTTCACTTGTTGTAGTAGGGCTAGTAGAAATAATCTTTGTTTATTACTTTTTGCCTGCTATATTTCACTTGAGTTGCTAAATTTCAAATTTTCAATTGAGTAAATAACGTAGGTATTTGGATATTTGTGTGGTTCTTGAGGAGTATCGCTTGGGATGGCAGCTGGGTATATTTAGCCCATGATGTCTCATATGTGTTCCTGTTGGATACTTCTATGCTTGTACATATTGCTAAAATCAAATTAATGAAGTGTCACTTAGCAGGGAAGGGAGCTTTAGGAGGGAAGATGACAGATGAATCCAGAAAAGACTGGCAGAATTGCACTACATGTCACATGATTTTTTTTTTCTTTCCATATCATGACCAAACTGAATCTAATCCTTATTACCACTAATCCCTATTACCACTAATCTAATCCTTATTACCACTTATTACTTACTATCTAGGTAGGTCTCCAAACCACAATTCATGTACTATCTTGAAATATAATTTTACAATTGACATTTTTGTTTCAAGTTTTGTGCTGCTGTTGAGTCAGTCTGAACACAAAATATTTGGCTTTAAGCATTTTCTTTTTTCTCCTTCAGCATTTTAATATATGAATAATTGTCTTGCTTTGTAATGTTATTTTTTTAAATTGCATTTTCATCTGCTAATGAGAAATTATTTTGTCTCTCACTGTTTTTCCTTTGTTTCTTTGGCAATTTTTTTTTTTTTGCTGACTTCACAGTGTGAATAAAAAAAAATTGTTCAGTTTGGCTAGACCTTAGCAAGAAATTAGACCAGAAGTCCTCGGTATCACATTTTTCATATTTCTTCTTAATTAGATTATGATACAAGAAGAGGCATCCAAAAATCTTTCTCCATCCAATTGTTGCTTATTTAAAGCACTTCTGATTCCCTGATAGGTGTTCAGAAGTGAAATGGTAACTATAACAAGTGCTTTCTTTTTTGCTATGTTTTGGCATAGCAAAATGCCAAAGTTTTACTTTCTCTCACTTCTGACTGAATTTCAAGTACTGACACTGAGATTGTGCTTGCTTTTTCTCCTTTAGATTAGTCTTTTTTTACTTTTTAACATTTTTTCCATAAGTTTTGAAAAAGATCTTCTCTACGTTTGTCCCACTTGGTTGGAGCTTTCTTTTCATCTGTTTCATTTGATTGTTTATCATTTTTCCCTTAAGCAGCAAGTTAGTTCATCCCTAAAAAGAATCCTTAAGTCTTGCTTTTGAACGAATTTTCAAATATTTGTGCATTGAAAATAGTGGGGAAGAAAATCAGAAATTCCAGAAATACTTTTCACCCCTCCAAAACAAGTTCAGAAGAAGTTGTGATAAATTTAGGAAAAAGAATTTGCAATTTTAGAACTGTTTGAGAATTTTATGAATTTGCATGCTGCACACAAACAATTGTGTGTTTATAGAAAGACTATTCTTACAAATAATGTCTTTTTGAGAACAGGTTCGTGGAAACCTCTGTGTAGAACAAAGATAAATTTGATGTATCACTGTCTTTTTCCTGTCAACCTCATTGATACTGCACAAAGAATTTTTACCTTTTCTTTAAAAAATTCTTTGTGGACAGGTGAATGGAAGAAAGATGATAATATGGCAGCTTGTGTGAGGGACAGCAAAAGCCCAAACGATTTCTAACATGGAGATTTTTTTTTGCTTTTGTTTGTCTTATTACACGGATTTTTTTTTTTTTGCTCTGGAAATGAAAAACCAAAAAAGTGCTCTGCTTTTGAAAAAAGTCAGATATAAATGTTTTCTAAATGTTGCACGGCTGTTAGAAGTGAAAACTGTTTGGAAAGCTTTACAAGTGTCTCTTTTAGGAAGTCTTTTGTTTCAGTTTCAAATAAAGTTTAATTACAAAGGAAAGCTTGACTTCTCCCATGAGTATTTTCTTGTAATAATCTTTCTAATGTAGTGGTCCTCTTACAAATAACAAATGTTCTTAGTTTTGGAACATGTGGATATTTATTGAAATGTGTACACTCCCACTGGGCTGTTAAAAATATCTGTTCAGAGATTAAAATTGATATATTCATCAGGTCTGACATCTGTTACAACTGAATATTTACATTTTATGTTCCTTTGATAGCCCTCAAGAGAAAAGAGAGGACTGCTTTTCTCTTTTTGTGTACATCTGTAGTTGATTAGCATGTTTCAAATGTATTGTTGGCAATTATTGTTTTGCTGTCTTCAGAGTTCTTGCATCCATTACAAATGTAATGAATTGGAGTTTAGTAGTTACTCTTTATATTTTTGGTTCAATATTTCTTGCACTTGGTAGCAACAACTGTTACCTATTCCATGCTGTGTAATGTCTGTATTCCTCTGGAAAACCAGAGCTTCTGTGTACGTACAATAAACTTTAGGAAACTGGAAATAGTATTATTTTCAGATCCACCTGGAGACATCAGTTATCCTCATGGTCAAATTTAGATCAGTTCACCACAAGAAGCAGTTCAGGCAGTATCCGTTCATTTTGTGCTCAGTAACCTGTATTCCCTATTTTTGGCCATGTTTCCAAGGTCTTTGTACTATTCTCAGCCTTCGATCAATAATGCTAGAAAGGACTGAATCTGAGAGATTTAACAAAGCAGTCAATACTTAGTGCATCTCTAATCACCTGTGCTCTGGAAAACAACGTACAGCTCAAAAAATTGAATGGTAAATCTGTCGATCATGACTTGATACTTAGCTTCAACCTTCAGGGGAATCTGATCTCTGAAAACCAGGTAAATGCTAAGGTAGTTCTGAGTGGGTACTGTGGCAATTCTCTTTGAATGAAGGTAGTAACCACAACTCCTGTCAGATTGTGGACAAGAATGCAATAGACTTCTGTGATGTTATTGTATATTTTGCCTTTTTTGTCTGACTTGGAAGATAGGTGAGAGGGTAATCATAACAAACATTCCAGCTTTTAGGAGAAACTGATCATTGTTTTGAGAAGGTCCTTCTTTTTCAATTTTTTTAATAGAAATTAACCATATTTTTCTCAATTTTCTCACTCTTATTTTGTAAGGTAAGGTCATGGTCTTCCTCTGAAAACATGTAAATAGGTGTAATTATGAAAAAATGAAAATGTTTTTATTTTTGGATCTGAGACAGAAATTCATTTTTTGAATGACTATTCTGTAGTTCTGTAAAGTTGCACTTTTATCAAAGGTTATGAATGGAGTCTATATTTTTATGCCACTTGCGAGAGGTGCTTCAAAAATGGATAAAACTTGATCAGTTTCTTGACAATGAAGTGTTTGTTCAAAGAAGTCTGCTAAACTATGTTCTCAATGTGATTTAACTATTAAAAATGATGTGTTAATTCTCACATTCTTATATACAAGTGGCTTCCTAAGGGCACACAAATGACCTCCTGCATCCCAGGTTCGGCATTATCTGAAGAATTGTGTATTTTTTGGTCTGCCTGGTAGGTTATACTTGAGGTTTTTCTGTGGACATTTGTTTTGTGGGCATTACACCTGCCAAATGAAAAATCATTGTGGATCATTAAGAGCACAAATGAATACGCAATTACAGTTTTCTTCAGGGGGAAAATACTTTGCAAGCTACTGACAAAAAAAAACTTGAAGCCTTTGTACTTTTCTTTTGACTAGTTAAGATAAATGGTCTTTGGTCTTTATAATAAATCATGGAATTGCTGAAGGGTGTACAAAAGGATTAGAAATCTTGATTGCACTTTCAATGGAAGATTAGAAATTGTATACAGAGGTGGACAAATGGAAGTTTGTTATAATTCCTTTTTTTTCTGAAACGTATGGAGTTTACCTTGCTTTTCTAGAACAAGGTCTCCTCATCATACCATTACTTCCTGATCCAGGTGTATAAATGTGATCTCAGCTCCCAGAGAGTAGGATTTTAATTTTAAGGTAAAATTCTGCATTATATCTTACAATAAAATGTCCAGTTATAAGAAGGTAAGTCCTTAGTCCTTTTGAAAATCACCTTGCCTGCTGAGAACTAAATCTCAGGTGTTTACAAATCTCCCTGGTGACTGCTTAAGAGCATAAAACAAATGATTTAAGTTCAGATGTGATTGTGTGTGTAGACCGGGGAATGAGATGCTGGAGAGAAGCACTGTGGAAAGGGCCTGGAAGGTTCTGGTTTATGGCAAGTTGGATCTGAGCCAGCAGGGCCCTGGCAGCCAGGAGGGCCAATCCTGTCCTGGGGGCATCAGGGACAGCATCACCAGCCAAGCCAGGATGGGGATTGTCCTGCTCTGCTCTGGGGCAGCCTCACCTTGAATATTGTCTGCAGGGTGCCACAATATGAGAAAGACATCAAGGAATTAGAGAAGGGCCATGAGAATGGTGAAGGGCCTGGAGGAGAAGCTGTGTGAGGAGTTCCTGAGGTCACTTGGCCTGCTCAGCCTGGAGGAGAGGAGACTGAGGGGAGACCTCATTGCAGTTACAACTTCTTCCTGAGGGGAAGAGGAGGGGCAGACACTGATCTCCTCTCTCAGGTGACCAGGGACAGGACCCAAGGGAATGTTGTGAAGTTGTGTCAGGGGAGGTTTAGGCTAGGTATCAGGAAAAGGTGTTTTATCCAGAGGGTAGTCAGGCACTGAATAAGCTCCTCAGGGAAGAGGTCATGGCACCGAGCCTGACAGAGGTCAAGTGTTTGGACAGTGCTGCCAGGTACATGCAGTGACTCTAGGAGTGTCCTGTGCAGGACAAGGGGATGGGCTTGATGATCCTGATAGGTGGCTTTCCAACCCGGGGTATTCTATGATTCCATGAAACATTATGTATGTGGTGGAGGTTTAAATGGTTTGGTATGAAGACAAATAGCATCTATTTTTAATATTGCTTACTGTGTAAAATATGGCCTTTAAAGAACTTTTAAATAGCAGCATTTCACAGAATCATAGAGTAGTTGAAGTTGGAGAAGGGAAAATCTGTAGCTGTATGTATATTTTACATATATTCAGGACTGGAAGAAAGAACAAAATTTTAGTGCATATAGAGGACAGGTAGTAATGTATTTATAAAACATTATGTACCTTTCATGCTTCTCAAAATTTCATGTTGAATTAGTACAAATAACTTAAAAATATCCAAACATTCTTAGATTTTTAAAGCTAGCTGTATTTTAGCTCTGTTTTGTAGTCAGTCCCTCTCTTCTTTTCTTTCTGTAAAGTGTTTGCCATTTTTTTCTTTTTGCCTCATTGTTAAGAAACAATTTCAAAGGATGGTTTATATAGCCATGAAGATGGTTTATTATATATTTAGTCCTATATTAAATGTGAAGGTAAGTAAATGAAGTGCAGAAATGAGGTGGTATTAAATACAGTACAGAGGTAGACTTCGTAAAATGTTAAATTGGAGGAGAAATTACTAGCAAGAATATGAGAAGAAAATGAAAATTGTGTGTGCAGTCACAGGGATTGGTGGAAGGGACAAGGGATAATGGTAATGAGGTCTGAGCAACATAGGTTTGAAATAGGAGGTTAAGGAAGTCCTGTATGAGGCAGAAATTCAGGGTAAAAGGACAGATTTATTTGTGGTGTATAAACACAGCTCTTTGAAAGGCTCCTAAGAAGTAAGGAAAGAAAAAAACCCACCCTCCTTATTCTGTGAGCGGGCTAGGCTCTATTCCATAAGCAGGCTATGCTCCTCAAATACCATGAGGTTCAAATCCAAATGGACAGAGGGATGAACAGTCCTAGCACGCGGCTTCCCTAGTATTTACCAGTCTTGTAGCAGTTGAGATCTGTGATCCTAGAGAATTGAGTCCACCCATCTTTGGAGTGTAATGGCATGCTCCTTTTTAGTCTAGTAGCTCTTTCTATTAGCCTTTGATGCTGTCAATTTAGGCCATGTCACATTTTCTGTATGCATTTAGGAAGGCCCACTGAACTCTAAATTATAACACTGTTTCAGAAAAATTAGCCATCTTTCCAATTATTTTTCAATATTTCTGACTTTGGCAGGGGCATTCCTTGGGAATTTATCATACTGAATTCTTTATGTAAAAGGAAGTAAGAAAATCAATTCTCAGCTAAGATAACAGAGTCTTAAGCTTGGATGAAGTTTTAATACTTTGAAGGTGAACTTTGACTTGCATATGAAAACAACAGAGATCCTTAAATCCACGTACAAAAGGAGAGATTCCTCAGTTGGTATTGCAATTAAGTTAGTGGTAGATACAGGGTGAAATAGTGTTTACTTATGTGGTTTTTAAGCAAAATATAATATTTGTGGCAAATTAGA
Organism: Cardinalis cardinalis; assembly: GCA_014549065.1. NCBI lineage: Eukaryota > Metazoa > Chordata > Aves > Passeriformes > Cardinalidae > Cardinalis > Cardinalis cardinalis. The sequence goes on from JACDOX010000008.1 coordinate 11,696,544, forward strand.
TCATATGCCAAGCAGTTAATGAGAGAAACCTAATTCAGTTGATGAATGGGTGCGTTCATATTTTTGTAGATCTGACATAATACTTTACTGCTGTAGCATGACTCCGCTGATAGATCACTGAGCACTTTACAAACTTTAATTAAATGAGTTCAAACATAATCTTGGCAAATGTTTTCAGGACTAAAGCCATTCAGCAGAATACCTAGCTGGAAAGAAATGCACAGAATATTGTACAGACCTCATGTCTGATGTTTTTGACTCAGAGTGAAGCCTTGTTTGTAATTACTTGCTCATCTCTGCTGGCACTTGGAATTTCTACTCCAGTTGGAATTTTCCTGTTTTATTTTTATTAGAATAGTAGTAGTACACTGGAATCACATAACTTGTTTCTGTCTTGGCAAGTTCAGTTGAGTTCTGCTGTTGTGCGGTCTATCATTCCCATTCCCCCAAAATTTTGCGTATTTTTACGTTCATATTTTTACTGTAATTTCAGAAGTGAATACTTGTTGGTCAACTGTGAGGGGGGAGAAGTCTTAATCCAACTCTGCCATGTGCTACTTGAGCATGGCAGAACTGGTTTCTGCTCCAGGTTCTGTCTAATCAAAAGAGCAGATCAATAGCACTGACTGTGAGAGCATGATAATATGTTGAAGTAAAACTGGTTCATTTGATGGCAGTACCAGTTTCAGTACAGTGACAGCAGGCTGATTATTAACAGGAATTAGTGATTCAGGAAGCCCTGAAGCTAGCATGATCTAAGGAAGGTGAGATGGTAACAAAATGTGCATTATCTCTTTCCAGAATCTTAGTGCCGTGCTGTCCCTGCACTATCCAACCTTTTCTTAGACAAGAAAAGTTGTGTGTGTTTGATAAACTATGGGAAACTGTTCAGTTGTTTACTGTTCTTAATCCAAAAGCTTTGAATCATATATAGCAAGTTCTCAGAGTAATAATTCACTGCCGTGCATCAGTGTATCCATGCTGATTTTTTTATTGAAGGTTTGGCTGAAGTTGTAGGGGTTTTTTTGTATTAGATAATTTTTAGTTCCTTGTAAGCTTTACCCTTCATTCTTGCCCAACAAATGAACTGAGATCTAAATAGGTACTTTTTAACAGGTTTTTTCTAATGAAAATGCTCAAAATTCCTTTTTGCTTTGCTACCAATGGAAGGGAAAAGGCAGATAGCTTAGACAAACAGGCAAAACATTAGTTAGGAAGGGTTTCAGCAGTGTTGCATTTTGCCTTGTCATACATCCCTGATATAATTAGCTCCTACCTTGAAAATTACAACATTAATTCACAGTAGTTCATCACACCTTGCACACACCACTTCTACTGTGTATTTAAATGCATTACAGTCCTCCACATGCTTGCTTGTTTTGAAGGGATCCAAATTCCAGAGCCAACAGTTGCTAAATATTTCCATCTTCAGAACAACATTTATGACTGTTGCTTCCTTTTCAGAAATTTTGGATGTATTTTCTCCTGAATGATTATTTCTTTTTATTATTCTGATATTAGAGGAAGGAAAATGCAATGCCAAGTCTGGTGCAGAACAATGATGACATCTTTGGTTTTATCAAAACATTTAAGTTGATTACAGTCAGCCATAATCAATTACATGTAATTTCCAGTATGTGCCCTTTAACAATATAATGTCTGGGATCAAGCCGGATATTACAAATTAAATGAGAGCTTCTGTCTGATGTTTTCTAACAGTGATTATTTTGTAAGAGGAAATAGCAAAGAACGTTCTTACTGGCAGAGCCCAGTATAAAACCAAATAGTGTAATTTTGCTAGTAAACTTTTATTTTATGTTTTTTGAAGGTAAGCTATTCAAACAAAGTGGATCTGTTTAATGACTTCAAGCTAAGAAATTTATGAAAAGCAATATCAAATACAGTACTGAAAACTCACACTGTGGATGAACAATATGATCACATGTAACCTTTTTTTGAAGACTTGACTGGAATTTGATGTGAATCTTACACTAGATTTTATGATGATGAGAGGTCAGTGTTGTCATCTTCCTCAGTGACTGAGTAGCTTCCAGCTGCATTAGGTTTTCAAGCAGATTGAATGGGTAGGCTGTTGAAATGAAATTTACAGCACACCTGAGGAAGGTTAGAGGAATTATTTCTCCCTTCCCTCTTCTATAAGCATCAATGTTTTTGATGTGGAAATGCACAAGAGAAATACAGGACATACTGAAGTCACCTTGTTAGCTTGAAGCCAACAGTCAGACAAGACAAGCTGCGCCGTATCACAGAAACCAGGCTAGTTTTTAATTAGTTACGTATTCCCTTATTCTTGTGGCTGGGAGGCTTTTCTGCAATTGCCTAAGAGGAAGGTAAAAGCTAGTTGTGGAAGAATCATAACAAATGCCCTCTGGGCCACAAGATCAATGGTCAATCTGTCCTAATATTTTGCACTGACAGTGTTCATGAGAGCACCCCCAAATCTGGATGCATTCAGTAGCCCCTACTCCTGTACTTGCCTTCTCATTTAGAATTTGGGGTGCTAGAGTAAGGAGAGCTGTGGACCTCTGCTGTTCCTAGGCATATCAATGCCTAGTAATTGTTGGTCTTCCCTAAAGCTAGAATCATGTCACCACTATGGCATCAATATACTTTTTGAATGAACACATGCATTCTTTTCTTTTAAGTACCAATACTTAAAATAACTGTGCTATGTTTAATGATTTGATTTTGTGGTGTCAAGTATGACTTTTGGTTAACAAATCAATGATAAATAGTTTTGTAGAAATACCCTCCACAGTCCCTCCCTTTTCAATACTACTGTTTTCATTAGCAGAAATCTGATATTTAACATGATAAAATTTTTAATTAGTGTCTCATGTATCCTAAAAGTTTGGCCCGGTTAGAACAAATTCTCTTCTTAAAAGCAATTTGGGTCTTTGTTTTCCTCCTTATTTCAGGTACTTTTTTAGTTTGTCCTTTTTAAGTCCTGGTTTCATTCATTCTGTTCTAGTTTTTCTGCTGGAATTTATTTCACACAGTTTTCTCATTGTAAGTGAAAATGGCTTGACTTTGAGGCCTGAGGAGTATTATGTCACCACCTCTAGATAATGGATATGAGCTTTGACTGTTTTTTTTTTTTTTCATTAAATTTAATGCCTTCTTAAGGGACTGATATGCTGTGTTTTTGAAGCAGCAGCTTGTTGCACTGACTCGTTTCCAGATGTTCCTGGATCAGGATGCTGGTGGTTATAGCTTCTCTCATTGTATAATAATAATTTTGAATTGGTATTTTCGTAAGTAGTAATAGTAAAAAAAATCAGATTATTTTCTGCAGTGTTGATTCCCAAGTGATTTTCAGAAGCCTCTTCTGCCTCTGGCACTGTGTATTAAGACCATTATCCTACCATATAGTGTAATAATGACAGGACACCTGCTGTGTAATGTGAACTTGCAATCCAGTTCTAGGCAGGTTTTATTAGATTATCAATCTCTGAGTAAGAGCAATGACATAACTAATCACATAAATACCCCCCCACCCCCCCAAAAGAACCCAAAAACTCAAAAATATCCAAATACCCTTCTCTCCTTCCCACCCCATCTATCCTGATAGCAGTAAAAATTATATTCATAGCTGTCAAGTGATTTTTGCATTGACAAAGGTTTTTCTTCCTTTAATGTCTTCTTTTTTATTTAATCTTGCTTCCCTTGCATCACCAAGGAAGGCCAATTCAATCTAGACTACATGTAATCTAGTGAATAATATGACATCATGTTATCTTTCCTTTGAAGAAGGAATTTGTTTTCTTTCAAAACAGGCAATCTTCGGGAGCTCAGGAGAATCTCAGGAATACTGATGTTAGAAATGAAACATGTGCTATAATAATTCTGTGCATCTGTATCTGATGTTATACAATGCAGTGAACCTGCCTTTCATGTTGTTTGTTTTGTCTATAAACTAGGAGTACAATCTAAGACTCACTGACTAAATATTTCTCAGACTCTAATAATTTATTCTTCTATGGATGTTTATTTGTTAGGGAAGCATTGCCATAGCAGCCATGCAGATAATTAAGTTCCTTGTAGAAAGCTATTCTAGGCCGTGAGGAAGTATAAGCAGCATTTTTGAGCCCTAACTTGAGCCTCATCCGCAGTTTCAAAGCTTCCACAGCTTTCACTGACACAACCTTCTGGTGAGAGAAGAGGGTGCCTTGGGAGGGAGAGGGGTGGAAGTGGCTTCTTGCAACATCAGAATGAATTTCTCTTCCCTCTGAGGTTCAGGTTCCCTTTACTTTAAAACTCACTTATATAGACATGTTGACAGAAAATTGTCTATTTCTTCATGGTTCAGTGTTATATTGTGCTTCAAGTTATGCAAACAGTTATAGAAACAATGTCTGTTTCTGAGCTCGTCTTTATCCTCTGAGCGTTACAACATTGGATTTCTCAGTTTTCTCTCAGCTTTGCTCTGGAGGCAAAAGTAGTCTGGGGCATAAGAAAGGGACATTCAGCCTGTCTGTCACCCGAGCAGACATTTCATGTGTGTTCAGGTGACAGGCTTCTACCTAGGGTGCTGTTTGGTACAACTGCCCCTTGAGATTCCCATTAGTCATCTATCAGATGAAGCAGTAGAGGGAGACAAGCATTTCAGTCTCTTGTTGCTACAAGACAGTGATGTGACCTTCTGGTTACAGCAGAAACATGCTTTATTCCTTTATTTTGCACATAATCTTTTGGATTTTTTAATCTTGCCTAAAATATCACCCAGTTCATGAAGGAAGAGAGAAAAAACGTCTTTCTTCAAATTTCTTTTTATCCAGCTTGTTTGCGATCGTAATTTGTTACATCATTTGCGTCTGGTACTTTCTTTGGATGTGAAGAGAAAAAGAAAATAAACAAGAAATAAGGAATAAACCATCACTCATAATGATGAGCTTTTTCTTATACCCCAGTGGGATTTTTTTCCCCGCTTAGGGAATGACTTGTGATCTTGTCATCTTGAATGTTTGATAGGCACTCTGCACTACAGAAATAAGTAAATCCATCATCTTGGTATGATGTGTACCCATCAGCTGAGACACAAGGGAATGTGTTGGATGTGTAAATAGTTGCATAGGAATTTTGTACTGTTCCTTAAATAGGCATTATGTGTACACCAATGTCTTGGAAGAAAATTTGCTGCTGCAATTTATATATTAATAATAATATGAATAATCTGAAGCTCCCTTCATAATTTATAGGAAATCCTCCATCTACCATGTGAATTGTATCTTAAATGTTTCCATTGAGTTCTCTGAGAGCTTTTCCTACTCTCATAAAGGCGAATTCTCTCACCCACAAGGATCACTGGCTAAAAATCTTACTCCAAATCTCTTGAGAATACCTATAACTAAAGTGTTTGGCTTGCTCTTTCTGTGATTAATTGCTAGAGGAGAGGGTTTGGATTTGTGCTCTTCCCCTCCACACTCTGGTTTACAGTGTCTTTTCCCTGTGTAGTTCTGCCATGGCAGGGTTACCTGCAGCTTCCCTGGCTGGCACATGAAAGGGAATGATGTGCTGCAAGTGCACTGCTCTAGGCCGAATTCTCTAGTGGGACACGTGGCCACATGAACAACCTGATGGACCAGCAGTTGTAGGTGCTTTACGCTGAATGTTTGTCGGGAATTGAATCTTTGAAATCAAGGATAAACATACTGGGAATGGAAAAAGGAAATTAATGCTGCTAAGAGAGTATTTGGTAGCCACTGGAATTTGTCAATAACTTTCAATTGCTTGCTTAGTAGCAGGGAGGAAACAGACCTTTTAAAATTAGGAAATCCTCCATTTGGCCCAGACACAGGAAGAAGATCCAATATTCTGCCCTGAAACAGCCAACAGTGCTTGAGTGAGGGGGGAAAAAAAATTTGTTATAAGTTGTTTACTGCCAAATGATTATTTAACATTCTAAATATCCTGAAGAAATAGGCCAGCTCTGTGATAAAATATTTACAGTTCTCGGGCCAGCAGAGGTGTAGGGGGGGGTGGACAGAGTGTTGTATGTGACCTAGATATATCTGAAATCTTGCTAGATGGCAGAATATGATCTGAGAGGAGTGATCCCTGAAGATTTCTATCACATGTCAAAACCAGGATGGTTGTGAAATGTTTCTCTTGCTGAGATTCTCACATCTGAAAAACCACTTATCAAGCCCTTCCCAAATTATTTCTTACATCTAAATTACTTTGAGTGCTCTTACACTTCTGTTGCTATTTACCTTATGTTTTATACACTGCAATAGTTTGTCACTTAGAGGATTGAGTTTTGTGTGTGTTGTACAAGGGAAGAGAGCAAAAGTAAGTGGAGAACCTATGAGACAAATGAGACTTTAAAAAAAATTACCAATTCTTCTCTCTTGGAAGATTTAATTCTTTAGATTTTCTAAAGATGAAAAGAATGCTCCTTGGGCAAGATGATTGCCCAGCGGCTACTTTTTAATGGGATGTTAAAAAGTAGAGGGCTTGGGATCTGCCATTTTTACCAAATAGAGCTGGTTAATAATTTAAAAGTGCCCTACACTCCCTTGCTTTTTTTTTTAGCAACTCACTCATATATTCTTCTGCAGATGAGGTTTCTACCACATGGTTTTCTATATTCTAATAGGTTGTAATCTTGTAAACCGATTACTTTGCACACCTTAAGATATGGAAAGCTTTGCAGGGACATAATAGGGTCATGCAACTGGGTGGTAGGAGAAGGAGCTTCCCATTGTGACCCTCTTGTTGATTAGACTAGAAAGTTGTGGTTAAAAAGCTGTATTATTGTTTTGGTTTGGCTTTTTCTTCTTCCTGTCTTATTTTTCTGTGATGCGGAGAAGTTTATAATTCCACTGAGACCTTTCATTGCTGCAAAACTAACTGCTGTGCGTTATAGCAGTAAATGAACATTTTCTAATATTGCAAACAATATTTTCAGAAGACATAGGACTATAATCAGCACTTAAGAGTTTTTCAATCAGTATTTATTTTGCTGGAGAAATTAATAATGAAATGCTTTTTTATGCAAGTATTCTCTTATAATTTCATACTTTTTAAAAGACATGATCTTATATTCTGTATTTAAATAAATTTACACTAAAAAACCTTGATATATGGGGGAAAGTAAATAAAAATAAAATGTTGAAATTAGACCCATTTGCATCTATTTTCCATGTGGCTTCTTGGTTCATTATTTATAATTAATCTTTTGTTTGTGGTGTTTTTTTCCCCCCACAAAATAAAATGGACTTCTTTTGTCCCTAAGAAATTCAGTATGTACAAGAACTTTTATCTTATCCTTTCCTTATGGATGAAAGTGATCTAGTTCATCTTATTGGGAATGTACAACATCAGATTATGCTTCCTAAAGGGGAAAAAAAGCACTAATTTGTTCTTTGATTAATTTTGGCTGAAATGGAAGGTACAATTACAGATTGCACATTTTTCAAAGTGAGAACTGTGTTGCTTTGGTAAAGTTTGATAGACAGTAGGACAGCAGTTTATGCAATGATTTCTGCTCCTTTAAGATTGAGTACCAGCTCCCTTTGTGTCCTAACTCACAGAAGTGTGCAAAATTCACCTGGAATCTAATGTAAGTGTGCACTTTTCAACAACTTCGCATATCAGTAGAACACCAAGTTGATTGAAAAATTATGGCTGTTCCTAGGCTATTTTATATTAATCAGGGATGCTGAAGTAGGTGTCTATTTTAATCTTAGTTTTTTGTGTGTGTTTCAGTCATTTGTTGTGTTTGAGTACTTCTGTCACAAGAGTAGCTTAAATTTACATTGGCATTTGGCTTTGCAATTTATTTAAAACACTAAAAGGAGTTCTATATTCATCCAGAAAGATTTTATAATGCATTTATTTTTTTCTTGAGTAAGAATATTAGGCAGATGTAATAATATAATTTAGTTTCACACTTGGTGTTTCTTTATCTCTAAAATAAGCAAATGGGAGTCAGAAACATCCCAGAAATACAGCTACAATGTAACCATAGACTGTATGCTGTATACAGATCTTTTCAGCTGCTATTAACTGTAACACATCAAATGATCCGTGTGGGTCCATTCCAACTCAGAATATTCTGAGATTCTGCAAAATGTTGGTGATATATATACTTCCAAATTGTTGATCAGTTTTGGTCCATTTGTAATCAATAAATGGACAGATTTAAATGAATTGAACTGTATTGAATTTGTCTTCTAGGCAGTAATTTAACTTATAATTAAAAATTAACAGTCAAGCAAATTAAATGAAAATTTTAGTCTCTTGGTTTGTAAAAACTCTGCTTGTATTTGTGGTTCTCATCACTTTGCTGAAGATGTATATATTGTTATGTCAGCTGTTTCACTTTTGCATAATTCAGAGAAAATATTAAAGGGTATTTATGATGCAAAATCTGTCAGGAAAAATAAAGAGGAAACCAAATGCTGCTTAGTTGTTTCAGGCTCCAGTGAAAAGTAAATCTCCAGATTATCTTTTTCCATTTTTTTATCTCTACCTAGTACTAAGTAAAGAGTGATAAGATTTTCAAAGTTGGGGCAAAAATCATCTATATTATGGAAATCTACATGTCTGTCACACCTCCCTGGTCTTTTGGGACTGGGTGAATTTAAGCCAGAAGATTGCATGAAGGATCTGACAAAGGCTCAGGAGACAATAGGATTGTCGGGGATAATGTGAATAATGGGATTATGTGCCACAGTACTCAGAAATTCATGCTACTATACCCAAAGTATGCTGTGTATCCTGGGCCTAGAACAAAGTCTGGATTTCAGCCAGATGTTGATGTTCAAGGGGCTGCAGGTTGGAACTCAGCCTGAAGGCTTGCCCCAAAAGGGGCACTAACCAGATCTGTGAAAGTAGCATTGTTTGTCTTAAAGCATTTCTGCCATTTTTCTTTCTACTTCACTGGAAGAAGCTAGGCATAATATCCCTTACTCTCCCTCTGGTCTAACAGGAAAAGCTAAAGATAAACAAGGTTGAGAAATGGCTCAATTGTCTGTAATGAAAAAAATGCGCTTGGTGGACACTTTCATTTTACAGCTATTACCCTTAGGGCCCTTCTTACACTCTCAACTCGCTTTTGCCGATGATTAAAGTCTTGACTGATCATTATTCTCTGAGGTACTTTTGTAGGATTTATGGCTTTGAAGTGGTTGTCATATGTGCCACTAAAGTACTTCACTCTTTTTTTTATCCCATCCTGGCACTTCCTACAACCATATAGGGTTTGGCTTTAATGGAATTGGAATCATAGCAGCCTTGCCAGAACAAAAGGGTTTGAGAGAAATTTAGTACAATGACAAACTTTTAAAAACAGAATCAAAATGTTTTAGATGAATATTTGTGGGCAAATTTTAATTTGGTGGAAGTGTTTTCTGGATTTTTTTCCATTACTGTTCAAGTGATTAAATCTTGATCAAGTATGGAAGGTATATTTTTGTTTTGTGTGCACAGCACAAGAAGGTAAAGAACTTTTAATGTTTGCTTTAAAGAAAAAAATAAACCTGATTATTAAACTGTGCATTTATAGAGTTATTGTAGGAACACTAAAGAATATTAGAGGTGCTACACCAGGTCAGTGGAAGATACTCCATATGGGATCCTGACCAGGATGGCTAAACCTGAGCAACCTGGATGTGAAGCCAAAAAACTGAGTCACAGAGTGCATAGTGCTGAAGCAAGTCCTGAGTTAGAATTTTGCAGGTCCTCATCAGCCATGATCAAAACCATTACTTCAGAACCTCAGAACAATGAAGTATAAAATATGAAATCACCGTTGTGCCAACATTCGCTGCATGAACTGAGATGGGTGAAATACTACAAGTACTGCAAAACTTCTGGTCTCTTCAATAGAGTGAGAAAAGCTCAGGCAATATGAAATAACTGATCTGGGAAAGGAGCTATAATGAAGAGAAGTTTTAATGCGCTCTAGACTCAAGTTTTTCATATGAAAAACCATTGGAACAGAGGCTGTGTCTCCTCAGCAGGTGGAAAATAAAAGGTATCCCGGCTGTAGGACAAATAAAAGTCTGCTGAGGTCAGGGCAAGTGGCATTTTCAAACTCGCTATTGTCAGGGTACTCTGTATATATTTGTCTGAGAGTTTAGCTAGATTTGAGCTCCAAACTGCCTGACATGACTATTTGAGGGAAGAAAGGAAGCACTATGTTCTTGATCTTACTTTACTCTATACTCTTGTGATAGTCACTCAAGGAAGCAAATGCCAGTGTTATTCCTCAGTGTAGTTGTGTTTTCTGTAGTGGTTGCTCAGTAGTTCCTCAGTTGAGCTGTCAGAACTGTTTTTTGATAGGCTCTGGTGTATGGTGTTGAATCATTTAAGTTAAACCAGAAAACTTCTTTCAGAGGCAGTAGGGCTGGTGGTCCTTACAGAATATAATCTGCCACTGGTGAGTATTATCACCTCAAGTGGTGATGGTGAGGTTATTTCTGTTGGTTTATCCTTGTGGGACATCAGCAAGCAGTGCTACTGGTTTCCTTTTACCGTGTATTGGGAAATGAGGTGGCTTCTTAAAAGTAAGAACTAATACTTAATGTCACTAATCCAAAAAATGAAAGCAAAGAATGTTTTAAGGATTTAATCATCATCATGTTTAAAACAAGAATGCCATGGCCATAGTTGCTTGTGAGGTTAGAAAGGTGAAGTTGCAGACAGGATAAGGATTTTGCTTCCCATATCTATTTATAACACTTGCTTTGCAAGCGACCAGAGTACATTTTGTACCAATCACAGGTCCTTCAGCTAGTCTCCAAGACTATCTAGTAATTTGATTACTCACTGAGAACTGGAAAAAAACTCAAACTGTGAACTGGAAAAAGGAAAAAGAATTGTGTCCTAATCTGATATTAGAAAACCTTTTAAAAGGTCTTGTTTTTATTGACTGCTTAGGAATGACAGCTTGAGTTCTGCCAGTTTCAGGGAAAGGACAGGAGAAAGAATTGTGTTTCCTTGTCAAGTGTCATAGTCTAAATGCGCTTGGTAGAGCCATTAAGACCTGTAATGTCAATATAGCCTCTTTTGTTGAAGCTTCCATCTCAAATGCAGAGGTGAGCTACTAAATACTCCAGCTGATCTAGGTGACAGGCTTTACCTTTCTCCTGTAGCACATCCTCCTCTCCATTCTTCTTACTTTGTTCTCTGTGTCAGATATTGTCTCCCAAGTCTTCCAGTTTTTCCGTTTTCTCTTGACGTACTGTCTGCCACTGACTCCCCATTAAATGAAGCAAGGCTCCAAGACAGAATTTGGCAACTAACCTGCAGGCCAGAGTATCTGCTGCAGGGATAGAAGCACCATGAAGTGGCCAGCCAAGAGGAGCCAGCCTCTTGGACTAGGTGGATGCCATCTGGCTTCTCTGTCAGCACCTATCTATTTGCTGGCCAAAATACATCAGCTCTGACTGCTTAGCTGTGCTCCCAGAAGGTAAATGCTGCTTTTTCAACTTGCATGGAAAGCTCAGTGTCTCGCACAGACTATCTGATTTGGATTGTATTTTGTCTGTAGTATGTGGCCTGTTGTTTTCATTTTGTTTATTTGGGTTACTTTTAAGGATTGCTCTTCAAAATGAACCCTGTTTTGTCATCGTTTTCTGAAGAATTTGCAGCACTTCACTTCTTTTGTTGTTGCAAGTCAGACTTTCATGCAAGACACTATAAGCTGACTTTTTTTTCTCTCTTTTTCTCAATACATTTTTTATAAAACAACCAATGACAAAATACTCATTAGATGTTTAGAGGGTGTGGGAAGAGACAGCATAGAAAATTCCGCATTACAACTTCTCCTGAGCATCCAAAACTATTGGATTCTTTGACCCAGGCAGTTTAATGAAAGCTATGGTGCTGTACCCTGTTCTGTCACAAAGAACCTGTAAGTACTTTTGATTGCTCTTGTAATGTGTCTTTCTCTAGAAACGGTGCCTGTACTTGACAATTTTAATGTTAAATAGCAAAGTTCAAGGATAGAAAAACTGCAGTGAAGGTGGTATGTGAATTTCAACCTCTGTGATTTATTTTGTGCTTTTAGACAAATTATTTTTCTGTTATTTGACTCAAATTGAGCCCTGAAACATTTTTAAACATTTTTTTTCTTCCTTTGTAAACAACCAATTCAAAAATGAATTTGGTTTTTTTGAACCTATCTTGCTAACTTCATCAGTTTGCCTGAATTTAGAATATGTAATTGAGCAAAACAAACCCTCATACATATACCCACTTTGTCATAATTCACAAAGTTTCAAGGCCAGAACTAGAGCTGGGGGTTTTCTCCCTGAATCTGGGAGATCCAATGGAAATGGTATCTGTCACTACCAGGATCTCGGGCTTAAGAGATCTGGGATAGGGCCTGGAGAGCTTCTGCTCATTGAAATCAGCATTTTGCAAGTTAGAGTTTGAGTTTATAGAGAAGCAATACATTGCAATGGGGAATAGAATCCCGTCGTGAATGAGAAGTCTACTCTGTTAAAAGAGGATTGAAGACATTAATGCATTAGATGAAAAATAATTATATTTCTGTATTGCTGTTAATTTAATAATTTTGACCAGGTTTAATATGGTAACAAGTGAAGACAGCTGATGATGAGACATTGGGAGAGAACATTTAGCAAGCCAGCTCTATAAAGCTTGTCTATTTAACATTAAATTACAGCTGGTAAATATGTTTCTGGATTCCAACAGGAAAAAAAAGCTGGTATAAGTCCTGGGCTGTAAACTGCATTCTTCTGCTGTGACATTACCTTCTAGTCCCCTTGTTGCTGCTCTCTTGATTAGCTTTACATGAGAATGTGCTTGGTAGCAGTTGGGTTTTCTTCTGTGAAGGACAGCGAAATACATCTTTTGTCAATTGACTGTAGTTTTTCCCTTTTTTCTTAGTAACGTCTTTGTATTGGAAATGTTGTTTGTGGTTAGGGTTGAGAGAGTCCAAGAACCTACAGCTCCTGAAATTCTGGGGCTGGAAAAGGCATGTCAAAGCCATCCCAGCAAGGCCCCAATACTGCTCCTGCATTTTATCTGATCTGGACCACCCCTGATTATGAGGTTAGGCTTAGAGTTAGGGTAGTGATGACTGTAGTGGGTAGGTTAATGGAGTTTCAATCAGCCTAGACCCCCCTGCAATGACTTCTTGTTAACTCCCGAGAGCTTTTCCAGGTTACTTCAGCATCTTGGTGTTCATTTTCATCGTGCCTTGGAGATAATTGTAAAATAAACCTTTGTCTCTTTCATAGAAAGTTGCCTTACCTACTCTTCCTCTGTTTAGTTCCTTGAGCATTAATATCTAGATTGATTTTTAGAGCATTTTAAGATTTTTTTTATTCTTTTAACCATGTAAGAAAATTAAAAATTTCATGTTTCCTCATATCCAAAACTTAAAATAACTACAGACCCAGAAAAATAAGTCAGAGAAAATAGGAGAGAAATTGCTGTCATCATAGCAGTTGTCTGCTAAATCACCTTAGCATTTGCTTGCAGTTGGAAATAAGCAGTTATCAGTGACTATTATGGCATTCACATTAATTGTTTCTGCTTATTCTCTAAAGGTATTTTTTGGCAGCTGAATGATTGAGTTTTCTGACAGCTAATAATAGGAATTAGGAAAGAGAGGACTGGCATTGTGCTCAGAAAGCCTTGCGGAACAGTGATGAATGTCCCATGGGGAATACAGACTCTCTGTTCTGATACTTAAGAGACTATAATGGTACTGAAGGGAAAAGGAAACCACAGGGACCCTATTAGGAACTGGGAGTCAGATAATGGGAGAACAAAGATGAAGACTCTGATGATTCAGAAATGAACAGTATGAAGATTGTGTGGTGGGAAATGAAAAAGGGAAGTTAGAAGTGAAGCAGAGGACAAACTGAGAAACTGATACCTCTGCTTGCATTTTTGGGGATAAAGGTTATTTCTGTTTTGGGGAAAGGGACATTAGTGGCATCAGCCGTACTGTGATTGCTAAGGATAAAAATAAATAGGCTCTCAAGAGGCTGGAGAGCAGGATATCTGCAGAGAAATACAGAGCTTACAGCAATGGGAGCTTCCTCCATCATGAACAAAAGGCTAGAGCGTTATGATGGCTACTAGCTACACAGGTGTTATAAGGACACACACAGAACACAGGAAAAGGAAACCAGCATTGCGTGGACAGGGTTAGGGCCCTTCCATTTGTTCTTATGGCCCCACATAGCTTATCCCGTTTCACTCGGGAAGGGAGCTTCTGTGGCTTTTGGCATGGAAAAGATCAAGACAGAGAAAACAAGGGCTGGGATAGCAGGGAGCAGGTCAAGAAACCACTGTGTGTTAAATGAACATGGCTGTCAGAAATGCCGAATGTTTAATTCCTCTGAAAATGTTTGTCAAGTATATAATTTTTGAGCAATAATGGGTTTGTTCTAAGTGATGCACAATTGGTGTGTTTCACCACTGCTTTGATGTAAAGATGCCATTTGTCCTATGCTTGTGTATATTTGCTGTCTTATTTGTCGGATTTTCAGTGATGTCCACCCTTGGAAAAAATCAAGAAGTCTCATCAGGAGAATTGGCCATGGGATAAAATAAATTTACCTATGTTTGTGAATTAGAATTTGAATGTCTGGTAGAACACAGTTGTAAATTACACAAATCTGTGGTCATATAAATGTAGTGATTTATATATTATTGCTACCATAAAAGTTTTATAGGTCTAGTGGTGGGCTAAGGTTTTGTGACTTTTGACATTTCCAATCTGAAAGTGGGGAGACACAATCCAAGTGCACAGGTATTTTGATCTTAATGATTTGCATGCTTTACATCCTGCAAAGTGGAACAATAATTCAGTTCCCCATGGCAGATGCTTTGTGTTTGGAAGCCTACTTTTAAAAGAGTACGCTTGGAAGGCTTTTTGAATGACTTTTTGTTCATACATTACCGGATGTCAGTGATGTGTGTGGTACTGTCAGTTACCCATCCCTGTTAGGAACAGGAACTGTTGAACTTGGATAGCACATTTCTATTGACATTTTAGTGACTTTTCTTTTAAACATCTGTGAGTTTGGCTTATGAGGCTGACCATTCAGAGTTCCAGCTGTACCTAATGTGTATTGCGTTTGCAGCCCCTATTAAAAGCCAGGTTCTCAACTGGGAATGCAGGTTGCATTTATCATACTATCTAGACTCACATTTTTTACATCTTTATTTTCTGGAAGTTCATAATATCTCATTTGGAGGTGGTATCACTCCTTTTTTGTAGTATGCAAATGACACTGAAATCTTTGCTGTGAATCTGTGCATGGAGTAAAAGAGTATTTCATTTAAACATGAAAAAGAGGGTAGACATGCTGTAAATGCAGGCTGTGGTGTGATAGAGGCGAGCCTGTGATTCTTCAGGGAGGTTTACGTAATTATTAGCAAAAACCTGCTAATCTTCATAAGAAGAAAGTTATTATAGGGAGAGGTTTTGAGACTGCAAGGATGGCAGCTTCATCTGGACTGCCTCTAAAATCCTGTGGGAAATCAAATAGCTAGCAAGGATTTCAAGTTGGCTTGTTTTCCAGCATTCCTAATCTGCTTACTTCATGATAGGGTTTGATGCAATAATATACTTTCTCCCTGTATTGCAAGCTGCTCAGTTTGAGTCCTTACAATTTATATTTTGGCATGAGAAAATAGAAGAATGCTTTCTTAGCTCTCCCATCACAGTCACTTTGCCTATCCACAAAAAGAAATTGGGGTTAGAGAGGCTTAGAAGGTTTCACAATAAGATATAGGCAAGGGCTATATTAATCATGAAAACAGTAATATGAGGGGGAAAAATAAAAAGGTAGAGTATAAACTTGTCCGTATACCTTCAGAATAACCTTAGCAAACCCAAATCTGGACATTTTCAGTAATGTCTGGAGCACTAGAACAGTGGAGTTCATTGACATTTGACAGCCATTAACCCATTCTGACAGTGGAAGGTAACCATAGGTAGAGGCATTAATATGAGAATGGATTTTTAGAATGTTAAAGTGCAGAGTTGTGTTTTGAAGAAACAGAACTCTTTGTCCTTTTCTCTACTGATTTTGCACCAGGAACTACACAAATAACGGTAGTTACACCTGCAAGTGTATGTGTTCTGTAGGAGTAGACAAAGATAAGCGTGGTTGAATAATGAGGAAATGACCAGGAACACTTGTAACCGAGAACTGGTTAAAAATCAGGAGTCTTTCTGTCAATTCTGTGTTGGGTGGGTTTCTGGTGAAACAAAAAGAAACAGGGGTTTGTTATCTTTTCAAAGTCTATTTGATTTCTTAAGCTCAGAAATAGTGGCCTGAATAAATCTGAAGCCATTTGAATTCTGATTTAAATCTCTTCCTTTACTGTGCAGAAAAAAATCTAAATATCTATTTTTAGTTAATTTGCATTTATTCTAAATTATTTATAAGCTATCTGGTCTTGAAAGGATGTATAGAAATTCAGTAGTGAGTACAATTTGGCCAATTTATAACTGAATTTAAATAATTCTAGATTCATACTTCCTGCCCAAACTTTTTTGCTTCTGGATTACAGCGCATTGATAATTTTGATGTAGTGCACTTGAACGTAACATTGAACATATTTGCTCTCAGATGTTCACAGCTGTTCATCTTTGCCATTTCAGATTCTCCCCTTCTCTGCGGTCTCTCCCAAAGAGCCCCCTGGAATGCTATTGTGTTAAATCTAATTTCAAAAGTAGCCAATAGACTTTGCAACATGTTAAGTCATTATCCTTCTTCCTGACTTTAGTTCATAAGGGCAAGCATTGTATAGAATTTCTGTTTCTTAATTGGTATTGCTGTCTCTTACTGTGATAGTATGGGCTGGAAAGTAGTTCTTAGCAGGTTTTCATTGTAGCAAAACTCATGTGGTGTACATTCAAGGGAGTTACCAAAATCCAGGAAAAAGAAATTTAGCTGTGGTTCATGGTGATCTGGAATAAGTCTTGGTTAAGGAAAAAAAAAAAATCAAACTTATCTGTTGTGGTTTGTTAAAGCCTTGTCTTTTGTGAAATCACCTTGTGAGATGTGTTGGCTGATTGCTGCATTGAATTCACTGCAGAGCATCATGTGACTTTCTGTGTAACCCAGTGAGGGGGAAGCTGCTGGAGATATTTCATACATACTCTTTTCCTAGTTAGGAGTGTTTAAAGTAGATTTCAATTGCATAGCAGATTTACATGTCGACTTACTCTTTTAATTGGTTGTTGATTATACTTTTTAAATCCAAAAATGAGTATGGGTCGCTGCTTATATTTACCATACCGGAGGAGATGAGTGCCACATATATGAAATGAAATCTGGGACCCTCTTTCCTGCTCCTGCTCTTAAATCATGGAGAACAGATAAGACAGCCTTCTGTCAAAAATCCTGAGTACACATTATAAATAAATATTACCCTGGACAGTCATAAATAACATTCTTAGCTTTTAATGCATAATTAATATTGACTACTAGCTAGTAACTCAGCTGAATAATTATGCCACATTTTAAGACTATTTCTGTCTGCTTCAGCCACAGTCAAGCAGTTAAAATATGGCCAGTTCTTTGGGGTTTGACACAGTAATATTTAGCTACAAATTCCCAGTGAGCTCTTTAAAAGTCTAATTAGTAACTACCATTAGTGTTGGATTATTACTCTGGTTTAGGCACTAAATAAGCAGCCTGCTTTTGTAGGTTAAAGTCCTACAACGTGCTCAGAGTACCAGCTACAAGGGTTCATTTTGCTCTTCCTCCTAAATCAGTGTCCCTTCAGCTACCCAGTGGTTTAAGCGGCTGAACCCAGGAATGCTTACCTCTGCTGGGTACCACGTTGTATCCATGTCCTGATTCCCCGTGGCCTGGACACCCTACCATGCAGCAGGAGCTGAAAGCCCCACCTAGATCACATATTTGGTGGAGACCTGTGCTGAGGTGTCTGCTCACAGCAAATACACCCAAGAGAATGATTAGCTTGAGCCCACCTGTATGAAATCTGGTGAGGTTTGGTGAGAAGACTGGTCTGGGAGGGTACAGTCCAGTTACTTCCATGAGTTTGTCCTCAGCCCTGTCCTTGAGCAATTCATTGGGTCACAACATGCAACCTGGCCAGGTTCAAAGGAGCAGGCTACCAGCTGCATGTAATGTAAAGTGTGCAAGTATACAATTGGAAAGCTGATTTTGGAATAAAACCCTACAGCTGCACTTCTGTGCTTTAGCCTGTGAGATGCCTTAAGGGTACTAAAGTGCTGTCTAAATTCAAAGGGCATTTTGTGCCCTTGTTTTCTCATGTACCAGTGTTACCTTGTAGTGGGATTGACCCAATTTAACATTAGAATTCTAAGAGATATTTTCCAGAGGTTTCAGCGAAAGGAGAACAGAGTTGTAGCAAGATGCATGGATTTACAAGTGTTTGTTACAAGGTTCACGGAACAAAAAGAAGTGGCATGCACGGGAGAATGATAGTTATCCACTGAATTGTATGTAAAGCCACTTTATGCTCAATAGCTGCCTTTTGTCAACACAGTCAGTAGCTGTTATGATTTATATTTTATATGTATATTGGTAGTATATTTCACATTTGGTTTACAAATTGTGCACAGATTATGCAGTGTAAGGCCATGGATATCAGTGATGGTCTAGGAAACAGAAAATATTTAAAATGGTAATTGTCTTGTTTTCAAAGTATTTCTATGTAGTGAAGTCAAAAAGGACATATAACTTTGAATGCTAAATGAAAGTACAATACTATCAATGCTACTTAGGACTTCTTCCTGCCTGCTGCTAGCTAATAGTAAGTGTTATTAGAAATAGTTATCTTCTGTCTTTTTGGGCTTTATCTTTTAGTGACAAAAAGTCTCTTTAATTTGTGAGTTTTTAGATTTTTATCAAGCATAGTTGTATATTTTGATCTCTGGTTATTAATTGAAGAGCTGATTTCCAAAATAATTAGATCTTACTCTAATCTGACTTTATGTGGGAGTTGGTGGCTATTGAGTTACTCTTCCTATATGTAAATATTTCTTTTTATTCCACTCAAATCACTGTCTAATGTCTACGTGCTTCAAGGTTGTCAGTTTAGAACATCTATTCATCTTAGTTCTGTGCAACAAGTGTTTTCAGATCCTTAAAAATGGTAATGATAAGTCATACTTTTCAATATAGTTTTCCTAGGGGATTTATTTGAGATGTATTCCTACTCTGTAGTTGAATTTCATATATTCATAGGGGGGATACAATTACTCTTGGACTTACTGGGGTACTGCAGTGAGGAGTTACATAACATATGCTGAGTTTTTGTGATTTTTTTTGAAACACTTTATTCTTCTTTAAATGTGGCAACTTGTCTGTTTCTCACCACGTTCTGGTGTAAGTGGGGAGAAGGGCAATGTGTTTACCTGAGTATTTAATTAATCCGCTGTATCTTAGATTGTCTAGCTAGGAGTTCTCAATTTTTTCCCATACCTCTCTTAAGTCCATCACCTAATTTGTTTATAGTACACTTTGTTCTTTCCCTTGCTTTATTTACCCAGACAGGTGATAGGAGTGACTCTAGCAGGAACAGTGTAGGCATAATATCTCAAGTTCATCTCAGAAGGCTGGTGCAGTGGCCTTGGACATTTACTTCATTTCTTTTCACTGCTCTGGATCCAAGGAATTTTCACTGCTGTAAAACTCTGTTTGCTAATGCAATCCAATAACATATTTCTGGCATGAATTCATCCTTGCTGGAAATAGCCCCATTGCTTTCAGTAGAGCTATTTTAGGGATGGATTTAGTCATCTAGCTTGTTAAATTATGTCCTTTTCTTTTCCTTGATTTCCTCCTTTCCCACAATGTGAAATCTGTAGTCTTCTCTCTTGGGTCAGCATTTTATTTTCAATGTGAAATATATGTCCTGACTCCAAGGCCATAAACCATTCAAACAGCTTCTGTTATATTAAGTATAATGTGAAGTATTTATTCAACCACTGAGTAGGAGGAGTAGAATACTGGAAGGTCTACTAATATTTGCCAGAATGTGTTCTTTTGCATGAAAGAGACAGGGTAATAATGTGTAAGATTACATTTATTCTATGCTGTACTTTGAATTTCAAGAGATAACAGAAAATCAGGAGGGGAAGGAGTTGAGATAAAACATGTGGATTAGGCAGCTGACATCCAACAGACATGCGAGCATCAGAGTAGTCACAGGATCTGTCTTACTGTGAGTGATTTTGTCCATGTTCTTGGCTTTTCATATCTGCAGGGCTATTTTGCTAGTTCTGCTACTTTGCTAATGATTCAGCTTAGCTTTTTTCTTTTTCTTTTTTTTTTTTTTTTTTTTTTTTTTTTTTTTTTTTTTTTTTTTTTGATAAGGTCTATTTCTATGTCATCTGTGAAGGAAGGGCTATAATTGTGAATCTGATCTTCTGTCAGTCCTTCAAAACAGGCTGTTTAGTGCATCTTGGAACACCCTTATGCATCCACTACAAAGGAAGTAAAATTCCAGAGAATTGGTTTTATATTCTGTGCCTGAATTTCCTGTAGATCAAAACAGAGTTGCAACGGCTATCCAGACCAATGAAATATCATCTTAGGAGTCTGAGGCCTCTTCTTTATTAGGTTAAGTTCTTCTTCCAGTTCTGTAGAATCCATTTCTAAGACTGAGTCACACATTTGCAAATATATGGCATGTTAAAACTAATGGATATGAAAACGAAGTTATTTTACTGAATATTAAAATTAGTAGTTAAAAATATAATGGAAGAAGTACAGATTAATAAGATTGATTTTGTTGGTGGTGGTTTTTTGTTTTCTTTCTTTTGTTTTTGTCCTCTTCATACAAATTTGCTGCATGTCAAATTTGCTACAAATTTGATTAGTGTCCTTCTGGATCTTTTGGCTTCTTTAGCAACTGTATAGTCTGTACAGAACATAATTGAAGAACTTTGGCATGTGAGTTTGAAAAGACAAGCACCAATTTCTGATACTCTGTTCCTGTGGAGAAGCTTTTGTTCATGTTTCGGGGCATGATGTGATCAGTTAAAAACACTTATGATAAAACAATCTAAAAATGGGATTATGGAGACAGGCAATGTTTTGTTGCCTGATTTTCCCATGTTAATTGTGAGGGGATAGGTTGTAAGAAAATAAAGATAGTGCAGAAGGTAGTCACGCCTGAGGAGCTGCAGCTGGGCTAATCACCAAAGATTGGGAACAGGCCTGCCCTTAACAGGCCACAGCTGTGTCCAATAAGAAGACGAGTGCTACAGAAGAGTGGGTGAGCTGGGTAAGGAGAGAGCAATTGAGTTTGTTGGCTGTGCTGTGAAGGGAGTTGAAGTTTGTTGGTTGTACTGTGAAGAAGAAGGAGTCAGTGCTGTGAGGAGCCGCCCATGATAAATCGCCGAGAAGGTATGGGAAATTTTGCACTAAAATGACAACAGTTCATGACAGCTTTTGGTGTCTTACACTGGATCAAAGTCATTTCAGAGACTAAGCATTGTCAGCAGTAGAGGCTGTGCAACCAAGAGATGAGATAAATAGGCCAGGACCAGAAAAGAATTCAGAAGGAATTAATAAAACTACACTACACATAACCAATAAACATAGTTTATGTCTTCTTGCTTCCTGCTGCCCAGATACTTCAAGACTTCAAGGTGCAAAATATATGTTCTAAACAGGGATTCTGGAAGATTTGGAGAACTGTATGTGGCAAATTGCTAAGAACTTTACAAAAAGCGAAAGGCCTTGTGGATAAATACATGGAGAAAAGGGCAGCATAGCTTCTGTAAAGTGAATGCCTCTGTACAGAGCACTGAGCAGGGGAATAAGAAAGGAACTCCTTGAATGGGTGAATCAGCAATTTAAACATGGCAAACACAGGGGAGGAACAAATAATTAGCTCCCAAAGTCACCAGAGGAATTGAAAGATATTTGTGCTGGGACAAGGGCTACCTGTCATATGGAACAATGTACAACTGATAGTAAGAAAGCTTCTTGATGGCTCTAAATAGAAATACTAAAGTTAAATTGGAGAACTGAAGGAGGATCTTGCGCAACTCAGTAGCTGCGTAATAAAGTGGCAAATGAAATTTTGTGTTGGTAAGGGCTAAATTTTCCACAAGAAAAATGTAAATTTTGATGCTGTATATGAAATGTTTAAAGCTGAGATGACTTTTAGCAGTCAGAAGAAACATTGATGAGGTTATACAGCAGAAAGTCCATAAGGCTATCAATTTAGTATCTGGTAGCAAATCAAAAGAAATAGAAAAACAAACTAACTGAAAGAAATTATTAGAAAGCAGATAACTTGGATCACTGTGTAAATCCAAGGTTTACCCTAATCTTAGTTACCTTATCCCCTTAGTTATCTTTAATATCGTCACATACAGATATTAATAGCTAGAGGTTGGGAGATGTGAATGATTGCTCATGACTTGCATTCTGATGAAACTAACTTTTGGCTACTGCCTGAACTCATATGGAACATTTGGAATAAAACAGTATGGCAAATCTTACTGTTTTATGGTACAGTAGAATAAAAGAAGTCATCTGACATCTTTTTCTGCAGTCCATAAGAAAATTAGTTTCTCTTGAGCATATGTGCTTTGTCTGTTCTTTACCAATTCACATTCTCACACAATACCATTTAAGATCTTGGATTTAGGAACTTTAGAAAAGTCTAAAAATTTGCTGTGTTTTACTCATCAAATTTTACCTCAAATCTAGAAGTATTTTATTCTAGTTTGTGGTCATGCAAAATTTAAAAATCCCTATTTTTATTCTCTGTTTTCTTGGTTTTTTCATTGTTTTTGGTATCATGCTCTTGGCATCTCTATTGCACTAATTGAAAATGTCCTTTGAAATGATCAGGACTTTAAAAGCAGGAATGGAGAGAAGGTCAGAGGTTTCATTAGGTATCTGATGAGATCTGCTTGTTTAGAAACAGAAGAGTATTGGCCAAAAAACTGATGCTTTCCCAGAATGAGTTTTTTGATCCAGTGTACAGCTGGTTTGCTGATAGGCATTAAAAAAACAATACCTAGCAGTAACATCAGGTTCAGAGCAACAACACTTTTCCTTAGCTGCACTTCATGTGTGTGAACAAAGGAATGAAGCAGTTGGGTGTAACATAGGTACCAACAGGACTGAGACTATCTGTCACCTCAGCACACCTTTCCTATTAGATGGTTTGAACCTTCTGAACACCTTGTAAAAGCTGCTGTTTCCTGATGTGTTTTCATTTTGTACTGTAAGGCATGAAATCATAATTTCAGACTCAGCAATTCTGGTCACTTGGAATATAATGCATGACAGATCAGACTAGTTAAAGCATTAATTATCAGCTATTAATTACAAATGTGGTCTCTTCTTTTCTTTACCTTTAGTATATCTCTGGTTCCGTGATTGTACTAGTCATTCATAAATACCAACTATTTTTAGCAAATGATTTGCAACTGCTAATGGCATTAAATGAACCATTGAAAATGAGTGATTTATTTGCTTTGGTTATTTATTATTCACTGCTTGGGATATAGCTGGTCTGTACATAATATGTTATTATTTTATCAGAAATGACTGACAATTTTTAATATTTAGAATAATGAATTTTTAATTTAGAGGATGGTGATATAGAGTTAACTCTTATTCTGATTTCTAACATTTTTAATTTATTTTTATTAACGTAGAATTCTTTTAAGTTATCCAATTTAAATGCAAATGTAAAAAACCCGGAGACACACAGTTCTACAGTGGCAGGAGCTATGATTGGGAAAAGTGGTGTAGGGCAGCTCTTCCACCAAGACAATCCTATACAATGACAATAACTTGTTTTGGGCTGTGGAGATTTACTTCAATATCAGAGTTTGTATTTTTTGTCTAGTGGATGTGCACTAGTCCTTGCAATCTTGCTAAATCATGCCAAGAATCTATATAAAATTCTGTGTTTGATCTTTTCTTCTGCCTTCCTTGTCTTGTGTTTTCTTTTCCATGATGCTATCATTTACCATATGTGTGTGAAGAAAATGAGGCTTAGACTTATCAGTTCCTTGTTCACTAAATCTGCTAATTTACTTTGCCTGGAATATGAAAACTGAAAGATTTCATAGAATAGCTGTTGGATTTAGAAATGGGAAGAGATTTTTTCTTTTGTTCTGCTGGCACTAAGATGTATAACAGAGAGCACCGCTTCTACAGGCCTCCTGGAAAACTAAGGTACAGCATAAGAGCTTTTTGGTGATTTCAGAGACATTATGTTCAAGGCAAAATGATAAATGATTCCTTGTCTGCTGTGGAGGAAAGAGAGGAAATCGAGATCAGGATAGCATCATCAGATGCCTTTTGAGAAAAAATCAGTAACTGAACAAAAAATTAAAGGAACAAAACCGCATTACATTCAGAGGCAAACTAAGGAAATGAGGTCTAAATAAAATTACTGCTATGCAAGTAGTAACTATACATAATTTATAGACAGCCCAAAGAAGCATAAAAATTGATGTCCTGCAATAGCCATGTTAATCGACAATTTTGAAAGGTTGCTTTCATCTGCATCTTTCTTCCATATTCCTATTATTTTGATAGATTGTAATGTTAAAGGTGAATGTCTTAGTGAGATTTCATTTGCATTTGAAGCAGTCTTGTACTTTTGTCTCCTTTTCAAGCATCTCAGTAATCTAATTTTTTTTTATTTTAATGTTCAATTTATGTGTGCAAAAGCTAATGGGTTATTAAGCCATTTTAAAGCTCTGGAATGTGAATAGAGAAGATTTTCAGATTTTAATTGAAACTGGCAAGTGCAATCGAATAGCACAAGGCTATTGTTAAAATAGGTCTAATTTAGAGAGAATATTTCTGATAACAAGAGGAGTTTGTGCTTAGTGACATTCGCTGGAGACTTGTACAGACCTTTGGCTTGTGGAGAGGAAGCCATATGCAGAGATGTGACAAACTCTTCTGCTACTGCTCTTGAGATGTTCCATGTTTTAACTGTGAATCTGGAATTAGCTGGGAAGTGAGCTTCCACTTTTTTCTACCAAAATGTGGAGTAAGGGGGCTCCTTACCCCTGTTAGACCTGGAGCCATGTGGTAACTCGCAAAATAACTGTGAACCTTCTCGTGTCTTTGGCTGGGTGTTGTCATGTTGCTTAGTCCTGGGAAGGGTGAGGGAAGAATACTACTGGATCCAACAGAAAACTCAGTGCTAATACTTTTTTATTTTTCAGTATGGTTTGTTTTATTTTGGGGTTTTTTTTTGTGGATGATTGTGTTTTCATTGGAACTGCTGTGCTGTGACTTCCAATGTCTCTGTAGTGAGGACTCTGAGACAGGTGGCAGAAATTCATTGAAATGCAGAAGATTCAAACCCCACTAATGCAGTTTATAAGTAATTGTGTCCAGCTCATAGAAAATTACCAATCCAAATTAGAACAAGATGGATTTTTTTTTTAGTTGTTTCCTTTTAAAGCTTGGGAAACTCCAAAAGAGGTAGTGGCAGCAGCAAAGTTTACTATTTGTTATGTGCAGATTCACATTAAATTGTGGGTCAGCATGCAATTTCTGGTACAATTGTGTTCTTCATTTACCAACTAGAGGCTTCGTTTATGCACTGAAAAACACAGCAATCAGGTGGGTGACTGCACAGAAATATTAGAATGAAAAGATGGGTGAATCTGGGAGGTGCAGCAGGGAAATAGACACTATAGAATAAATGTGTCCATTTTAATATTTCCACCTACTCTCCTTATGGTGATACCATGTGGTTCTTATCCTAATGTTTTTGGCCTTCATACTTTCTTGAGAGGAGGAGTATCCGGGAGGATGAAACTGTGAAAAAACAAACCAATTTGTCAGGCTGTCCTCTGCAAGCTGTAGGTCCTGCAAACACTTTGGGTAGAAGGTCAACTTTCAAATCTTTCTGCCCTTGAGTGTTGCGCCTTTTTTATTTATGTCCTACAAAACACAGCTAAATTTCATTTCCCTTCCTTACCCACTTAATCAGAAATGGTAGTAAAGTGGTAAAAACATTCAGGAATGGCCTCCAAGAGGTAAACCAAGAGCAACTTTTTAGTAGGACCTTCTCTTGTAGAAAAGAAGTAGAGAATTCTGGAGCTGCTGCCAATGGCTGTAATGGAGTCAGGCTTTACCCCTTGCCTAAAGGAGACCTGTAGCCTTCCTTTCATGAATGTGCAATATTGAGTACTCTATCTGCATCTTTGAGTTTTTCATCAAGGGAGTTCCCAGAAATTTGCCAGGGTTTACCAGTGTTTCCACATATTTCCAAAAGTTTGTGGGAAAAAGTTTAAGCAACCTTTTGTTTTCTCCTTGTACTGACTGTTAGTAAAAGACCATCACTACTAAAACATTGCAAACTCTACCATCTGTCTTTTATACTGTTAACTGAAATATTTTGGCTGTTAAACTATAGTCTGGCTCACAGAATCCAATATAAAAATATCAGCAGATGAAACAAAATGATATTGAGGAGAATGTTAAGAAGGAAAGAAAAAGAAATTTCTTGGGGAGGGGAGAAGAGAAAACCAAAAGAACACAAATTAAAAGGCACATGAAGGAAAGGAGTCACAAGTTATGTATTCCCAGAATGAAGCAATTTTGAATGAGAACAGCAATCAGCTGAAGTAAATAGAGCAGGAAAGTAAGTCTGCCCCAGCAGATAGAAATGCCTATATTTTATTTGCCAGAGTTATTTTTCTACAGTAAAAAGGAAGTTGCAAAGGTGAATTACTGAAACCATGCTGTCATGCTTCCTTCTTTTGGTTTTTTTCCACCTCCAACTAGTTTTTCTTCTTCTCATCTTTTCTCTGGAGGTAAATGGGTCACGATTTCTCTGCTGTGACACCTTTCCTTCTGGTTTTTTATTTGAACAGCCCCAACCAAATTGTCATTTTGTGTTCAGGATATTTCAGAAGAACCTTTGTGATATTGATAGTAGGGGGGAAGAAAAAGGGGGAAAAATACATTACATATCGTTAATGGACATAATGATCATAATGTAACATTAATCCAGATGGCAACTGTAGGCTTCAAACCTCAGCATCAGAACTCAAAATTTTGGCCATGTAGACTATAAAGATATGGCTTGCAGGATAAACTGTGGTCTATATCTAAAATCAAAATTAAATAGCAACTATATCAGAAATGTTTTCTTTACTCTAGAACAAAGCCATTAAAAAAATATTAGTCTCAGACAGCAGAAAAGTCAATTTGAGTCCATCTCTAAGAGTAAAGAGTTACTCAGTTTAACACTTTTAAAAGGGAAGAAACCCCTGCATGCCTCTTCTCTGATAAAGCTTTCAGAAGCTATTCAGAATAGAAATTTCATAAAACAAATTAGTGTGTTCCATAACTATGATTTCTATTTGTGTTTTGGTTGTTCCTCTCCCCTTTCATGATTCTTGTTCTGTTTGAGATGAAGTACATGTGCTTGAAACTGTGGGCATAGGCTGAGAGATGTACTTTGTTAGAATCTACATATTAACAGTTTTATATGGTATTGGGATTAAATTTGAAAGGGACATCTAATTCCATTTAAGTACAAAGAAGAGGTAGAGAAAACTAGAGAAAAGGTGAACACATTTGCAGCACCCTTAAACCAACTGTGGATCTTAAGAGAAATAACAAAGTGTTTTTGTATTTAATGGAAACCTAAATAGACTGTAGTTAACAAAATAGCCGTATTTAGGCAGAAACTGCCCTTGACTTTCTAGAAACACAAACTGTTCATTGCTGCCATTTAGGTATTAAACTCTACAGAAAGCTATTGACACTGTTCCTTGTTTAGCTTAAGTTATGTGGAACAGTGAAATTGGTTCAATTCTTAGTACTGTCGAGCAGTTCATATTCAGTATTCTTCCCCAGTGCCACAAATGATTGCTGTCTTAAATAATGTGATAGAAAAAGAGTGGTTTTGGTTGGAAGGGCCCTTGAACATCACCAAGTTCTGACCCCTCTGCCATGAGCAGAAACCTCCACTAGGGCAGGTTGCTCAGGGCCCCGTCCAACCTAGCTGTGAAACTGGCCAGGGATGAGGCATCCACACCTTCTCTGGGAAATCTGTTCCTGTGCCTCACCACCCACACAGTAAAGTATTCCTTCCTAATATTTAAACTAAACATATCTCTGTTTAAAACCATTCGTCCTTGTCCTGTCACTACATGCACTCATAAAATTATCCTCTCCAGCCTTCTTGTGAGCCCCTTTAGGTACTGGAAGATGCTGTAAGTTCTGTGAGTCTTCCCCAGTCTGAAGAACCCCATTTCTCTAAGGTTTTCCTTGTAGGAAAAGGGGAGATGTTTCACTCACCTGTTTATCTTCAGGGCTATCACTGCTTAATATATGTAATGAAAACATAAATTAAGAATGTGAATGTTGGTCAGCTCCTTCAGTGACTTTCTTCTATGCTCTTTGTTGGCACTAGTATCAGGAAGTCACTCTCAAGGTTGTGAAACCACCAACTTTCCTTATATGTGCTAATAATATTATATTTTATATTTTATTCTCTTGCATTAGTGTAAGACTGTGTCCACTTTGTCAGCTAAGAAATGTGATCTTTCTGGCATGTACCACAATACTATTTTGGTGGCATTACAAGGATTTTGTGGCATAGAGAAAATGTGAGAATCCTCTGATACTCTGCTAAGTAAAATACCTGGAAGTGCCAGAACCTGCATGAAAATTCACATGCAATATGTAAATGATTCTGGAGAAATGAATTTGGATTAGCAGACTTAAGGGGATTTATAATGAAATCAAGGGAAAGCTAATACCTTAGGGACTTACCCCTCCTAAAAATCATTGCAGCAATTCTCTTTTTTGCTGATACCAGTCATTTGAACATTTCAGTGTTTAGTAAAATACTTTTAATTATGTTGAAAAGCAGACATTTTTCCAGCAGGTGTATTTAAATAAAATTAATGGTATGCTTAGAGTAACACTTCTTTGAAATCTTAATTTGATCTATATCATAATGTGAAGTGTTAATTTTTACAAGGTCTTGGCCAAAATCCACTCATGTTAATTAGTTAGCAGATCAAGTTTCACCTGGCAAAATCCAATGAAGACGATTGTTTTATTTCTTTCTTTCAGCATTACTGGAGTCTCTTTACAGCTGTCAAGTACAGTCCTGGAGATTTATTAATCAGAAAGCATATTAGTAATATACTGAAGTAGAAGGTGTAATTCAGGGATTTAAATTTTAATTTTCAGATTATTTTGTAGAATAATGTTATTAATAGGAAAAAATAAAAGCTTTCAGTAATGACTTATTATGGATTTCAGTCTGTAAGGCAATGAATTTCTGGTACTTTTTTACTAACATGCTCTAGGCAGTGGAGTTAAATTAAACTGGTTTTAAAATTTAGTATATGGCTTACTTCAGTGAGACTACATATGAAATTATTTTTCTGGCCTTGTGGCTGGGTCTACGTAACCATGCAGTCCAATGCAGTTTCAGAAGCTGTATCACTAGAACAAGAATTTAACTTCTGTGATAAAGTCTGAGTGATATTTTGTGATATAAATCTTTTTCTTGTTCTTTCTGCTGTTTGACTCCCTGATAGTATTTGCTCTACTATTTTGTTTTTAAATACTGATGGATAAACTGATACCTAAGACATGGGCAATTTATTCTGTGTGTTTCCATAAGCATGATTTTATAGGATAGAAAAATTAATTAATACTGTTTCATAGGAGAACCACTACAATTTTTTCCAAGAATGGAAAAGATTTTAATCTTTAACCTCAAATATTAGTTAGCAATCACATGACAAAACAACTATTGAATGGATGGCAAGAACCTATGCTTTCCTAAGAAGAATTTTTGTTTGCTTTTAGTGAATCACAGTGGCTTTTTGAAAATGCTAGAAGGCTGAGGTCATCTTACTGATTTTTTTTAATTTTAACGATAATGCACTTTGTGTCATTCAGGCTATTATAGGGAAAATCACTTTGTTGCAGCATCCATGATAGAGTCAATGCATAGTGAGAAGGAGATTGGTTTCCTACCTTGCATTAAACGCAGCTTGGCAGTGTTAAAAAAAAAAAAAGGTAACTCAAAATCAACAAAACTTTGAGGTTTGTTTGTTGGTCCAGTTTTTTTGGTTTTTGGGGGTTTTTTTTGGGTTTGTTTTTTTGGGTATTTTTTTGTGGTTTTATTTGGGTTTTTGTTTGTTTTGTTTTTAGTTGGTTGGTTAGTTGGGGGTTTTTTTGTGTGTGGGGGGCTTTCATGTGTTTTTGTTTGTTTGGGGTTTTTTGCCAGCAAGTATTTATAGATATGATGGAAAACATGACTTGGTACATGACCAAGATCTTAGTTGGTAGCTTTGGGGCTTTGGAGGGACAGGTGAACCACTTCACCCTCCTGAAGAGGTCTTAACTGCTCCATAGTGAAGATATATAAGAGACAGCTTTCAAAAGTACTACTA
The DNA here is from genome assembly GCA_014549065.1 of Cardinalis cardinalis. Classification (NCBI taxonomy): domain Eukaryota; kingdom Metazoa; phylum Chordata; class Aves; order Passeriformes; family Cardinalidae; genus Cardinalis; species Cardinalis cardinalis. The sequence goes on from JACDOX010000008.1 coordinate 11,726,944, forward strand.
GCTTTCAAAATATTTTTTTGGTTACTCACTGTAATCAGGGGTTTGCTTCAGATGCCAAGTCCTAAATTTCTACAGTTGCATGAGAATCACAGCAGGAAGTTGAAATAGAAGCCAGTTTCTAGTTCTGTTGATGGCAGATGTGAGATTGATAGCTGAAAGGAAGTAAGTCCAAATTTTGGCCATTAAAAAAAAATCTCCTTATTATTTAAATAATTTAGTATTATTTTAGAACTTGACTGATGAACTCTGAACTTCTTGAGGTGACAGCAGAGTGCAGGTACTTCTTTTCCTGTCCTAGGTGAGTGATGGTTTCTGCCTGAAGCCGTTATCATTCAAGTCAGTGTTTATATAAATCTTTGGTCTAACTCAGAAAATGCGTTGCCGGCTGTGCTTAAGGTATCTTTTTTTTCTTTAAATTAACAATCATCAAGTATAGTACAATCCCTCTCTTTTACACCTCTCTGCATTGTGACCTTAGTGCTTCTAATACAGCAAGTGTACAAGAGCTTATTATTTCATAACCTTTTGAGTACTGAGTTTTGGATTGTTTTTTAATTAACATTTTAATTGCTCATCAAAGTAATTGAAAACCGTTTTGGAAAAATTGTTCATTTACTAATCCCTCTGGTACCAGTCAACACTAAGCTTTTCTCAAGGTCAAACGCGCTCTTGTGGTGGTGGTAACTTTCTTTGCTGACATGATGCCAAAGGCTTGGTGGGTAGAGATGTTTTTACCATGCCTTGCAATCTGTCTCTGCCTGTGGTGGGGGAACAAAGGTATTATTCTGTGCATAGCTGCTTAGGCAACATTTGCTCTGAGATGTATTGCCTTATCGCTTCTCAAAGCCAGCCTTCACTTGCTGGAAGGGCATGAGATGAGCCTTGAGAGATTAATGCTGGTAGGGAAAGTTCCATTTATGGCAGTACTCTTGGACAGTGCGTGCGCTCAGGGATGCTCATCCCATTTCTGAAATATGATCATTGGAATCTAAGCTAAGGCTCAATTCCTGGAACCGTCTAGGGAAGACATTGAACAGGCAAGGATTCAAGCAGGCTGGGTCATATTAAGCTGGAAGCTGTACTAAAAGGGTAGGAAATAATTGTTTAGATATAGTTTAAACAAGCTCTGTGAGTCTTCACTAATTCTTACAGGAAGCAATGAAATGACCTCCCTAATCAGTTTGAATTGTCTTACTTTGAATCTGCTTTGGAAAATCCTGATTGTTGTATTCTGGCCTCAAGTTTTATGTTTTGTCTTGCAATAATCTTACCCTTCTTCAGCTAGAGATCTCTACTGAAAGGACTCAGCGAACTCAGAAAGAATATTGAAATGTGAGATTTATCTGTTTTCACTTAAAATCTACAGTTTCAACTAATTGATGTGATGTACTGGGAATTATTTTGCCTTCCCATTTGTGCAAAGGCAACAGTGATTATTGTTGTATGGTCTAAAATTTGGTGTGTGAAAAATTAAAATTCTGTTAATTTCTTCTTTCTACATAATTTCCTCAAATTTCCTTTTTGTTCATTCTTTTTGAAGGGGATTTGGGCATCAGAATCATCATAAACTTGTTATGTGTCTTTATGCAATACCAAGCAATGCAATTTACAAGTTTTCTCCCTGATGTTTATTTTTTTAGTTTTTTACTAAAAATGCTTTGTTTTGAAATGTCACTACCCTCCTTCTCTGAGGAATTAAAATCTAATGAATTGGAGCAAAAGTTTTTCATTTCAGAAATAGGTTTCTGTCCCGATTTATGGGGGTTTTTTTACAATATTTCTGGGTTTTTTCATAGAAGAGTTGCATAAATGTGTCAGATATCATATGTCAAACAAATTCCAGATCTTGACAAACTTGAGTGTCTTTTCTCCAATCCAGACCCTCTGCGTGGCTTGAAGATGGATTATTTGTTCTTTTACCTGCTTTTACTGTATGAAAAATTGCTTAGATATATTCTGTACTTGAAAGTGTTGTCTATTCAGTGACAATTTATTCGGATTTTTAAGAGCAAGTAACTGATCACAGTGCTTGATAAAGTTAGTATATATTCTTTTAAGTCAATATAAGCCCATGTTAAAGACTTATTTTTGCAGCCGTGTTAAGAGATACACCTTAATCTTTTCAATCAATCAGTTTGTGAAGCAAAAGTATATTGAAAATTGAGCAAGAAAAAAGAATCATTGAAGCAACTTTCATGAACCTTCAAAGTGCCTCTGGTCACAGAACATCTGAAGTCTTAGAAAAAGCCCATTTTACTTTGTGCTCGTTGGCAAATTAGGATAAATTGCTAGCTGAGCTTGCAGTTGATGTGTAATTGGCTCATCGTCACTGGAAAGGATTAAGATGGGAAAGTACACTGGTTATTGCCTTGGAAACTATAAATAGGAGGTGTCTGCTATGTTTGAAATGAAAATAAAACAGCTAGAGACTGACCTATTGAAACACTTCATAGTTTTCATTGCTAGCAGGAGATCCTCAGTGAGGCAGATCAAATGTAATTATTGAGAGAACATAAAGAAAACATCTTTGTTTGCCCTGTTGTAATGAGGACAGCTCAGCAGGATTGGTCCTGAGTGTGCTGGCTTCTGACTGGGGTACAGGCTTGTACACTGCAGAGTTGGCAGGGGTCTTGGTTGTTTAATTACATGGAGTCATTTTTGCTTTTGCAAGCACTAGTAACTTTCTTTTGAAAAGAGGCAGGAGCTTGCAATACTTAATACACACTTCATGTCTTGAAGGTGCTTTTCAATTATTAGGCAATTAGTGTGAATGCCACTTGCGTGTCGTTGTATCCCTTCGTACATATGGTGTAATGACAGATATAACCTAAACCTGAAGATGTTCATTTGCAGATGGAGAAACAAAACAAAAGAAGTTCTTTTGGTATGTCTGAAGACATGTTCAAATAATTCAGAGGAGTTGTTTTCCATGTGATAACAAATCAATGACCAATTTAGGAATTTGACTTGGTAGTGAACTCCTGATACTTTGATGCGAGATGAGGGTTTTTCTTTTCTTGAATTCTGAGATTTGAGTCCTGACTTCCTATTCTTGTACCAAACTTTCTTTTATGAGTACTAATTTGAGCGTTGTTCAAACTGTTAGGAAGGAAAAGTATTTTTACTTCATTTTAGGTGAGAATGTTCATTTATTAAAGGTATGTTAGTTTAATCTCTAAGAAGTCTTCAGTATCTAAAGAGGACAAAGAGGGTCTTTTATCAGATGACCATGAGCAGAAATCTAATGGAGAAGTCTGAGTTGTTCTCTGAAGATTCTCTTGCTCACTGTGGATTACGTAGGGCCCCAATGGAGACAAGTCTCCCAACTTCATTGTTTAACATTAGCCAATGTTAATATGTTCTTCTGTCCTCCTGAAAATCGAGGATTTGAGTTTTTTTACAAGAAAGAGCTTTGGCAATGAACATCTATATATGTGAAAGACTAGGACTGTGAAATAGGAAAACAGCAAGCTATGTATATCAATAATTTAAAAACAACACATCTAAAAAGTAACTCATCTTGTTCTACAGTTTATAACATTTCTTAGTGATCATATCGTGATCTTAAATTCATTGGATACTGAGCAGCATTGGAACTGCAAAGGTTTTGGTAGTGATACAAAAATAGTGGGACACCCACGTTTTATATTAATATATGCTCAAAATCAGAATTTTCTTAAGTTTCTCGGTGTGGAATATATTTAGCCACAAACAAGACTTTGAAGTTACAAACAATCTTGAATTATTTTTCTAATGGGAAATCACGACAAATCGGCATTGTTCTTTTTCATTTCCAATTCAAAGTGAAAAAGTGAGTATCTTGTTTCTTAAATAATTTTTTTAAAGTTTCAAAAGGTGTTAGTGCATGTAGTTCAAATCATATTGATTACATCATAGTTCAAAATAAAGGATATATTAGGGATTAATATTTGCCTTATCAATGCAATGTTGTAACATTATTTAAATTAAATGGGAATGTATAGTGATTAATTTTGGCATTGCTCTCTATGAAGTTCTGCCCACAACATTCCTGCAAAATGCTGCTTTATCTGGTGGAAAACTGTGTTCCTGTTTTTCGCCAGTTCTTGTAGGAAGGTATTGGTCTCATACACATCCATAATTTGGACTACACAGACTACAATAACTTACCCCTGAACACATGGAGCATTGCATTTTAAATTTGTAATTGGTTGCAATTTTCATTTTTTTCCCCTTGCATAAAAAACATGCTTGGTCAAATGTGGCTGAGGTTAGGAAAAAGAGTGGGGAAAGTTGGATGGCTTCTCATTTACTCAGATTAATCTGAAATATTAAAATAGTGATTCCCTCATTAAGTAAAATTACTTGTCGCTGTGATAAGATTGATTGCAAGTGGCTCATTTATTGAACTGCAACACACTTTTTTAAGCCCTGTGCTGTGTGTCTGAACCCGGCCTGCGAGTGCCACAGGTTCAGTGTGTGCTCTTCCTTTTAAATTCCCTCAAAACAGTCCTTTGGGCCCAGGTGGTCAGTATCAGTTTTATTTGACCTTACTAATTTATTCTTCCTTTTCTAGGTTTTCTTTTAGTGACCGCAAGTACCAGTCAGAATCCTTAATCCGTCCAGAATGATTGTGACTGTACTTTCAGTTTTACTGAGCTTGGGATCAAGTCCTTGTGATAGGAAAATATTTTTGCAGAGCTGACTTTCTGCATGTAAATCATGCTGCTTCTTCCTTTGGTTTACAGTCTTCAGAGATGTAGTTTTCTCTGATTGATTCTGTGTGTGCAAAATAACCAAACATACGGGAGATGTTTTCTTTTTGGTTGTGTTACTATTGTCTTCCTCTGTCTGCTCACCTGGTATAGGAAGGAAAATCTTATAAGAGCTTAGCAGTAAAAACAGTGTAATTAAAAATGAAAATATCACTGTTAAGATAAAATACTAAAGCTTTTTTTTCTGTAAGGAAAGGATGAAGACGTTTAATAGTTCTGTTACAATATACAGTATGGTTGTGTGTTGATTCACTATGGGTATGAGCTTCTGCTTGTGAGAAATTATTATTTTCAAAAAAAAAATCTTAATGTAAAATTCCAGGTAATGCAGAAGCATTCTTGTTTGTTTATTTCCAAAGGCTTTTTTTTTGTCTGAGTTCAGTTTGAGAGTTTTGGGATTTGTTGACCAATCCAGAGACATGACTTTTCTAGTCTGATGGAATATTCTTTCCTCATTTGCATAGTCTATGTACATGTGCCTTAAGCAGTAGTGACTAACATCTGACACGTGCCTGGCACACACTTCCTCAAGTAGAGAAAGATGAAAAACATTTTTTGTGGGTTGTTTCTTCACTGTCTGGTTTTCTATATAAGCAGAATACAGGACACACCTATGAGCTGGGATGCTTCATTGCTTGTAAACTTTGGACTAATACTTTGTGGATGTAGGGTGCTGGAGACTTTATGGTTTACTTTGAGGATTTGTTAAAAAAATATTTTTAACATATATACAGTGGTTAGTAGAGATTTCCACAGAGAGGAATTTTCAATAGAAGCCTAGCAATATTGTACTCATATTTTTACTAGTACTCTAGTCACTGGATTGTAGCCTATTCTCCCTTCCTTTAGGTATGGGAGGAATAGGGAGGGGTTAGGTGTAGGTGTCCTCCTGACAAGTAGCAGAAATGAGCATTTGACTGTTAGAGTAGTTGTAGCTTAATGCATTGAATCAAAAATGTTTGTATTGATGAGATCTTCAAATTATTTGATGTACTTTAAAACCAAGAATGGACCCCTTAAAGAAAGCATGTAGGACGCTGTGCATGGTATGTGTAAATATGGCAATAGGATGAAATACACGACAAAACTGTTGAGTGAGGAATATTTTTTAAAATTAAATTTCATAGAATCACTGAAGTTGAAAAATACCTCTAAGATCATCTATTAACCATATCATCCAACCATTAACCTGACACTGTGAGCTCTTCTACTAAACCATGCCCCTAAGCACCACATCTAGACATTTTTTCTCCCTCTTCCAAGTACAGTGGTTCCATCACTTCCCTGGGAAGCCTGTCCTAATGCTTAATAATCCTTTCAGTGAAGACTTTTTTTTCCTAATATGCAGTCTAAGTCTTTTTCAGCAAAATTTGAGGCCATTTGCTCTCATCCTGCCACTTGTTACCTGGCAGAGAGGAGCAAACCCCACCTTGCAACAGCCTCCTTTCAGGTACTTGTAGGGAGTGATAAAGTCTCTGTTAAGGAAACTTCTCAGCCCGATCATCCAGGAGCCACTGTGGCAGTCGCGCTTGCCCCACCTGAGCTGGAGTAGTCACAGCTGCACAGCCCACAGTCACACCAGGTTTCCTTAAGACTCGAGCACTGTCCTGGTTCTGCTGGCCACACTGTTCCTGTTACAGACCAGGATGCCATTGGTCTCTTTGGCCACTTGGGTACACTGCTGGCTCATGTTCAGTCTGCTGTCAATTTCTCCTTCCTTCCTTCTTCATTATCATTTTCTCATCATTATAATTTCATTATTATTTAATATCTATTTTTATATATTTTTTGTGTACCTTTTAACGGTGGATCAGTTATATGATCATTTGATCTGGCATGTTGATCCCTGTAGCAGTGGGTGTGTTTGTGAGTAATTAGAGTTGGTGCCTATGAGACCTCATGTACTGTGAGCAGCAATATTAGAGAAAGCATAAGCTACTGCTGTATATTATATAGTTGTATTGCACAGAAAGTTTTATTTTTCAGTTTGTTACATTCTCTCATTACCCTCAAAATGGTAATTTCTTGTTTCTCTGGGTTTTTTTCTGGCTTTTGATTTACGCTATATATTAAATTATTCATAGTTATTAACTACTGGGTGCTTTGCTCTTCCCTTATAACATTGTTTTACTGTCCTTTTATTGAGGCAAAAGAAGTGATAAAGTATGGAATAAATGAATACATCAGGATTTTTTAGGTTCATTTTATCATCTGATGAGTACAGAACCTGGGGGAGGTGACTGAATTTACCTCTGACTGGATTGTGAAAGGATATATATGTTAGTTTTCCATCAGAAGGAGGTAGTAGTGTGTAGACAGAAGAAGAGCAGCAGGATTCTTCACTAGTGTTCACAACAGCTAGGGGAGCAGAATTTCAGGATATTAGAGTGCATTTAGCAGGCAGTGTAGGCAAAGCCTTTATGTGCTTCAGCCTCTAGACATAGTAGAATATTACTAAACCCAGTGAGCATATTGAACATTATTTTTAAAATACTGTCTCAGCCTTTATGTCTTCAGCATAAGTAAACCATGATAATACTGGAAAAAAAAATGAAAGGAAAAAGGAGAGGATATATTCTAGAAAATAGTTATTTTGTCTTATGTCTGTCCTCCTCTCAAACAGCTAATAGGGAGGAATGGAAGATAAAAAATTATAATACTTTTAAACCATAATCAAGAAATAAAAATATTTCTAATTTTTTTATTGAGTTGGTTTTCTGCAAAATGAAGCAGTTTCCTTTTCCAGAGACTCAGAGAAACAAACACTTCACCAGTTTTAAACAATTTTGCATTTCCTCCTAGCTGATCTTTTACGGTTTTTCTTCTCTGACTCATGCCAAGAGCTATTTCAGCTTGACATGCTGCAAGTGCATTTTCTGTCTGCAATGAAATGGAGAAATGTGAATGATGGATGTGTGGTAGGCTTGCTCACTCCTCTATACCTTGCTATTGATAAGTAAGCTGGGATAGCCAGAAATGAACTTGTATTTACTTCAAAGCCATCTGGGCTCCCTTCATTCAAGTTGTCTGTAGCACTGTGGGTGTCCTCTTGTCCTTGCAGTGATTCATACCTCCGGCTGTAGATGATTTCTACTTTTTTCTTTACCTCAGACCTTGTAAATAAGTCAAATGAAACAGGTCAGTTTTTATGTGGCATCTTTAAAATGTATGATCTTTCCTCTTCTGCAGACAGCTGGAACTCTCCATGGTAGCTCTATTAACTTTAGGAGAAGGTATTAATTTTTTACTGGATTTCTATAGTGCATGCATACTGATATTGCTTTAGCCAGACTCTACTCTGTAATCTGTTGCTCAGTTTACAAGTGTGAAGTGAGAGTGGTGTTTCCTCACACCGTACAGACTCTTTTGTTGCCTTGCTAGTTAACATCAGTAACATTTCTCATAGCGAGGGTCAGTTGCTGACAGTAAGAGTTACATCTCAAGCTTGTCAGCTTCTTCATGAATAATATATTTCTGATCTTTGTGTATTTCACATGTCCACACTGATTCACTGGATCTTGCATCCATGGTCAAGTGCCCTCTGCCACTATTATATGGCATTTTAACTTTGAGCTCATTATCTGCTTCCTGTTAGAGGAGGCTGATAAGAAGGTTGTGAGAACTATCATGCCACTTCTGACTCATGTCAGTTCAGTTTGGGTGCTAGGTTTGTCATTTCCTACCAATTTAGCTTTCAGATATGTGTGGAATTCTTTTTTCACAAAATGAAGGTGAAGCTGACCAAAAATTTCCTGTATCTTACTTCTCCCTTTGTTTCAGCAAATTAATTTCAAGTCATTTTAAGGTCTCACTTAACTTCTAAATGCTTGAAATAGACAAATCTGTAATATTTTTCCCTCTATTTGAGATAAATTACACATTTGTGAAAGCAGTCAGGACAAGTAAAACTCAGTCACATCAAGGAAATAGAAATAGTCTAATGGATAGGGAAAACTGGTCTAAGTTCTGACCTAGTCTTTATCCCTGTAGGAAGATAAAAGGCATGCTACTTGTGAAACCCATGGATTCTGTAGCATGCAATTGGACAATCCCCACTTATGTCTCCATGCATTTGGCAGAAATCTTAAAACCAAATAACTCCCTACTCCCCCTTAAAATTACAGTTTTGGCCACCTAAAGATGTTGCTACTTGCGCTTTGGTTCATGCATTAGTGTTTGTTTTAGCAAACATTAGATCTGAAAAAATATCTTGAGCAAGCTAACTGGAAGTTCTCCATGTCTGCAGTCACACAGAGTCTTCAAAATGAGAATGTTATGTGCCAGTTATTTTATATAGCTGCTGGATTTTTAAGAGACATTAACAATCTACAGTTCCCAGTAGGGGTATATGTGTTTCATAGTATTTTCTTACATTCCTGTACTGATTCTGCAGTCTTCCATAATTTGAGATATTTTGCTGTGTGCTTTAATTTTCTATTACAGATAATTTAAAAAAAAAAGGTGGCTACAAAATTTACCTTGAGAGGCTGAATAGTGTGAGTTGAATGGGCCCTAGTTATGGGCTAGCTGATATCCAGTAAATTCTCAGTTTCTAGTTCTGACCCTTGACAATGTTTTCAGCCAGCAGCTGTAGTAAGAACATACTAATCTAAAGCTATATAATCCATTCCTTTTGTTACAGTATTTATTATTTTTTAAAACTACAAGCAGCTTGAATCTTGAGCATTGAGATTCTTTTTTCTCTACTGTAATTAACAGTATCTTCTCAATTCAGCTGTGAGTTGCTAACTGTTTAGGATGTTCTTATCCCACTAAAAACTTGAAATATTTAAAATTATATGTGAGAATGTCCATAATGTGGCTCTAGGAGGGGAAAAAATTTTGAAATAAGTCCTACTTTTAATAGGAGATGCTGGTTATTCCTAGGTCTAAGAGACTAAAGTTATTAATGTAAAATTCAGGCCATTAGATACATATTTTCCCATATTCTTCTCTGATCTTTAAAGTGGTTCTTGTGGCTTTTCTTCTTTCTTGCTGAGAATGTTAGTATTCAACACATAATATGCTATTAAGACTCCCTAAGCGTAAGAAATCTGACCATCCTTATGTTAGTTGTTTTGGTGGGATTGTCTGATATAATTTATGCATAATTGTCACTGAGGGGAGACCTCATTGGGGTCTAGAGCATCCTCATGGGGGGAAGTGGAGGGGCAGATCTCTTCTCCCTGGTAACAGTGACAGGACATGAGGCAGTGGCACAAAGCTCTTTCAGGAAGGTTTATTAGGTTGAATATCAGGAAAAGATTCCTTCCCCAGAGGTGTCTGGGCACTGGAACAGGCTCCCCAGGGAAGTGGTCACAGCGCCAGTCTGATAGAGTTCAAGAAGTGCTTGGACAATTTTTTCAGGGACAGGGTATGATTTCTGGGGCTACCCTGTGCAGGGCCAGGAGGTGGACTTGATTATCCTTATGGGTGCCTTCCAACTCAGGATATTATATGATTACATGCTATTAAATGATAGAGATGTCTTTATTGACGTGAAGCTTGAAGAACTCCTTGTCGTTCTATCAAGTGAACTTTAGGGTTATAAAAAGGCAGGATTTTGAAAAAATGCTACAGAAAATATCTGAACTTGAAAATGGGGCTACCACATCTTGATGGAGAAGTGCTGAGATGAGTAATTAATTTAGTGTTTTCCAAAGGCCTGTAGTTCAGTCCTTAAAACTCTTCAGTGCTGTTGATAATTAAAAAAAATACTACTTTGGGTTTGAAACCACCTTATTTTATGATTACTGATTTGATTTTGGATTACAGTAGAGAAGCCTAGGATAGATTTTACTGGAGATTTGTGTGTCTGGGAAAAAGGGAAGTGAAGGCACATTTATTTGACATACTGTTTTCAGATCCTGGCTAGTGTCATTGAAAATTAGCATAGTTGTTACACCACTTTAATGTAGAATTTATCATTTCATGTTGGAACATATAACTTAGAAAAAGTTTATAGGTTAGAATCACAAAATAAATCTCTTACTATTATGAGAGCATGTATCATCTAGACTTTTCAGTGAAATCCTAATTTTGAGCTACTTCTTGTTGTATGCATTGTGTCTGCAAGTTCTTTCGGTGAGAGAACAATGAACGGCCTAATGAATAGACAGTTTGCTTGAGTCTTGCTTCTTTGTCTTTATGAATGGGTCGGCACTTGGCTGCCTCACTTGCAGAAAATGTCTAGCTTGAGTTTTGTTTGTGGTTTTTTTTGGTGGTTTGGGTGTTTTTTTCGGGTTTTTTTGTTTGTTTGTTTGGGGTTTTTTTTTGTATATTAAATTGCCATTTAGAGCAGCTTACACAGCAGTCCTAAAAGAGGTTGTTCTTGATGGCTGAATGTAATGACATACCTTATAAAAGAAATGGGAACAGGTCTTTTTGCTACTTGATTAAATACGTATTTTTTAATGTCTTTTAAGCTAAAATTTTCTGAAGAGCCATTAAATGGAGTAGATCAATGATGAATTTTCAAAGCACAAGCTTCTCTTCAGCTTAATCATAGGATCTCTGATATTTTAATCATGTTTTAAGGCCTCTTGAAATGACAAGGTTGATATGAAAAAATAACATGCAATCACAAAATAACTGCATGTTATGTTTTTCAAAACACTGAGGTAGCTACGTAATAATTAGTTTTGGAGCTATTAAATGAAAACGCATAGCAGTATTCAGGAATATGTGATTACCCGGAGGATTTCTTTATTAAATCTCTACCTTGTATTAAACAATATGTGTCCCACTTCTTCCCTCTATGCAATACCTAGTGTTAGATGATGTTAAGGTATTTCCCAAATTTAGTTAAATTAATTTCTGGGGTAAATTGGCTCAAAGCAAAAGCATGATATCAGTGACTAAGTGCGGACATCAGTTAAGACTGAATGATGGTGTACAATAGGAGGGTGGATAAAAGAGCAATACTGCTTTTGAGAAGGAAGTTTCAGTGCAAAGAGAGATGCACTTCAACAATGGCATTGTCAGGTCTGAATTCCACATTTGAATCTTATGGTCAGAAATCAATCAAGGAGTTTTTATCTCTTTTAAAAACAGTAGGTAATTTTTTATATGTTATTAATTAATGAGTTGAAAAAAATTTACTATGCTTTCCTGAATAGACACTGAACAGTTTAACATTTTCTTCCAATTTATAATCCTAATTATATTTCTTATTTACTTTTTTGTAGTACACCAGCATTTTAAGAGTTACTATAAAGATCTTCCATTCTCTACTCCCCTCCCCACAAAGAGTAATCAGAACTCAAAGCAAGAAACTTACTTGCTGAAGGACAAATACACTGGGGTAAGTTTCACCTGGCAAGCAGCAAGTCTGCAAGAAGGATGTTTGATTCCAGACAGGTTCAACATATGAGTAGCAAAAGGTTTGCAGTAAAGCCTGTAACATGCCAAGGAAGAGATATGTTTGCATCTAAAAACTCAGCTTATTCATCAATACTTCCTTCCCTTTATTATTATTATTACTATAACACCAGCGGCAGCAATAATAACAACAGCAATAGTTAGGATTCTGTGAATTTGGCATCTGTTTTACAAAACATTGAATCACCTGTGGGAACTGCAAGGACTATAATGGATTGAATGGATCTGGATGTGAATAGTAATATGGAGTAGGGATGGAGTGCATGCAAAATAGGCACACCAAGGCACAGAAAGCTCTGGCAATTATGCTTTACCATGTGTAATGAGTCAGAAGAGATGTTTAATAATGAATAATATCAGAAAGAGGAACATTGACAGCACAGTAAATTTTAAAAAGGCTAACTGTAAAACAGTTTGTGTGGCTAAGACCGTTTGTGCCTAGGGTTCCTAAAGTTTAGGAAGGGAGTTAAATCAATGTACCAGATGTACCAGGTGGAAGTAATAGTTGATGGCAAACATGACTGGATTGCATTTGCTCTGGCTGATGCTTTGGGGACTGCAAAGTATTCCAGCAAGCATAGTTAAATGGTCTGACTCAATATTGAAAGAAATGCACTGAAATTTGTTTTACAAGCATCTTCTGAACACAGAGCTCTGAGAAATTCTTTCTGTGGCTGAATTGTCCATGGTCATTAAATCTTCTGGGTATAGAAAGCCTGGGGTTTTCCTTCAAGACTGTGTGTAAGAAAAATTACAGGATTTGAAAATGAGAATTTGGTTGCTTGTCTTCACCAAAACACAGACAAAGTTATTTATCTTGAAGGAACTAAAGTGCTAGAAAATGTTTAAGAAACCAGATATTCTAGAAATCATTGCTAACAAAGAATATATAATGTATCACCGTAGTTGCTGACAGCCTGAAAGTGAAAGATAATTAAAAATGTTTCTTGAATTACAGGTTTTGTTATAAATGGTGGAATTAGCAGGAAGATTAATTGCTCTTGGCAGCAGCTGAGTTTTTATCCATTTTTGAAGGAAGCACAGAAGTATTTCTACTCTTATATGTTACTATGACTCTTGAGAATGTTTTTGCCATTCTCTGAGTCTGAGAAAATGGACACACAGTGTATACATAATTTTCAAATTCAATCATGAGTCATAGATATACCTTTCTAAGCTGTATGTTTACTATGAACATTCAAAGTTTCATTCTGATTTTGGAAAAAAATACTTAGTAATTCAAGTCTTAAAAAAAGCATCCTTTTCTATTTGTTCAGGAATTAAGACATATACTGCATTATATTTTTTTTATTTTAGCTTGAAATAAATTCTTTTTCAAACCTTGCCTGGGTTAGAATAAGTAGAGAAATAAATTCCCTCTTCCCCCCTCCCTTATTCACTTAACCCCCACTCACTGCTGTGTCTGTTAGGTTGACAGAATTCCAACAAGGTGTTTTGCTTGTGTTTTTCAAGGATGATGGAGGGTAGAGTGTGGTCTCAATATTTTGATTTAGGAAAAGCTCAGTCCCTAAGTGATGTGTTAATGGAAGTGAATGCTTGAGAGTTTGGGTTTTTTGGTCCCTCCCCTTTAAGTGATCTTTTAATTGTCTTCCCTCTGCATTCCAAATGTTAGATAAGACTATTTGGTCATTTCACTAAAGACAGAGGTCTCAAATATTTTCCAAGAGCATTTTTTTCCTCATTCATTGTCACAGAGAAGTAGTAACGAGACTGCTCTCACTGGAGGCACGCTGGTCGCTTTTAAAAGGTATTTCAGGACCATGAGTGAGTTTTCGTCATACTGCTTTTGCTGTTCTGCAATGTGGCAAATTGCTGCTTCGTGGCAGCAGAAGTGGACTAAAACATCTGTAAAAGTGAGTGGCATTAACTGATCTGACAGTATAATTAGTCTACAACAGAAAAGTGTCAGAGTATGCAATTGTTTGTTTTAGATTCAGTCAGGATAATATCCAAACATCTCCAACTTTCAAAAAAGCTTCTTGATGATCAGCACCTCTATTGCTAAATTCTATACTGCATACGAAATAAAACAGGTAAGTAAGACATCAACAACCTTGTCCTTTGTATGCAGAGATAGATGCAATTCTTGCAGCTCACTGTGAGATGACAGGTGCTTGATAGAGCAAGCAGCACAAAGGAGCTGGAGCTGTTCCTGCATATGGAGCTGTCTGCTAACTGTCTAGAATTAGAGTCCTCTGTTTATGAGACTGCCCTCCCTTGAGGTTTTGTCTAATTTTAACAGGAGCTGCTCAGTTGAGGCTGACAGAATTCAGCTAGAGATACAGCAGCAAGATAGATAACATGTAATCAGAGAGTAACACTTAGGGAGAACCTGTGGTGTCCTCATGCCAGCATAACGACCTTGTACTTATTAAAATAAATATCCTCGAGCAAGACGGTGCCAAGGAGTTCAATAACAGAAACATTTTCCTGTCCTCCTGCTGCTGAGTGAACAGTCTGAAGGTGCTGCCTCTAATTGAAAGCATTCTGCTTGCTCATAACAGTTAAGGCTAATTTATTTGTTTATGACAAATAACTGCATGCAGAGTACACGGGAAAGGGATGGTGTAAGGCAAAATTGAGTTAAATTTTCCAGCTGTGCTGAGGAATGATAGCAGATTCCCTGCACTGTTCTTGTAAGTGATGCTGATGATGGTAAAAATAAGGAAATAAAAATGTATCAGGGCTGTCCCAAGCATTTTTTGGATTTACAGAAATTTTATATGGCATCTTCAAATGTCTGTGGGTCTGATAGGAATATGTACCATGCAAACTTGACTTACTATGTGAGACCCAAACAGGTAAAACAGGAAGCTAAATTGGTCACCAGCAGTCTTGTGTTGTTGATAATACTTCTATCCAGATATCCATGGTCCTGAGCCACCTGCTTTTGTTTAGAGACAAAGATTGGACTTGGGTGATCTTCAGAGGTCCCCCCAACTTCAACCATTCTGTGAAATTGTCTGCTGATAGATCCTCGGTTGTCAAGCGACATTTCCTCAAAATACCCCAACAAGGTGGAAAATTCTTGAGTTGTAGAACTGACAGAATAGCTCTCGGTGATGCAGTCATGTTTACGATGTAGAATGCAATCAAGTATGCTTGTAATTCCTGACACTTCTTTTTCAGGAGGATTTGATTTCATGGACAGCAGCTGTGGAGATTGCTCGGTGCAGCTGCTACTTAGTGTATGGCCAGATGAGATCAGGTAGTTGAGGATTTTACTCCTCCAGATGTTTTAGTATTTCCAAAGGTGGACATACACATCTTTCTGAGAAGGCAGCTGAATATTTGGCAACCATCATGGTGATTTTTTTACTTTGAACTTAAATGCAAATTTAAGCAGATGACTCTTGTTGCAGTGTTTATCTCTGATGTGTCACTGGCACTGTTGAGGTAGGTGTCTCTATTCTTGACAACTTCCCTCTAGGCATTAAGGTAAGATGGCCCATGAACTTTCTCTTCTGAAGACTAACCAGGCTCATTTTTCAGTCTTCCTTATCCATCATTTCCATCAGGCTCTAACTCATACTGGCTGCAGTTCAGTACCTCAACATGTTGTGTTTTATACACAAAGTACCCATGGACAGCAGTTGAGTCTCACAAACGCTATAGAGGGAAATAATCACTTTGCTCAATCTGCTGGCTGTCGCTCTGCTGATGTAGCCCTGTGTGCAGCTGGCATGGGTTACTCCATCCCAGCGGCAGGACTTTGCATTTGCCCTTGTCAGACTTCATTAGGTCTCTGTCAGCCCACGTCTGTGGAAGGCCGAAGTGCCTCTGAAGGGACTAATTTCAGGGACAGAGGCATCACAATTTCCAAATTATATTTTATTGCATTATCTTCCACGTGGATAGGTGGTTTGTGTGTATTTTTTTTTTCTTAGGACTAACTTCGTTCTTCCTTTTGATGCAGTTTAAATATGTTACTCTTGGTCATGTAATCCCTAGGCATGGAAAATTAATTCATGCTATCCTCCTTTTTGCAGCTCTGTAGGCATTTGGAAACTTATCATAATGTCCTATTACTCTTTTTATTGTTTTTTTCTCCTCCTTCTTTTTCACAGCTCTTAATCTCTTTGTGATTTTACTTGTTTCCTCTGGACTATCTGCAGTTGACCCTAATCTTCACTGAAATGCCTGAAATTTGATGTGAGTCTTTATCCTTGACAAGTGCAGAAGAGGATAATTTCCAGCCTTTTCAAGGCTGTGTGTTAGCAGGTATATCCCAAATACAATTTACTGCTTTTACAATAGCATAAAATTAGCTTTAGCTCCTGGACCATAAAAACATCCAAATCCTTTTCTGTGAAACCATTTTTCCACACTACCCACACTATTTGTGTAGGAGGGTGATGACCCTGGATTCAAAATATTGTCCACCTTTAAGGATAATTTTGCTTGATTCTTTAAATCATAGTTACACATTGTCAAGATGACAACCACTTGGAAGCTTAGAACGGAAAGTTATGTGCTATGTTTCAGTATCCTCATCGTTAATGAAAACACTGAGTGAGCCTGAATCATGAGGAAACTTGAACAGATGTGTTTGTTTCATTTGCTGAAATGGCATTGATAAAGCCTGTTGAAAATTTTCTCTGAGCAACTTTGCCTCTGTGATAATCTGTTTTCCTCAGTGTTGTCCTTTTCCTCCTGTTTATACCAGATGGGGTAGTATCAAAACCCTGAATTCATATGCAGGTATAGGAAACCATCGTAAAACCTTGTATGTTGTAGCAGAAAGAAATTTCTAGTTGTTACACGTTTGATTGTTTTGATGGCATTTTTTTTTTCCTCCCAATGTTTTTCTGAGAACTTAAAATCCTCAAAACTGCTCAGATGTGTTTTGTTCCCCAGTGTAGAAAGTTTTTGCCCTCTTCTGGTTCCACCACTGTGCTGTATAGAAGTATTGTTATCAAACAACATGTCAAGTATCAGGAAATTGTCATAGGACACTGTATGTGCTGCTAAGAGGTCTTCACACAATATTCTTTTCCCAATAGAGAACTATTTAGTTAAATGCCTTAATTTCCATGAGGTTGAATTTTTTCTGTTTGCTTAATATTGATATTTATATGATGGGCATAGGTGACTAGGTCCTGCTGTGGATCTGCACACCTTTGTAACGCCTAGATTATCATCTGATCAGTGTAGCTGCTTGGCATGCAGAGGAGGACCATTCCTTTGTTCCTTCCTCTGATTCCTCTGCTTCGTAAATTTTTAGGGTTAGTCATAATTTTTCTGTCTCTTCGTGAGTTTCTGTTACTGTCTCCCAGAAATATGAAGAGGTCTGTAATTTGGTGAGCAAAATATTTTTTAATCCATCTCAACTGTACTATGTTGCCATGAAATAAATCCTGCGGTCAAAAGATGAGCCTTTCTGGACCTTCCTCTGCCCAAGCACACATTTTCTTTGCATCTGCTTTCTCCCTGAGCCCCTGTACATTTACCTGAAAGTACTGAAAACCAAAAATCTGATTATGCCAACCCTTAAACCACTACTTTCCTTTATAGACACCTTTTGTTTTCTTAGAGAATTCCCTAGGAATAGCAGTATCTGCATGATTTTATATTCACTAAAACAAGGCAGTGGCTTTAGAGGAAATTTTTCACATACAGCTTCTAAATGGTGCAATATCTTCCAGAATTTCATGTAGTTGTATTAGGAATGCTTGGAGAACTGAAAAACCCTAATTTCAAAAGGAACAGGAAAGAAAATTTCAATCTGATTGCTTTCTCACCCCAGATTCTATATGGCTCCATATTGATTATGGATACCTGCCAAGATAACTTTGATTAGGTCATCTCATCAATAAGCAATGTCCTTCCAGGAAACCACTTTAATTCAATTAATGGGGCAAGTCAAGCTAGGTCAGAATTGAAATTCAGTAGATATTTGTATTGCAGAGACATTTGTTAATTACATTCAGTTTTACATAAGGGACCTCATCAGATAAAGGCCTTAAAGGGGGAAACAGAAGCATTCAATTGTAATCAAGACATCAATGTACATTCTGTGACGGTAGAGGAAATTAACGCTACATGTGTCAGATACTCCATAGAAAATTTAAAAAAATTACCAGAGAGATGCAGGAGGGAGCTGGGGCAGCAGTCAAGTGAAAGGCATTTAAGTGGAACCTCACAGATGAATATAAAGCCCAAACAGCCAAGATAATTGAAGAGAAGAAACAAACATATCTTCAAAAAATAGGGACAAGATAAAACTCTGTTAAGATAAAACATACACTTTATGTATGATTACATGCAGTAATTTTGCAAGTCACCTTATATTCGTATTGCAAGTCATCTTATAATAGTATTTGTGAGACCATCTCAACACGTCCTCCACTGTTCATATTTAAAATATTGAAAACAGGCAGGCAGCAACATTGTACTTGATCATAATTTTACTCTAATAGCAAAATTCTGACATGACATTTTAAAGTTTGACAAATTTAAACAAGAAGATAATGGAGAAGATGATAATGTACATCATGTACTTTCGTTAATTGACAGTATAAGTAGAATTAGATGATTTCTGGTAGAAATAGTCACAAAGTGCTGCAGTGGATAGTTACATGCATTTTGTATGCTCCAGTATTAGATGAAACAGAAAATATAAAACGTTCTAATGTCTGATTTCTTGATTGTTGCTAGAAATATTTAAGTAGTTAAAAGTTGTTTGCCTCATGTTTTACTTAATGTGATCTTGTGCTGATTTCTCAGGAGCATTTAAATATCCTCTATCCCAAAAACATTTTTGAGTTAGAACGCAAACATTGAGCAAGATGGTGAAAAGTGACACTGTTTTTCTGTACATCCATGTAACTGCTCTATATATTTATGTCCAAATTTGCTGTCCTGTTATGCAAATGCAAATTGCTGAGATGAATTAAGAGAAGAGTTTGAAGAAAGGCCTGTGATGTGGGAAATATTTACCAGTGAAGACTTGCGTTCAGTCCGCTAAATTTATCAAATTGTTGGTTGAGAGAATCTTGGAATAGCTTTCAGGTATATTCTTAGGGAAGAGATTGTTCCTTACCAATGTTGTAGATGTGGTCTTTCCATTCATATATAAAACAAAACAAGGCTAGAAATAAAACATAAAATTAAAAGAAAAAGCACATGTAATGTAACACAGCACAGCAGAATTTCTTCTTTCTTTACTCATGCTGTTCAATCCAAGGTCTCAAGGCTTTGCATGGGAGGAAGACCCACTAATTCCAGTCTCCCAGTTATGATGATTATTTTGTGGATATCAGCAACATGGCTGAATGTAAAGTAGCACTTCAAGACAATTGTCTCTAATCCTTTTCAGGACTTTTGTTAGCCTTACTGTTTCCATACATCTGCAACTGATGATGCAACTCTTTGAAGCATAGAGCATTAAATTAGTAACAGACGTTTGCTGAAATGAAATTGGAGTGGTTGGTAATACGGTGGGATTTATAGCCAATAACAACAGGCAGGTGCTCAGACAGATTTATTGTTGTTTTATAATGATGTGAAGAAACCTCAGCAGGAGATCAAGGACCTGCTTTTTCTGTTTACTTAATGCAGTCTTCTAAGGAAAACACCACATTTCTGAATTTGGGTGATTTTATTGACTCTGTTGCTACCTGAAAAAGGCCTAAATTGCAGCCACCAAATGAATTCGTTTTGTCAGATTTGAAGCTCCAGCCTCCTCTAACAAATAAAAAACTCCAATATTGGGTGGGGAGATGCTGGCAATCTTATTGTTCTGTTCAGCCATTACTGCTGTGAGGAGGTGAAAAAGCAAATATCTACGGATATTTGGCTTGGTTTGATGACATTTAGAAGCATGGCCCATACAGCCAATACAAGATAGGATCATGTTGTATTTTGTGAATCCTACATGATACTGGAAAAATAGCTGTTTGTCATCATTACTTGTCCACTCTACCAATGGCAGAGCTGCCATCCAGACTGATTACCCCAATGCAACAGAAACTGCAGTGGAAGTGCCAAACTAATTTCAGTAGCTAGAACAGAACAATATCCTTTTTTAGGCAGTTTAGTGACTAATTTAGTTAAGCAAGCACAAAATGTAGGGCAATAAAGATTTTTTTTCTATTTTTTTTTAGTTTGTTTTACGGTAATTATGTGTGTTCAGGCCAATTTTTATCTAAATAGATCATTGATTTTTCTTTTGTTGAGAACAGTGTTTAACAAAATCAGTTATAGTCAGTTTTAAGCATATTTTAAAGAATGTATTCCTAATTCAGAAATAGGTGTTTGAATCTGATTCAAACAAGCTATTATAGTTGGGGATTTTTGGCCTGAAAAAGAAACAATTGACATTACCTGTGATGTAAACAAGGTGGTTTCTAAACTTGGTCGCATATTTCTGCACGTGAATTCTAATAGCTCTGGATACATAGATCTATTTTATCACTGAAATCTTATTTTATTTGCAGTTATAAAGCACCATGGACACAATTTCAAAAATAAAATGGGACTTAAGCCTTGAAATACGTTCTTTTAATGTCATATAATATTTAGTAAGCCTATGAAAGTAATGACAATATTATTGTGGAATAAAACTATGCTTATGTCTCAGGTTCATGGATTTTATGGAAGAATAACCTCATCCTAGAACTTGTGAGATTTCCACACCTATGCTGCATAATTTCCAAGTAGATATGTTCTTAGCTGCTCAATTTCCAATGCAGATGAAAGAGTTCTTCAGTAACAAGATTTCAGTCTTCTGCCAGCAGCTTAAATTTTCATTTAAGACAGTGTTTAAGAAGCATTCCGAAGATCATGTAGCGGAACTCATTAAGAGAAGACATCAGTGTAATACACATGATATTCTAACTATTACCACACATTAAAAAGTTAAAAAAAAGTGTTTTCACAAGTGTCTTAAATCAACTGAAATAGGACTACTACTTAGTGGGAACTTCTCAGAAAAGGAATAGACTTGAAAGAATTGGTAGAATTTGCTACAAAGGATTATTCATATTATGCTATTATCAAAGTAAAACTGGTTTTTTAGGAAAGCAAATCATGTTGGCTTGAAGGTGTAGGTTGAAGAAGGGGTGCTTGCACCTAGACAAAACTACCAGGTCTTGAAGTCCAAAATAGAATGAGATCTCACACACACACACAAAGCATGTGTATGCAATTGTAACTGGATAAAATTTTAGAGCAGAACTCTTTAAGAGATAAGAGAAAAAATCTCCAAGTAATGAATCTGTGTCCAAAAATTAAGCAATGTTTCTCCAAAAAGAATCCTTCATCCTAGCTTAAGATCTGATCACAGAAAGGGGACATTGAAAGCTCTCAGACTGCTTCAGCTAAACTGTTAAGGGGACAGATTTACAACTTGTAATACACACATATTAATGTAAAATATTTAATATAGAAATTTTCCATAAGTGTAAAGCATTACAGGATAGTTGAGGTTGGGGTCAAGCCTCCTGCTCACAGCCAGGACAGCTTGGGGTCAGATTGCTCCTGGCCTTACCCAGATAAGTCTTGAAAATCTGCGGGGACACCAAGACTGTAGTTTCTGTGAGGAGCCTCATTTAAAGCTTGATTATTTTCATGACAGAGAAGTCAGAACCTCTCTTGTTTCAACTTGTGTGTTCTTTCATGTCTTCCTTCCTTACATCACTGTGGAGATATCCTCCTGTAGAAACTGCGCCTGCCACCTCCCAGCCCCCTGTGTTACTTGTTCCAAACACTCCCAGCTCTCACTTTCTCCTCACAGATCAAGTGACTCTAACCCTGACCATCACAGTGGCCCTTCACTGGACTTAGTTCTATTTATTCTAATCTTTTTCTGTATTGAGAAAGGGTTGTTTTCAGTAATTAAAACTTGAAAAATTGGCTTTTGTGTAAAAGTTCTCCTATAACTATATTTTGAGTTGTTTTGTCCTGCAATTTGGGGAGACACTGCTTCTCAGTAGAGTCATAAGGCTTCCTGCCAGACTTGGCAGTTTGCCTCATCTCTGATTTCATGGGAGATGTCAGAATGGAAGATGAACAAGGACAACACAGAAAATACCTCACCCTTCTCTCCACTGGAAAGCCCACAAAATCCCACCATGTGCTACTTTTTTTTCTTCCCCTTAAGTTAAGGAAATTTTTCTTTAGAACACAATTTTTATTTACTCAAGATTGCAGAAAAACATCCTTCTGTGATCCAGTCAATTACTGTGGTTTGCCCTGTGAAAGCTTAACATCTACATAGTTTCAAGCAAATTTATTTTGATGAGATTGCAGCCCTTTTTTTCCACTTTTATGGCACGTTGTTGATGCAGAGGAGAGGAAGCTTGGTTGTCCAGCCCAAATGCGTAAAGCCTACCAATTGTATGGTATGACAAAAGAAAGTAAAAAATATATATTTGTTACCATAGCAGCAAAAAAACTCTTCCTCTGACTGCATTGAAAAAGAATATCTGTTCTCTCCTCCTGAACTGTTAAGAAACTATATCCTGAAGCATTATCCATGAGATATTCTACAATTAACTGAAATGCATATTGGTTTGATAAACTGAGACATTCACCTGCAAGAAATCATTTTATTCATGCAAGGATATCACAAAACTTTATTTAGTTTTCACAGGAACTTTATAAAAATTAAGTTTAATTAAAAATATTTTATACAGAAAACGGGATGAAAATCTGAATTGTGCATTGTATGTTGCTGTATTTTTTGTTCCTGTTCTGTTACAGAAATAATAGCATGGGGATGGAAAAGTTTTTGGAAAATTGAACTGAAGTCCCCATAGGTACGGTATTATTTAGTTTTCCCACTGAGGAATGTCAGTTGTCAAAATGACCAAGACATTATTACAGACAGAAGTGCTTTTGAATTTGGTCCTTTATGCTTTTGTCCTCATAGCTGATTTTTTTTTTTCCAGTTTGTACTATGTGTTTCCAGTTTGCTCCAGTATATTCTGGAATGTGCTGTGGTGTGGGTAAGGATAAAGTGGTGCATCCTTGTAGATAAAATTATTTTAGTTGCTGTGATTTCAGTTTGATTGTCCGCTCCTGCTTCCAGCACATCTGATGACACTCTTCGCAAAAGATATTCTGTGTTTAGCAGGCCTACTTCATTGTTTCATAGAGTCTTTAGGAGAAGTATTTAATTTTATTCCTGTCTTGCATGTAATTCATGTAATACAGAGAGTTTTATAGTCATACTGAGTCAAACTGAGGTAATATGAGTTGAATAACTTGCAAAGGAAGGTGTTTGGGTTTTCGTTTTTGTCTTTCCCAAATCAAACCTTTCTCTTTATTTGTGCTTTCCCTTGGCAGAGCAATTTTCTCTTGAAATACAAAATGACATTTGAATAAAATTGAATCAATTTTGTTAAATTTTTCTAGGAAGATAGTTTTAGAAGCATCAAAATGAAGTTTATTTTTCTTTTTTCCCATTTTGAATTTCATAATGTGTTTATACGACTTTACAATATTTTGCACTCAAAGCCATCGAAGTTCCTAATTCCCTTAGGTGCTAAAAAAAGTATTTTTTTTCTAGTGTTCTCTAACTTTTGAGGACAGAGAATCACTGTGCATGGTGAATACATACTAGAGCCAAGAATAAAGCATTTTAAAGTATCAGACTAGCATTTATTTTAATCATTGTGCACTGTGATTTGCCACAGTATTTTGCCTTTAAAGAGAGTCTGTAATTAAAAATCCAGTCTTTGGACAGAATTTACTCATTATTTTCCTGTATTGATATTTAATTGCTAGTGGTATATTTTTGGGTACAGTTTGTGTTCCATTTTCAGTAGGCTGACATGGTTATATCTGCCTCTAATCTACACATTACTTGTCTACCCTCATTTAAGGAAATTGGCTGTGCTTGAGTGACTGTCTCTGCTAGAGTTCATTTCTCTCCTTCATACCTGTGGTATGACTTGGGGTAATATAACCATGGTCATGCCGGTGAAACAACTCAGCCTGTCTTAGAGCTGCACTAAAAATGGCTCGTAAAGGAATTTTGTTTCTTCAACTGCACTGTTGTGGTTACGTAGAATGCATGAAAGATGCAGAGCAGATCTGCTAAGCTGCTCACTTATGTGAAGTGAGTGAAAATGCAGTTCAGTGACACAACTGTAATTTTTAAATAAATGCACCTCTTTGCTGAAAAATAAGTGTTACTCTGTTCCACAGACACAGGATATACGGGGTGCTGTTTGATTCCTCTCCAACTACTTTTTCACCCCTACTCAGAAACTGTCATGCATTTTGAGCAGCTTCTGCTCTGTTAGTTCATGAGCAACTTTTGCTTCAACTCTAAGGTTTAAATAAAAAAAAAAAATATCCATGTTAATTATAGGATAATAAGAAGAAACTTTTCCTCTGGATATTAATTATATTGTTTAGTGTGGACCTATACTGTGGAATGGAAGAGTTTAAGTGGTAGAGATTAAACATTTTGTGTACAATGTGGAGGTGACATAATCACTCTTCAGTACAAAAGACATAAACCAACTTTCAGCAGCTACTCTTCTCTTTCTTAGATTTGGCTTTTTTTGCATTCTAGGACAAACTCCACAGTTACTCAGTTTTTCTCTGGTTTTGTATTAAGATTTTGTTGTCAGCAGTGATTGTCTATTCTTCTTTGCTGACCTGAGAGCAAACTGACCCTCAGCCAGATATTCACCTCTCTGACTCTGTAGGCTACATACCGTGTCTTCATCATTCAAGATATCTTCAAAGCGTCAAAATTTACCAACATCCTGGAAACATTTCCTCTCCTGCTTCTCAT
The DNA here is from genome assembly GCA_014549065.1 of Cardinalis cardinalis. Classification (NCBI taxonomy): domain Eukaryota; kingdom Metazoa; phylum Chordata; class Aves; order Passeriformes; family Cardinalidae; genus Cardinalis; species Cardinalis cardinalis. The sequence goes on from JACDOX010000008.1 coordinate 11,751,850, forward strand.
ACTGTGCCTTTTCCCCCCTTTTTTACTTTCAGAGAAACCCTATTTTATTTTGCCTTTTTAAGTCCTTTTTATGAATTCCCTTAGAGTTGTGGCATGTTCAGAAATGTTCTTTATAATATATACTGTTCCCATACTATGTTAAGTCTGAGTTATATGCATTTTGGGGGGATTCTTTCAAATTCTCTGGCAAAATTGTTTTGACATGAGATAAAATGTTATAGTCAGAGCTATTTCTGCTCCAATTAATCTTTACATTAAAAGTTGTTTCACATAGAGCTGTGGAAGTGAAAATTTATCTTTCTGAAAATTGCCCATTTCCATCAGCATTGTAGCTGGCTAAGAAACTGTTTCTAGGACATATAAAATTAAACTGAAGGAATCTTTTTCCTGACCTTCAAACAGGCTAGTGTTACTAGCTTCCAGTGAAACCACAGATGATGTATTTTGTGGAAATAAATTAAAAAATGATTAATTTAGGCAGACTCAAGAACAATCTTAGCAATGTTGAGAGTTATCAGGTTACAGGACATTGAAATATCTCATAACTTTCATATTCATCCTAACACTGCACTGGTCAACAGACAAGAAAATATGTTCTTAGAGACAACATTGACCAAAATGAAATAGAGGTGGAGAAGTTGAATTAGTCAGTTGACCTTGTGTATCTATGTCCTAATCTCCTGTAATGAATTACCTGTTGCTGCCCTGCTCGGGCCAGCAGTGCAAGTCATCTTATGTGTGGGGTCTCCGGATAATGGAAAAGTTCAGTAAATTTGCAGAAGTAATAGTTCCCCCCCCGTGCCATCCAGCCCATCTATTTTTCACATGCTACTGCATCCCTCCTAAAACAAGAAATCTCCATTTGCTGCTTCTGTGCCCAGTAGTGTTGACTAAAGAGAAGGTGGAATATTTTTGATCTTTGATGCTTTTGTTTTGATTCTGCTTAAGGAATTTATTATGATGGTTTAAATTGAAATCCTGGCAAATTAGGTACTCTGATATAAAGTTGCAGTTATTTTTAATATTTATCTAGCAAATCACAGAAACTTTTTGTTTTGACTAAAAGATATTTATGCTGCCCTGAATTGATTCTTTAGAGTATTGCCTGGTCATTTATTCAGTACAGCATCCATCAGAGCTTTGAAAAGTGTCAGCTAAAGGTTCTTGAAACTAACATTCAGGAACAGCTGTTAATGATGTGCCCTTTCCCAGAGATCTTAGCTGTCTGTCTTGCCCTTAAAAATTACATATTAGATCAGTCTTGAACATGAAGTTTTCAGTCTCTTAAATTCTTTGATACTTGCCACAAGCTTCCACTATAACTTTACAAAGACTGGTTTTCAGAAATTTATGGTCTCTCTTCATATCATGATTCTTAGTGTGAGAAAAGAAGCACATTCTACCAAAAGCATGGGCACATTATTTTGCTCTTACTTGCTTCCAAAGCATCTGGTGGCCATCTTCCACAGGCTGTTGTGGAGATATTTTTCTTCTCAGTGTTTTATGCTTTATATTGCTGAAATGAGTTACATGTCAGGCAGGAGGAGAAAAGGAAATTATGCTTCTCTGATGACTGCTATAATCAAATGACTGCTCAATGTAGTCTTTGCTAGTTTGACTAAGCATTCATCAATTTTCTGTTTGTTTGCCTGAAGGTGCAAGTTCTTTGTCTTTAGGAAGAAGCTTTTATTCATGCTTCACTGTTTTCAGATCTGAGTATGTAGCTATAAAATTTATATTTTGTATTTGAAGGAATAAAGGAGATCCTGAACTTTTGTGCTTTCCTTCAACAGAAATACATTCAGTGACAAATTATTCTTAGCAATAATCTGACCATGAAGGTGCCCTGTGATGTACTCAGATCAGATGACTCCAGTATTGTAAGAATTTAGAGTAACATGAGAATTTAGAAATTAAAAATGTTGGAAACTTGAGGTAGCTGTTATGTAATGTATTTTCTCTGTGTGAGTCATATATTCTATGTATAATTTACAAAAAGAAGTAAATATAAACATATAGATATGTATATAGGAAACCAACAGAATGAGACGGCAGTAAAATATAAAAAAGCTGGAATCAAACATAAATAGGGAGAATGAAGCAAAAGACTGGCCTTTCCAAACCAGAGACACAGGAGTGGATGGTTTGATCGCAGTTGTGTTTCAGCTGTGCCCCAGCAAAGTTTGTAAGAACAGGACTGACAGCATCCTGGTGGGGCAAGAGTGCAGCTGTCCTGCTTGGGCCCACACAGCAGCCGTCAGCCATGCACACCTCTCTGGCTCTTCTCAGTGCCTAAAACAGGCACCAGTACCAGTCAGGTTTCATACTGGGAGAGAGTGCTTTTGCAATGACCTTGTAGAGACAAGAGTAGAACATTGGTCTTCTTGGTAAAATCTTTAGAAAGACTAGCTCCAAGGATGAGTTAGGGCATGAAAGTGTTGGGATTGTTATGTTGAGTACAGGTTGTACTTACAAAGTGGTTACTGCACATTCGCAGCTCTAGCATGCATGCTGTGTTTAGAGCCATGGTACCTGACTTTGAATCAAGGTGCTCCTGATCATGGTTTTCTTACTGACTACTTCTACTCAATGAGTTTGACTGAGCAAGGCTTAGGAAATCAGTGTTCTTTTGTGAGTTGCTACTGTCAGGAATACAGGTTAGTCACTGTAAAACTGTTCTTAAGAATAGACTATTCATACCCTCGCAGTGCTGGCACTGAGAATTACCAGCATACTGTAACCTTAAAGCTGTGCAGAGTTTAGAACATTTGTCTGAGTCCTTGTGCTACAATTATTGCCTAGTTAGTAGATTCATGACCTGACATTTGCTACTGTCATCACAACAACCATTGTCATAGGAAAACAATATTCAACCCTGAACTGGTTCAATGCCTGACTCCTGGGAAAATACAACTGACACTAATTTACAGTCTCAAAATATGCTGGGAATTCCTATTATTTTTCCTTGTGTTGCTCCAGTCTGTCCCCTTGAGGCAGTAAGAAGGAAAGGAAACAGGGTAGAGAAACTGATATATGTTGGGGAAATACAATTATTTCCCTTAAGTATTCTTAAGGCCTCACTCATCTTTCAGATATTCGGGGTAGAATGCAGTGGGTGTGGGGAAATCAGAGCTCTGTTTCACTGATTTATTTTTTCCTTTAATTTTCAGTATGTCAAACTTACTTAATTTTCAGGGTTCCCTTCTTCTCCCACCATAAGAAATTAATCAACAGTAATAAGCATAAAACCTTCTGATTTAAGTGTTTCTTTCATTTTAAACTAATTATTAAAAAATACCAGTTAATTTCTATTTTCCTGCTTTAGTGATCAGCATTATTTGAATCCTTCATTTGAGTAGTTCTTTCATTTAATCATCATCATTATAGCCCTGGAATCTATTTCTCATTTTCTCCTTTTAAAATATGACTATTATAAGCATTTTAAAAGTATCTTATTTGTCTGAAAGTTTTTCTAAGCTTCTTCAAAGGACAGAGGAAAATAGGATATAAGTGAGTCTTGAGTATTGATGTGAAATAGTTTTCTGGGTCTGTGTTTCCATCACTTCAAGGTCTCATCTCGAGATGAATGTTGCCTGGGAACTGAGAACCAGGAGAAAGATTCTCCCTTCCTAATAACATAGTCTTTTAATCTTTCATCCTTACCTTCAGGTGTTTTCTGTGCTGGGGAAGCTGGCCTGAAAATTCATAATCCTAGTTGTGAGACCAGAATTGATAAATGTTTTCATAGGAATGTTTAAGCAGAAAAGAGACAAGTGGCCAGGATTTGTTGATATTAGCAATGGAGAACAAATACGTCAAGTAATGGTTATTAAATTACTTTGGCATGATATGGTGACTTCTTGGAAAGTATAAATACAGGAAAGAGTTGAGTATTGTAAGTAGATCTTCCACCAAAGACTTACACTTCTGCACCAAGAGCAATCTGCTTCAAAAAGAATGAGATTTCAAACCTGGAAAAATGTAACTTTATATAGAATTTTCTATAATTTTACATAGGTATATTCCTAAAACTACTTTAACATCTTAAGGGGAGGGGGGAATGGACTATGTTATTCAGCATGAGATCATGGCTCAGAAAAAAAATAATACAAAAAGAGAATGACCATTATGACTTAGTAGGAGCAGGAGGGCAGGGTGGGAGCACTTGTAAGTGAATCTGAAAGATTTGCAAAAAGACTGTTTGATGTGCAAGAATTATGGACAGAAATCAAAACAAACAGCAGGGCATCTTCCTGAAATACTGTCTGCATTCTATAAAAATAATGATATTAATTTATATTCTCCTAGTGTATTGCCTCCTAATTCCCTTCATAACCAGTAGATCTCTCCAGGGTATATACTGAAATCACTCCACTTATTGTTTTACTAAATTCACCTCACATACCTGCTCAAATCCCCTCTGATCTCTAGCCTTATACAACCTTCAGTTCACCTTCCGAGTCCTTTGCAATTCTTAACTTTTTGTTTCAGTGCCGAGGTCTTTTAGGTCATACCCTCTGAAGGTTTTGTACCCTTTTTGGATGGAATAACATTAATTTTCTTTGGAGTAGCCTGTGCTGAAAACCATGTTGATAACACAAGAGTGTTTTCATTATTTCTGAGCAGAGCTTACACAAAATCAGACCTTGCTTTTCATCCCCCACTTCCCAGCAGTGAGCAGGCTGGGGCTGGACAAGGAGCTGGGAGGGGACACAGCCAGGACAGCTGAGTCCAACTGTCCAAAGGGGTATTACAGACCATAATGTGTCCTGCTCAGCAATGAAACAGTGAGGGGGAGAAAAGAGAAGGTACTGCCCTCGCTTAGGGACTGGTTGAACCTGGTCAGCTGGTGGTGAGCAATGAGTTTAGTTGGATTTTTTAAAAAAAATCATTAGTTTTTCTTGGATTTTTGTTTTTTGGTTTTTTTTTTTTTTTTTTTTTTTTAGGGGGTGGAAAAGGTATCTACCTTTTTTCCGTTTTTTTTGGTCATATTAAAATATTCCAACATATGACTTTTCACACTTTTAGTATTGCAGTTCTTCTTACACAGCAGGACAAAAAGTAAGCAGGCAGTTGGGTGTGTTCAGCTGCTTACTGGGTTTAAAAAGTGATATTTATTCAATTCTACCCATAATTTCCTTCATTTATTTCTTTCACTTTCAGCTCTATATCTTCCCTCCTGGCTTTTTTAGCACTTGGAATGACTTCTAGCATGCATTAATTTTCCTTTCTTCTGGTCATCCTTCAAACTTTCCTCACAGATTCTTTTTTGGAGACTTTCAGTGAAGCGTTCTCTCCAGCTGTTGTGACTTGAGTTAGCAATAAACTGATTCTTGTTCAAACTCTAAATTAAAAGATGAGGACAAAAGTATGGTGATAAGTGTTATATAATTGGCTTTATTTGTTTGGCAGTTGGACTGGATTAGTCTGGATTCTGCTTATGTGGTGCTTCAAGGTTTTATGCAGTGCTTTGTAGTGAATCTGCTGGTAATACAGCAGTGTAGTGTTCTGAAACTACAGATGAATAATTAGCTGGTTTTTAATATGTAGGTCAAAATTGTGAACTGATTTTTGATTAACAAGTTGATAATTGCTTAATAATAACATTATTAATTTGAATTTTTTATTTCATGTTCTCAAAGTTCATCTAGAGATAATTCACAAATACTTTCAAGCTCACAGCTAACACTTGTTAAGTTTTGATTAGTTTCAATGAGCTCCATAGTTTTATTTTTCTGTTGAAAGGTTATACAACTATTCAGTGATACTGAAAATTTTGAATTATGTATTGAAGGGGGTGAGTTGGTGTCACTTAAATTCTTCATATGTTTTCCATGTGATTTTCAATTTACTTCAGTATATATTCTAATATTTGCTTTTGGTTTTATTCATAGTGTCTAGCTTCTTTCTTGATCTAAAACACCCTCAAAAATGAGGTATAATTTGAACAATACCAATTTAAATAAAAAAATTAAATGAATATTTAAATGAGGGCAAATCAACATCTGAAAATATATATGACAATTTTCAGAAAGCATTTATTTTCCTATGTAATCCCTCTGCTTTGTGAAGCCATCTAGGATTCCTATTTCAGCACAACAGTGGCTTTGGTTCTTTTTACTTAACTGATACAGAAAGCTCTTATGCCTATTCATAAGACTATTTCTATTCTGAATAGAACATTAAGGTTTTAATTCTGTTTAAAAGCAGTGATTATAAGCAAAATTTCAATTGTATCTTAGGATAAATTTAAACTTTAGCAAAGGTCTGTGTTCTGTTATGACAAAAATTTTCATATGTACAGGTGGGGGCATGAGTATAAGTAAGTCAAATGGTTGTAAATATCATACAATAGAATTTAATTACCATTTGATAATTGCTTTCATGAATGTTATAGACCTTTAGATATGATATCGACGAGCATCTGTCTTGGCAACTGGCAGGAACTTTTGAAAATATTCTGTATTTTTCTTGTCCATGTGTTTAACAGTAGTCAGATGGGAACCACCACCCCATGAGGCCTGGTAAAAAATCAGTGTTATTGCCTGCTATCCATTTATGATTTCTAATTTTATTATGACTGACAGTTTATTATTAAGTTATTGCAGTTCTTGCATTATGTTTTTTGTTTTATAAATACTCCATCAAATTTAAGTGAATAACATTGGGTTCCCATGGCATTGTCTGGACTGCTTTTAGGTTGCCTGCTGTTTTGATGTTGTTTGTAGTTTCATGCAAGCATTTGGATTTTAAGCAGTTCATGTTTGAACACCTGTTGGAAAAGAAGCACTTTGCTACACTCACAAGATATAAAGAATTTGCTAAGAACTGGGTTACATGTTTATAGACACAATAAAGAAGTTTAAGTAACATCTTACATTTTTATTATGAGACAATCTCAGAATGGAAATGTAACATGAATTGTTTTCTCAGGTCTATTTTAACTGATATGATTCCCTTTCTGCTTGCTTTTGAGAGTGTAGAAATGTAGCAACCAGACTGGCATTAGTTTCTTTATGTGTAGAGCTTCAATTTCAGATCTTAAAGCTGGTAAAGCCTGCTTAAACTTATGCACTGACCTTGTTTTTTCTGAGCCATGTACCTGTGCTCCATCAGTAATCTCAAGAATCCTTCACTTCCCCTTGGCTAAATTTGAAGATGAAGTAACATGGCAAAGTTCACGAGGGAGGTACAGGAAATCAAGTGAATCTTGGATACATTGACCTGTAAATTTTGAGTGTCCCTTGTGAGGACGCCTTAAAATCCATTGATTTCAAACAGCTCAGTTCTGTGAGTGACCAGGATTCACAAATACCCTGCCTGATTCTCTGTGGTTTTTTCCCCCTAGCAACACATGGAGTGCCAGAAATCAAATAGAATTTTTTTTCTGCATCTTCCTTTCTCCTCCAGAGATTTGGCCCTGCACTATATGGCAAATACAGGAATAATGTTCACAATAGAACTGTAAAGCATTTGGCTAAAAAGAGGAAAGGCTAGCTAATCTGATGCCTACAACATATTTATTTCTTCTCTCTTCGTGGGAGGCAGCAGCCCTGTTCATGCTTCTGAAAAGATTCTGCGTTTTTTCATAATGTTAATAAATTGTGAAAATAGTTTGGTTATAATAATGTTTTGTCTGGGCAGGTCTTGGCATTGTTTACAGTGTTTATTAGAGTTGAGGAAAGAGGGCAAGAGGATGCACTAGGAAAGATTAAGTCTCTCTAGTGGCGTTGCAAAAAGAAAACTTTCAAAGTCTTTGTAATTTAGTTGTGATATGCAGTGTAACTGTTAAACCCACATAACACCACCTGATGTCATGAAGTTTCCTGCAGGCACAGACAGTCCTTCTTACAATAAACTAATTTCTGAGAAGCTCTGTATGACTCCTGGAAGCTCGAAGTGCTACTCAATTCACTTCCTATGAGCAGCTTTCACTGATTGTTTCTTGTGCAGCAGCTGTTAACAACAAACAAAGCAGAAAGGAGAGAAGCTTGTGAATTGCAGGCATTGCTGTACCTTAATGGCTCTGTGTGGAACAGTGCCTTAGAAAGACAGTTTGAAGCTATCACCTTTCCTTTTGGATAAAGCCTAAAACTACCCAAGCTCTCCTGTAGTAATTACAATATCTACTCCTTAGCTTTTGAGTTGTACAAATACTGACCAAAACCTGAGCTCTTCCAGTTAATTCAGTGTAGCTGTATAACTTCTGAAATTTCTGTTTTAGTAACACCAGCACTAGCTTGAATTATTTTGTACTGCATTTGTGTTGGCTCTTAGTTGCATTCTGAGTTCTCAGAGGGATCTTGATTGAAAAGTTGTCCATGGCACTGCTGGGTTTGTGTTCTAATGTTTTTAAGAGAAAGAAATAATTTGAAATGCAAGAGCAATGTTTCATAAGCTTCAGGTATGCTAACTCATTTTCAGTATGAAAATTCAGCCTGACACAAAGTCCTTAACTAGCCCTTCTGTTTACCCAACACTGCTGAAATTAAGCACACTTCAGGTTTTTTTTTCTTTTCAGCAAAAAAAAAGGCTCTGTTGTTACATTTTCTCCCTATTTTGCTCATTATAAACATTGTTTTAGTCCCCTCTACACTATTACTTTATGCTCCTCTTAGTTAATATAAAGGAACTGACTAGCACTGAACACATTTTGTTGTGGGCTAATTGGCTGGCCTTGTGTCAACTCTGCTGCTTTTCTGTCATCTAGAAAACTTCATTTACCTTGCATGGTAGTGCTATGGGTTGGCTTTGTTGCAAACCGCTCTCCCCCAAAAAAAGCCAAACCAAAACCACACCAAAGAGTTATGGTAGAAAAGCAATATAGAGATGTTGTTATGTGGAGAAGAAATGTCTGTTTAAGGATAAATTTGGAAAGACTATGTCAAAATATGACTTATAATTACAAAAAGGGTTGTAAGAATTTATAAAGTGAAGACGAAGAAAAGAGGATGAGTTATCCAGTGAATCATGATGAAAAAGGGTTAATTAAAAGTCTATTTTTAATAATGAATTAAAATTCAGGCAAAATAATTGAAACTGAGCACAGATAAATATAAGTTGTTTATTTATTGTATTGTGATATCCTGGAAGTAGTTGAGTAACTAGAAACTGTTAGTGTTGGAGAACTTGCAGGACAGATAAGTTGAGAAGAGTCAGCATTGCACCTAGCTGGGGCTTTTAGAGGACAATAAAGTACATTTAACACATTACCCTGCTGCTGCAGTGGCAAGTTAAAATAAAAAGAAGTACAAATGCAACAGAAATGTGTATATGACACAGTAATATTTCCACTTAACTGTGTATGGGGCATTTTGTTTGTATCTGGGTGCTGGAGAAGTTTTGATAAATATAAAAATTGTGATAGTAGGAAACAAAAGCCAGGAAAATTACCCAAGGTTTGTATTGTGGGTTTTTACACTGAGGAGTGAGAGCAGTTGTTTTCATTCTCACTGCAACTGACGCAAGAACTTGTGTTTTTTATTTTCTAGTGTTTTATTTTCTAGTTTTAAACATTGGAAATACAATATTAAGGATAACAGAACAATGGAAAAATACTGCCATGGATGTTCTCTGCTAATAGTTTCTTGAAGTAACTAGAGGGCAAATAGGCAGAAGGCTGTCTGAACATCCTTGATTCCATTTCAGTAGATTAGTGTATGTGCTTGCTGATTAGTTGAGTTCTTCTGAAGTCCTGCATTTGGAGAATATTAGTAAATAAAATTAAGTTACACTGCTCTGGGGGTGTGGATATTGAAAACATCATACACTTTTTGCTGTCTTTCAGCTTGCCTTATTTAATCATTATCATTCTCTTAGCTACAATGTTTCAAGCTCAAGACCCTCTGCAGTGTAGATAGCACTAATTATAACACTCTTGACTAATGTTTGTGTAAAATTTTATATTTACGTCTATATTGCATCATGCTGATTAAATGTGGTTTCATATTTAGAGTATCTCACCTTAATTCACTCTTCTCTTACTGCTTTTTCCCCCTAAAATCCCAGTGTTAAACTTTCAGTCTTGATTATTAAAATATAAAATGTTTTTGCATGAGAAGATAATTGGTTTCAGCTCTTCATGTTTAATAGTGGTAATTTTGGTCACTACATGAACATGGACTGTGAGATGAACTATTTTAGAGGACTTCATATTTTTGTTTCTTCATAAAACCATTACAATCTTCCTCTTCCCTGAATTATCTTCTGTAATGTGCCATACCAATGGCTTCTTAAATATCAGTAAATGGATTTTTTTGCTCCAATTTTTTACATTTCTCTGGTTTCATTTTTCTCACTCAAATTTTTAATATTTTTGCTCTAGTGATCTTTTCTTCCATACTCTGTATGTTCACAATAAGCAGAAGGTACCAGGAGCTGGATATTTCTGTGTGGTCACTGTAGGCCCTAATCACGCTTATACTCTTAGGTGGCAGTCCTAATATTATGTGGCCACACTCATGGGTGTGAAACAAAGCTTCACAACATTATCCAAGGCAGAAAGACTATGTTGAACTGCTGCGTTCTTAAACAGGAATAAGTTATCTTTTAGTTGGTCCTGTGGAGACATTCCTATGAGAGTCAAAGTAGGTGAGCTGCGCATGAATGAATCTTTTGAAATTTTTTCTTGTGAGAGATAGTTTGGTGAAGGAAAAGCTGCAGATATGTAAGTTTTGAATGGAAAGATAATTTTACTGTGTTTCATGCATTTGTTTACTCTCTGTGAACCCATACATGACTTTTGAACAACTGGAAGTTGTCAAACCAGGCAAGGGGCTATTGGGAATAAAGAAATCATAGAATAGGTTGAGTCAGAAGGGCCCTTTTAAAGGTCATCTGGTTCAACCCCTTTGTTGTGGGCAGGGACAACTTCCACTAAATCAAGTTGCTTGCAGCCAGTCTGTATCTCTTTATGGTTAGATAAATGCAGGATGTCAGAATTACTGTTCGATAAAATGCTGACAAAACTGGAAAGCTGTATCATGCTACCAGCTCTCATTCCATGAGCACCTGCATGCCATCTATTATTTCTTTGTCAGAATTTCATAAAGCTTTAGAGGGTGTGTGGACTTAGTAGACATAACCTAACATATTCTCTCACTGAAAATATTACCCTCATTAACATTTTCAGTAAAGTAATAATATCTTCTCTCAGTCTTGAAAGGTTAAAAATTACTAAAAGTTTATAAGTAGTTTTTTCCTTATTGTTTAGTGTCCTCATCTGTAGGATGGCTGAATACTGGTTCACAGGGGTCACAAACATTAAGGAAAAAAACCTAATAATTTAGTTATTTAGTTAAAAATATTCAGGAATCTGAAACAATACATTCACTTGTCAAAATGCTTGAAATTTCCCATTGACAGCAAGTTCCACAACACTGATGGAAATCTTATTATCTTTTGTTATTTTAGGATAAGAAACAAGACATGCTAACTAGGGTTTGTTTACAGGTACTGATTTTTTAAAATCAGTATAATTTCCTACTAGAAGGAAAGTTATGCTCTCTTAAACTTCTGTCAGAGCAGTAGAAATGAACTGTATATAGAGCATATATTCACATGTATATATGTATAGACTAGTCTTCATTTTCTTGCCAGCCTATTCCACTCTTAAATTGATTTTACTGCAAGAGTCTATTATTCAGCCTACCTGTTTCTTTTTTTCATGTGTTCTCATTAATACATATTGAAAAGGGATAAAGGAAGGTATGCTGGGATATAATATGCAGGATTTTCTTCAGATCCTTTTCCCATTAGTATTCAAGGAAAATCTGAATTTTTTTTACATAAGAAAAATGTTAGGGTTTTTTTGGACATGATTCCATTTTCTGTTAGACTATTTGTGAAAGGCCTTTTTGGTAGAAATTGAGAATACTTGCTTCTTGAAAATAAAACCTTTGTTTCTGGTGGTACAGAATAAAACAGAAATATTAAACTCCCTGCAGCTCAAGTAACACTAACCTATACATTAAACATACCTTGAGTATTAAAAAATATTAATAGTTTGCTTCCCTTTACAAATGAAGATTTAATTATGCAGAGTTTTTAGTGAAATTGTACCATGTTCCTGTAAATTTCCCAGCTGTGTTATGTATTTTCATATTATTATCACAGTGTGGCTACAAAAAAATCCTGGGAATAATTTAACCTCGCTTTTATTTTCTTATGATTTGTTTTTGTCTTTCAGAAATGAATTCCTTTATTGCGAGAAATTGTGAATATTTATTGATTCAGAAAGAAAACAGACTGATGTTCTCTTGGGTCTTCTGAACAACATGTAAGTTAAAGTTTACTATAACCTTGATTATGTCTTAAATTTAGGTAGTGATTATTATTTGATTTTAGCAAAGAAACCATTGGTTAGAGATGTTTCTTAATGTATTTTTTTATCACGGCAGCAGCTAAGGTACAGTGGCAGATTGTCTGAGGCAATACCTATTGGAAGATATTTTTATCCCCTTGTTTTACTTTGCGCATTAATATTCATCAGGTTCTACTAATCATTTGTAAGCTTCACATAGGAAGATTCCTAGCAGCACAAGTTAAAATCCATCATAATTGCTAAGCAAAGCTCTGAAAAAAAAATTATACAGGGCCTACCTGCTCAGCAAAATGATCTGGCATTAAATAAATGCCTTGATGCGTTAACTTCCCCCCCAAAACAGCAGTATTGTGACCTTTTCTGGTAGGAACAACAAAAACACAACTACACAGTGGCTGACAGAAGTGTAAAATCTGATTAAAATTTTCAGTTTGAAGGAGATGCTAAGTAGTATTAATGACCTTCTCTGACTTAATGCACTAGTACAGAAAGGGAGGCTAAAAAGTCCGTGTACTCTTTCTCAGGGTGATGTGTGTGGAACAATGTTGCTGCTCAGTAGCAGCATGGTTTCTGGTATTGCTAGTGGAACAACAGACTTAACTTTTCTCCTGTTGATGTTTGATTTCATTGCCATAAACATTTCCTGCCTGATAAAGGTACAGTTCTTGAGGTTCATGTTGGTTCTCTGTTATTTGTTTGACTTTTGGAAGGCTAATTGATTCAGCTTTGCTCAAGGCATTGTCTTGGTCTTTTCTGTGCATAGACATTTGTGGGGACACTTCATGGGCTCCAGTGTTAGGAGACTGAATATCTGTCATCCAAATAGTCATGCACTCACACAGAAAGAGGACTTTGAGCATCCTGGTTTTCAGTGTTTTCAGTATGATTTCTGTCACTGTTTTTAGAAATGCTCCAGTCCATGAGTAGAAGAGATGTCACTGGCTGAGGTGTTGTGCCATATCTAGTGACTAGTCAGAGCTTAAATGTGAAGTTTGACACACAGCCAGCCAACTTGTCTTTGTTCAGGTGAACTTTCCAACTACTCTAAAAGTAAATTCCCTAATAGAAGATGGTATTTTCATAAATAAATTATCAATTGAAGGAACAAGGGGTTTGAATGTGTTCAACTGTAGGTGGGGATTCTCAAACTGGGATGCAAAAGCTATGCAGTGGAAACTGCAGTGTGTTTGTGCTCTTTGCTGAAAAAATGACAAGAAGCCACTGCAAAATGGGTCTCTGGACAAAAAAGTTCAGGACGTGCTGTCAAAATTCTTGTTTTAGCTGAGCAGTTGACACAGATGTTTGTAGCTTCCTGGAGGATTAGACTGACAAAAAAATAAAATCACTGGGCATCCCTTTATCAACATCTAGATAGTTTTTTTCTGATTCATGATTACTTTCAGTGTCATGATCAGAGGATTTAAGATCAAAGTTTTCATTGTTAGGGAAAAACATAGATTTTTCATCATTATGTTGGGAAGATTAATTCTTTTATTTGATAGGCTCATTAGATTTTGTGATAGAAGCCATCAATATGAAATAAAAAATTAAATGTCTTAGTACCATTTTATTGTGCAGACTAAAAGGTTGGTTGCACTTGGACTGCACAGCTATCGGCTGTAGCTGATCAGGAAGCCTCAGTTTTCCATATGTGACATCCCATCAGTTACTTTTTCTGCTATTACAATTTTATGATGCCTGGTCCTTCTCTCTGCTTTTTGGAAGACTCCTCGTCCCTGTTGTTTTAAAAGGTTAGCAAAAGCTGTGCTGCATGCAGGACTAATTTATTTACATATCCCCCCTCAGTCTAGGAGCTAACAAGACAACTAAACACATGTGCTGCAAGTGTTTGATTTTCAGCACATGCAGCAATCAAAGGAATTCTGGCAGCCACAGGGTGGTGTCAGTGCTGGTAAGAACTGATCTATGTTTTGCAAGAGCTTGTTTTTCACATCAGCAAATGCAGATTAGTGGAAACTAAAATCTGTGTCCTCAGCCTTTTATCCCAACTGGCTTCCTGATAACCTTTAGGAATAACAGTGCTTTTTCACTAGAAGTTAATTAAACACAGTTCTCTCATGGAAGCTGTCTGCCACAAATCCTGCAAGGTAGAAATTGGGCTGTGCCTCTAACTGGGGTGTTTTGGTGCTAGAAGTAGCTCCTAGGAGCTCTGAAGGCCTGGAAGATGGGGTTGGGGCTGGAGCTCTCTGTGCTTTTAAAAGGCTTGTCTGGCTCAGGGGGTTTCACTTCTGGGGTTAACTCCCAACTTCCAGATCAGCTTATAGGATTTTTAAGGACTTGACAGTACATGGAGGATCTGTGAACCTGGGGCAGCTCATTATAAGTTTGTTTTGTTTTTGTACTGCTTTAATATCTTTCATCTGCTTGAGTCCTGCCTGATTCAGTTGCTGTGTTTGTTTTTTTTTAAATAGTTATTTGATAGAATAGAAATTCTGTTAGGAGTTTTATTGCTGTGTGATTTGGGGGGTGAAAAAATAATCATCTGAGTAGTGCTGATAATAATCCAGGTACATAATGTTTTTAAGTGGTTTTATGTGGATATTACTCTTCAGCTGAAAACACTGTTTGAGAATGATTGATTTAATTCTTCAGTTAGAGACTTGGCTTCTAACTGGAAGTATTTTACACTGTGTAGTTACTTGAGGCACTGTTATTTTCAATTCAACAGGAAATGGCTCTAAGTAAGAGCGCAGAAATGAGTGACATTGTGTTAGGGGACTGTGTATCTCAAAATGCACAGCTTCAGCTTGCATGCAAAAACATCATTTAGCTGTGATAATAGAAATTAGATTTCAATCAGTATGCTCTTTGTTATTAATCCATTTTTCTCCTTTCATCTGAAGAGGTCCTAATAACATGTTAGACAAATCACACTCTTTAAAAACTGATTTGAAATAAAAATGCTTTTGAAGCCTTGTAATTTCAGGCATGCATTTTGTAATAATAATATGTTTCCTTGCTGCTAATGTATTGACGCATATTTGTAAATGTGCACAATGTTGTTCTTTTATTTTGGTCCAAGTTTATTGTGAGGAATGAAATAATTCTTCCTATTTAAGCAAATTTTTGAGGAAACCGTAGAAGGTACAGTAAGAATATTAGATTTGAGGACCTAATAAAGACTTGAAGTTCTAAGCACTGGTTATTAATTTGGAAGGTTGAAGGCCTGAGGTTAAATTTTTCCTTTAGGGAAGAAGTGATGGTGTTTCAAGTAGTTATAAATCTTTGATATTTCATCAGTTTCAATTACTGTCTGAAGGTGAGGAATTTGTAGTGTGTGCACCCAAGCAAACACTTCTGTGTGCATTCTGCATAGGAGCACTCTCATATAGGTTAGGTTGTTATTAGTCTCAACTGCACAACTTTATGCAGCTACATTCTAGCAGACATTTTTTGTGATACAGAGAAAGATGTGAAAGCTTTTGTAGGCTACTCTGATTATCATTTTGGTTTCTAGGGCCATCTTGAAGAACCAAAGAATTACTGTCAAAGATGTTGCGAATTTACTGCTAATTTAGTAACATTTCTCTGTTTCTTCTGCTGCTTTTAGTCTAGCAAATCTTAGCTACCTAATATCCCCTTTTAAAAACACCCTTTTGAGGTGGGGGGTGGGGGGGTAGTTGGGGAGAGAAAACAACTCCCCTCTGTGAATGTGGCTATAATGCTCTATCTGAGCATACCACTTCCTGACACTCTCCCTTTTTGCCGCCCCAAAAGGGAGTGGTGTGCCCAAAATCCTTGTCTTAAGGACCTTAAAGGGGCCTCTCAGTATTATTGTCTGGACTCCTACAATCTTGCTGCTTCTTGTAGGGTTGATTTCACCACACACGCTTTTTCTTTTACAGAGTCTTGCTTTTCAGCATCCTTAAAGCTGTGTGAGTGAAATTGGATTGTATGAGTAGGATCCTCTGGTCCACATGCTGCCACACATGAATTGACAGCCCATGGACAACAAAACCCCACTCAACCTGCAAATGGTCCTCTGGATGAAGGGGGCCAAGAGCTCGAAATATTCCTGTCTCAAAACCCAGTAGCTTTAGGACCTCCTCCTGTACTAGTGTCCAATCACAAGCTCTTTTTCTGGTTAAATCATAAAAAGGCCAGGCTATGATGGAAAATAATTAGCAGAATGCTTCCTCCAAACCCCCAGTAATAAGGGACACAACCAGGCGCATCTTTGGGCAGTCTTTGTGTTTTTATCTGCTCTGGCCTCCCGTGGCCATCCGTCCCCAGGAGGTACTTCTGCTGTGATAGCCACTCTTGGGCCTGCGGGGCAGGGGTAGGACCTTGCTTCCAGTGTGCCAGGGACTGACAGCTGCACTAGAGGCTCCAAAGGGGAAAGGGTGTGGGGCAGAGCTCTATTCCACCTTTGCTGAACTTGATCTGGCCCCTCCCACACATCCTGTAATTGTTTTGAGCCAGACATCATTTTTTTCAGTCTTTCTCAGACTGCTGAGGTACTGGGCTTATAAAAATTGATTTGAAATGTATCAAACATTAATGCCTGTGAGAAAGTATGGCTAATATTATTAGGTGTCTGAGCTGCTTCCACACACCCAGGGCAGAAAGTGAAAGAATAAAAAGAAGGTTTTGATTAGAATACATTAAAACCACATGCAATTCAATCTAGTTGTCATAAACCATCATGTATATTAAATGCAGTTTTTTGTGCTTAGATTACATTAACTTTATTTCTATTATTTCTATTCTTTATTTCTATTAAGTATTTGCATTTCTTAGATGCTTTCATCCTCTACAATGAGTGTTATTTATGCCATATATCACATGTTAAATACAACTTGATTCGCAAAAATGAAAGCTCTACTGACTCATTTATAGGATTTCAGTTTTCATACTGCAGATCTGACTGACAGTAATATTACTACAAAATTATTTTGTCATCCTAGTCCCTTTGGAACAGGAATAAGATTATATCCTGTACATCACCAGTTTATGGTCTTGGCATTTAAAATATTTCTGGAAGATATGGCATGGTTGATATCGGACTGAAGCTTCTTAAGTTATATCCGAAGTGTTGGCAAATTCCTTTCCCCCTCCCGACCCCCACACTTGTGTCCTTAAAGCTTTGATAAATTTACATATAAACAGCTTCTGAAGAAATTAAACATGCTATCCTCTGTAATTCTCCATGACTGTCTTTTAAAATGTCAGAACAGCAATTCCAAATTTGGATTTGCCCAACTTGGAGTGCTTTTGATTTTGCAGATAGACTTGAAGGCCTGTTTAGCTCTTAAACCCTTATTGTTCTATGGTCCTGTGACCCTTTTAGGGCAAGGAAGTAAAAGCGCTCATAGGTGACTGAAAAATAAGAAAATAGTTTGGTTTTGTATATACTTGTTATGGACTATTTTTCTGCTAAACAGAGGGAAGTTTTCTTGGTGCAGACTCAGGGATGCTGCTTTGCTGGAGAATTTTCTGTTTGTTTCCAGTTGTTACTTGTTCCGGCTGCTGCAGAGGTGCAGGGCTGCTGTCCCACAGCTGGCAGCTTGGCCCTAACACAGGGAGCAGCTGTCCATGCACTGGGCATCAGCTGAAAGGTTGCAGCTAGGTTTGGAAGCAAGGTGTGTGCCAAGACCAGATAGGTGATGAAACGATCTTGTTTTGAAGGAAAATTTTGATAGATGTCTTATAGTACTTTGAACCTGATATAGCAAAGAGGTGTAAGAGTTGTACTTCTCAGTTCTAAAAAGCGGTGTTTCAAATTCCCTATTTTTGAGGTATTGATATCAAAACTGCTGTAGGGTGCTTCTTTGTTGCTGCTGTTTTACTGGCATCCTGACAATCTTTCTCTTTGTTGAAGTTTCGTTCTGTTACAATTCTTCTGTTTGATAAATGTTCCAAACTGCTTTATTAAAAGAAAAGCTGGATAGTCTAGTGATTCTTATCAAGTGTGTCTTGCATTTGGTTTTAGTTAAGCAAAGGGTCAGAATTCATATGGTAAAGTTGTATCTGTGGTGAGAAAAATGGATACAAAGAATTTCAGTTATTTTTTTATCTCTGGAAACTGCATTGTACTTGAAAATAAATTCCAGCTCTACATAAGCATTTCTGTTGTGGCCATAGTAAATGTTATTATTTTTCTCAGAAAAAATTGAGGTAAATATTTGGTAGTATAGTTTTACATTTGCTGTGCACAGTTGTTTTTCTAGCAGATCTGCTTCCCTCAAAGATAAGATGCCAGGCTGTGATTTATATATATGTCTGTCTAAATAATCTAAATATCAATGTCATAGAGAAGATATATCACTTCAGTTCTGGTATTCATTGCCATTTTGTTAGAGAATTGTCACTTCTGCAAATGGAAATACTTCAAGCATTGGGGAAGAGTAATTAAGTTTGGATAATACTATTTGGCTAAAATAAAACTAAACTAATTTCTTCACTAAATTCAATTCCAAATCTATTCAGAGTTCTCGAATATTAATTTACCAATATCCTATCCACCACACGCATAGTCGCTCACTCATGTTTGCTACCTAATTCTATTTTGTTCCTTTGGAAGATAGATATTGTCTGCAATCAAAAATGTCGGTGCTAATTCATTCTCAGTCATTCTGGTTATCTGTATATGTATCTATTATATTTTTAAGGTAACATGCTTTGCTATTTAAGAAAAAAATGCCGTTATATATGGTATGGCTATGACCACATAGTTCTACCTGAAGCAGCCGTATGGTTTCCTCACATGGACTCCCACTGTAATGAGAATAGTAGGAGAGGAAAAGAAGAGCAAGTGAAAATGAAGATATGTGAGAAATATTAGCTACTTAACATAATTGGAAGTAGTAAAATAAATTCTGGTGAAGAAGTTTTCTTTATTAGGTGATGTAGCTAAAAATACATGGTAAATCACCAACAGTTGGCTAATATGAGTACAAATAAAGAGTACAAATAAAGAACACAATTGATAAATAAAGCACATATTTCTCTAGCTCATCTTGCACAGAGAAAGACAAAGGTGCAATAAAATAGGAAACACCTGGAGCTTCACAAGGTGATTAGCACAAAATAATTAAATACTATGAATTGTTTTGTTAAGCAGACATTTTATTGAACAGTCACCCCAGTTCTGTTGCTGTCACCTACATAAGCTTAGATCATATTAAACTCTGCATTGTTTTCTACTAGGTATGCACAGATCTTATGTCATGGGGGGGACCTGTGTCTAGAGTCATCTGTGAATGTTATCAGGCCATGTGAAAAATACAGCTACTGTCACCCTAAACACATCTGAGATGAATCAGAGCATGAGTGTAGCTTTAAATGTCCCTGCTACTGCATACCATGAACCTGAAAATGGATCACTCCTGTTCTCCAGAACACAGCCAAAATGTGTCAGTAACAGAATGAGAGAGCTTCCACAAGCTGTCTCAAGGCTCTGAGGGTATAATTCTTGGAAAGCTCTTTGGCTGAGCCCAGAGTAGTAAAGATTGGTAGCACTTTCTGTAATGATCTGCAGCAGCCCTTTTCAATCAGCCTATGAGCTTTGAATGAGTCAACAACAATGCAAGAACAGAGTACATTTCCACATCTTGGGACACAGTTGGTAGGAATACTCTTTTAGGTATGGAGAGCAGCATTAAATGAAAGAGCTGACCAAAACTTTTACTGTAACAGTTCTGGAGATAAAGAGCAGTCTGTTCTAATGTCCTAGTCTGAATTATAGGAGACAGACATCTCAATGCAGGTATAATACTAGCTATCAAATATTCTTATATCCCTCTCTTGTTTTTTCTCAGCTTGAGACAACTGTGTTTCTGTGAGTTTTAGGTGGTTTGATTTGAAGAGGGGAAAAAAAAGGACAAAAATTTCAAGTAACTTGAGAAAAGTGGGTGTCAAAGAAAACTATTTGAGGATGCTGTGGTTTTTCCTAGGGGAGTAGTTCTGTTTGAGATTACTATGAGACAAAGCTATCTCTTAACAAAATATGGGATTTTACACAAGCTTCATACTCCTGGCATCTCTATTAGAAAGTACTTAGATGATTTTCTGTTTCAAATGTTGTTAACTTGGATAAATGCCCACGTTTCATGCTCCAATTACTGTACATATTTTTAATGCTAATATCTTAGTAAAACAATTGTTGAAAATAGTGGTGTAAAAATGGTGAATACCTAATTTATATTTCCTAAATGAACAATAGAAAATATAAAAGAAAGCAGCTTTTGTTTCCCTTTCACTGTATTAGTCCATTTTGAGACACTTCTCAAGCTTACATGGAAACATTTAGCCAGAGACCTGGAAAAGATCAGAAATATGAGCAGCAAGCTCTGACTTCCTGCACTCTTTGTGCCCTTTCTGCCAAGCCAGAGCAAATGTATATTTGTTACTCCTCAGTGCATGTTATGAATCAGCAGCAAAAAAGAGGACTGAGAAGACGTCATTCAGGGCGAGAGTGGTATTTTTTGTAATTCTTCATTATGCCTTCTATTTTCCTGGTGTTATTGTCCTCCTAGGCCCTAAAGAACACTTTAAAGAACAATTCAAAGCAGTTTTGGTACCATGCTGACTCAATTTCAATGTCATTAACTCCTCCTCTATTTCGTAGAAATTCTTTCATGGTATTCCAAACATTTCTTTTTTCAGTTCTCTTTCATTTTCATAGGCAGCTGTCTGAATGGCCGAAAAAGTGCAAAAGTCTCTTTCCAATACATGGAAAGAGAGCACATCAGATATCTAAAATGGACTGAAAAAGTATCCAGAGACACTAAGTGGTGATGGATCTTGTAGAAGGATAAAATTCTGTTGAAACATTGATGATGGAGATATATTATACTGCAAATCCAGAATGAAATCTGTTTATCTTCACCTCTATTCAAAGTAGGTGATGTGTTTTCACTAAGGGAAAGTGACCTTTGTAACCTTTTGTTCTGTTTGGATGGAATAATTGATGTTTGCATCTGTGCTGTATTTGCTTTCTTTAGAAAACAAAACCCAACAAGGCTTTCCTGAAAAATATTTAAGCTTTACAGAACAAATCAGACATGCTTTATGGAGTGTTAGCTCCATGTCTTTACTGACAGTTATTCCTGCTTTGTGTAATACTTCCCAGATGATAATTATTAAATGCTATCAGATGCTTGATATTTTCCAAAGGCATCATACTTGCCATCATGGCATTATAGGATTTAGCTTTTGCTGTGTTTTGTTTTGTGCAATTTTTGGTGCTAAAACACAGAAAGTGATCACTTCACATAGAGTAACTCCCCCGCCAAAACACCTTTAAAAGCATTTGCTTGTTCTTTTTGAACGTGTAATAGGCTATGTATGGTTATCCATAAATCACTCAGCATTTGTTGAGTGTAAATGTGGCTCATTGGGCTTGCTGCAGCTGGACTTTCCCAATCTAAATGATTGTTCAGCTTACAGTTGGCAATTCTGTTAGAGTTAGGTGCTAGTTTAAGGCACGGGAGGACTGCAGGTGGAATAACCTGGTTTTGTTACAGGGATCCCATCCCCCAAATATTTTGACTTCTGCTCTCAGAAAGCTGCCCCAAACATTTGCTTGTATACAGCATAGGAAGAGAGATGCATTCTCCCTGTGTATAGCAGTCCTTTATTAAAGGAAGTCTTTATACCAGCCTAAATACACTTCATCAAAGTAACTTAGTAAACTGAGACATGGATGTTCTTTTGTAGATTAAAAAAAAAAAAGAAATAAACAGTATATGTCTAGAAAGTCAAAGTTGAAGTAATAGGCTACAAACCCAGAGAAGTCTGCCATATGTACAGGAAGGTTCAAAGAAACTTGATGAATGGGGTGGTAGAAGAAAGTAAGTACATGTAAGGGGAAGAATTGCTATCTGTCAATGTATTGACAAATTGGTAAATTGACGAATGAAATTCTACAGGAATAATAGGATCATTATATGTACTAATAGACTGTCCCATCTCTTGAATTTTTGGATTGGGGTGTGTGCAGATGACTTTCACCAAAAAATAAACTTGTGGAAATAATGTTTATAGAAGATTGCAGAAATAAAGCTTCAAAGGAAAGCTTGAAGAATATAGCAAGAAAGGATATGGTAGCAAAGATTTTTTTTGTAAAACATGCTATCTGGGTCTGAAGAACAAGAGTATGACAAATGTTTTGCAGTATTTCGTTGTGTTTTGCTTTTACCAAGAGGGATAATACTGCTTTTGAAATGAAAAATTGAAGGAAGAGCTGATAGTGGAGTTTATTCACTGATAAGACTTGCTGAGTTCCAGAGCCCTACCCTTAGGAGAACTTTTGTTTCTCAGACAGAGGCTATTGACGAGGATCCTGAGTTTTTTACAAGACAGGTGCAAGTCCTGTTTGCTACTGTAGGAAAACATTCATAAAATTCAGTTTTAACTCTTGAGGAATTTTCTCCTGTGCTGCATAGTGTGTAGCTACTGAGCTCGTAAGAAAAACTATTTTACTAAATACAAAAATTCTAGCAAACTTCACTTATGCTACTTTTTAGGTCAAGAAGAGTAAAATGTAATGGGGTGATGTTAGTAACAGCCTCACCGAAAGACCAGAGAGAATAAGGTAACAGAAGAAAAGCCAGATACTATTTACAAATCAGAGTTGTTTCATTGTCAAATTAAGCAGAATAAATAAGCAAAGAAGACAGCAGTTTCAGCATTGTATGGTTTTTTGAGTCGCTGGCAGATTTGAGGGAGAAAGATTTTTTTTTTCCAGTCCTCCTGGTGAACTGTGTACATGCAATGCTTTGCACTCAAAGGTTTTAAGGAAAAAAAATTAACTGACTTCTCATTTGTTATTACTTTGTCATTCTGAAAACTTACAGTGATAGGCATGATTCCTTTTTATGTGGAGCCTGAAACAAACAAGAAGTGTAATATCAGCATTTTTACCTAAAATTTAGGATGTTTTCTAACATATTTTAATCCCTGGGAACAGTCAGTTAGATTTTCTGAGATAATTTTTCATTTCTGATCCATTCCAAGTGATTTATCCTGATGCATTTGGCAGATGAATTATCTGCTTTAATGTTGATGATGCTACCAAGACTAATCTGCTAGAGATGACAGCATTTAATGGTTAGAACAATATTGAGAGTGGCTGTTTGATGGTTGCATCATTGATAAACTGTCTGGACATTAAGTATTTCTTTTCCTTGTTTGGTACATATGAGCAAGTGTTCATCTGTTACAGCTCAGTTGTAAGAGAATCTTAAAAATTGCACCAAAACCTGTTGTAGAAACTAAGTGAAAACAATAGTACTGCTTGTCTACTGCTAGGATAAACTGCCTGATGCTTATATATACACCTTGGGATTTCAAAAACAATTTCTGAAGGAACAAAAACTGGTGGCTACTAGCTTATTGCAGTGAAAATGGGAAAGCTCAGAGTAGTTCTGGCAATAACAAGCTAGTTCTGGTAATAACAAGCCATACTTATCGTGTAGGAATCTAAACCAGCCCTATGCTATCAGAATATGCTACTAGGGAATTAACTGCACCCCAGCCAAACCCAGCACAACTTACTACACATAACAGCACTTTGTTAACAAATTTTGTTAATAATGAACCTATTATCTTTGCACATACTCAGTAATGCTTGCAGTGTATCAATAAAGGTGCACCACCCTTACATCACCTTTACAAGGTGAAAAATTGTCTGACATTCTGGTAATGTAGCCTGTATATGCTCTTGTGAAGCAAGAAAAAGAAAGGGATGTGTATTCCTTTAAAGAGAGAGAAAGAGAGAAACCTAGATGCAGAAAAAATAGCAAATTAAGTTGGTGGTAAGGCACAGGAACAGGTAAATCATGATGTACATTTTTATAATTTTTTTATTTCTTAATTTAGCTTTCTGTTTAAAGCTTTGAGATATTTACACTTAATTTCAGATGACATTTTCATTCATTTTGTCTTTGAAATCTTCATGTTTTGCTAATGTAATGAAAAAAGAAATAATGATGTTTGCAAATGAATAATTCTACTTCACTTAAATTTCTTCAGTGGTGCAGAAAGTTGTCAAATACAAACCCATCAAAATTATTATGCCAAAAACCCTGCATTTGACAGTTATATCATGGCTTTAAAGATTTTTTCAAAAATTCTGAATGTATTTTGTGTATGTGCAAAAACCAAATTTCTCATATGCCAGATTTATTTTAGGAATACAAAACTCTTGATCTGTACTATCTGTACTATCTGAGCTAGCCATCAGTTTAAAATCCCAGATAACAGAAGCCTGATCAGTTTGAGATGGCACAAATCAACTAAATTGATAAACTGAAGTCAGCTCCACTAGAAGGAAGTGATATATCATTAAGTGATGGGTCAGACAAAAACAATCTGAATAAAAGGTGTAGTCCACTCCTAGACTGAGTTAGAAAAGCTAAACACTTTCTTAGCTCACCACTGGATTTTGTTAGTGAGTTTGTGAAGTTTGTTACATGAGTCCCTTTCTTCCCTCAGTTTTAAAAATGAATGTTATTCTTCCTGATTATTTATTAGATACTTTGAGATGAAGTGTAGAGAAAAATGAAAATTTGATAAGTGTGTTTCAAGTAATCCTTGAGCTTTGTTCCTCTTTGGCAAAAGGTGCAGAAAACCAAACCAGTTACGAATGTAAATAAGGGCGCTTTTTTATTGTTTATTATATACTTTGAGAGATCTGAAATTCAGCAAATCATTATTTTTCAGTGAGACTTCATTCCTGTAGGATATTTCCAAGCAACTATAAATTAAACTATTAGTCTATACTACTGCTAATATTTTAACTCAGTGAGCACAACTCCTTCTTTTTTGTTTTGCCTCCTTATTATACTTATCTTATTGCATAGTACGGGTTATGATCAATCATGATTCAAATATAAGTTCAGGTTGTTTTCCCAATTCTGTTGACTTCAGTCTGACAGCTGCTCCCTTGACATCTCCCCAGACTAGGCAGACCTTAGAAGTAAATAATGTCAGGCAAACTAAGAACTGTCTCTCATGCTGACAGTCATTTTTCATTCCTGAAAGATACTGTCAGTTTCTTGGATGACTGCTTGAGCTTCTTGGACTGCAGCCACAATTGTTTTATTTTTGAGAAGTTCAAGAGATAGCAGTGTGAAATGAGTGACCCTTTTCATCCTTCATCTTGAAAAAGCAGTGAAAATGACCAGTTTGCTCAATTTCAACATAAACTTAGCATATTCTCTTCCTTTCTTCAGTCAAAGTGAAAGTAAATGGAATTTTATCCCCTTAAAAGTGTTTTCAGTAACTTCATCTATTGATTTTTTTCTGGGAATCAAAATGGACAAACATGTCACCAACAGTATTGCACATGCAGTTTGCTAATGTGTTTCAGTAGTATTTCTGATCCCTTCAAATAAGTGCTATTATGAAGAATTAGAAACATAGAAGAAACAAGTTTGCTTTAACAAAGTAGCCACAGGATGTTAATGAGTAATTCCTGCATTGAAATTAGAATTTTTTCTGCTCTTACTATTTCAATGAGAATGCAGTGCCATAAGATCTATGGAATCAGTCTTGTGTACAAGAGGGTAAACCCAAAAATACCAGGAACATAAAATTCTGACTGACCCATTAGATAAAAGTTGTTCAGCAAATCTGTAAGGAAAGTAGATAAATCACTAAAAAGTATACTTTTTCTTTTCCAGTCATAAGGGAGAAAAACAGGCAGTGTGCACTTTTCTAGTGAAAATTGAATGAATGAAATGTTCAGTAGCATTCTCCATGGATGGCCTGGAAATGTAAATATAAATGAAGCACTTTCATGATGACAGTGCATCCAAAAAATCCTTTGAATTTAGGCCAAACAGCCCTAGAGAAAATGCGAAATTCCTAATGCTTGCTGCCAAAAAAAAATAAATGTGATTCCAAATTGAAACTCATGAAAACAGTTGCTTATCTGTGGTTATGCTATACATTGGAAGTGTTGTTTGATTACATGAAAACCATTTGTAGATCATGGATTTTAACCCTCAATACAAAAAAAGATAGGGTAACTGTTGATCTTCTAGCCTCAATTCATTATATTCTTTCCAAATAAATATGCAGGAAATGCACATTTTAGATTTACCAAAAAAAAGGCAAATTACATTAAATTTCATTCAACAAAAAGACATAGCAATTGGAGTGGCAATACAGCTTGTGTGCTTGTATCTTTTGCTGCTTTCTGAAATTTTCCCTTTGGTACCTTGGGCTTTATATTTTATGTCTTTGCAGATTTAAAGTATGTATAATGCAGGTATTTAACATAGAGCAGGAATTCAGAAGTCCGAATTATTCCTTGTAAAATAGTAAGTTCATTTGTACGTGTTCTTGTCGCTTCATGGAAAACCCTGATAGTAAATCCTGGGGTTTTTTTCCTCAAAGGAATATATCCAAAATGTCTCTTGAAAAACTCACATCAGAGGAAATAAGCATTCCATGCTAGTAATGGATGTTAAAGTGAATGGACAAATAGCATTAAGAAGGAAATACCGTTATATTTGGTGCGTAGCTAGCCTGAGTAATCTATACAATTATAGAAATTACAGAAATCAGGTATTCAGAAGGGGATTAGGCATGTAGAGTTAATAATGAGAGTATCTGCAATGGCATTAGTGAAGAGCATATCTGTAAGGATTATAGTATTTATTATTACAGGATGTACATTCAACACATTCTTAGTATTAGACATAAATGTGCTTCTTTGACTAAAGTATAATTGTAAAAGTCTCATTTCATTATTCTATTAAGGTTAAAATAATGGAGCAACTCGGATCTAACATTGCACTTTGAAAACGGGGTTTTTTTTTTTTGAGTTGCAGATATACTGTAATGTTGAAGGCAACAGAAATAGAATGGAGGGAAATTCCAAATACGAGAGGGAGAAATTTCAGTGATAGATGTCTTTGTCTTGGCAGCACAGAGCATCATCTTGTTTTTGGTTAATCGCTGTACAAATTTTATAGTCTATAATTATCTTTAATTATAGAGATACACAACCATTATTATGCTGAAAGGAAGATGATAGTTGTGCACAGTTAAACATCCTTCTTCTATGTCTCCTTATTTCTGGAAAAGAGTATGGGATTATAATACTCGTAGGTGTTTCTTCTGTCAGTTTTGAAGCAGTATACATAACAATTATTTCTATTACCAACTTTCACCACTCATTAAACAACTTTAAGGACTGGGAGAAATATCTTGCTTTGTGTCAGTAGCTGGCAAAGCAAAGTTGTAGAACAGCAGCAGGAAGATGAAGCTATAACTGTATTGGTGTTTCACTCTCCAAATTATCTGAGGCACTGGCTTAGTACTGCTGAGGAAGGGTGGGCCTTTGTCACCCAAAATTTATCCTGGCTGCTTCTCAGTCAGGAGTGACTGAGTAGTTTCAAGGTCAGAAAGGAAATCCTGTTGGCACTTGAGAGATCGAAACCTGGCTTTGGACAGCAAGCAGTCTGGAAAAGTGCCTGAAAAAGACTCCAAAGTGGATTTGCTGCTCCCTGAGGGAAAGAAACTTTGCTGTGCCAGTTGGACCATATTGAAACTGTTCAATGCTGTGACAGTACTTGATTACACAGCTGGAAAGGAGTTAGAGAAGAAAAAGCAGTATATCTTATTTTCAAAATTTAAGTGAGACATGGTTTTGCTTCTGAAGAAGCAGGAGTATATCATGGAGTATATTGCTCTCAGTCGAACCTGGCATAATGTAGCTCCAGATCATTCTTCTGAATACTATTTCTCAGAAAAGGCTTCTTTTTGGAGTCAGCATCCCTAAATTTATTAAACATTAGGCAAAGACACATATCAGTGATATATATAATCTGATGATGAGTTGCAGTTTGAATAAATACATTTTTTGCTGATACTTCTTTTTACTGAAGGAGGAGAAAAAGTACAGGAAAAATGAGAAGTTATAAGATATTATTATTGTATATTCTTTGTAATATCTTTGTTGTGTTTCACATTGTTTTTTGTTTGGTCTGAAAACAAGTAGTACAGTTGTAAAATCATGTGGTTCATAAAATGGCAAAAATGGAGTCACTGACTGCTCAGTTCCTTTGGTTTTAACCAGAGAACAAAAAAAAGAGTTTATGCCATTTACATAAGTAAAGTGCTTTCCCCTTACTTTCATTTTCAGATCACCAACAGCCTTCTTTGCCCATCCCACTTTGTCTTTCATTTGAAAGATTTGATCAGAAAAATATTCATGTCATCTTCCCTTTTCCAAGCAAAACTGGAACATACTAAACACCCTATGTTGATTCAAAGGAAAACTGCTGATACAATGGCAGAGATCTGGCAGCTTCCCAGTGGCTTTCTGCATCTTGTTTCCTGCTGTGTCTTGTGCAGACTAGGGAGGAGGGACTGCCCTTGTCCATGTGTAATACATGCAAAGAATGCACATCTCAGATGCACAGCCAGGCACTTGAATGATGGCAGGCCCCTACATGATCAGATTAAGGTTGTATTTAAAGGCTTGTCTTGTTGGGTTCGAATCTGCCTTCAGTGTTACCTATTGGTGCTACTCACTTGGTTCTGTGTAACACTTAGCTTCATTTTGTTAACGAAACTTTGAACTTAGGAAGTACAGGGATTAAAAAAACCTGATTCAATTAATAAATTTGAGGAAGGCGTTTCTGAGATAACTCATAAATATTCTCTTTTCTTATTATGATTGTATTATTTACTTGAGATTTTATCTGTTTTCTCCTTCAAGGGGGTCCTTTGTTTTTAAAGTGCTTTTATTAGGAGTCTTGGAGACACGCAAAGCATGGCTTCAAGCTTTCCCAACCCCTTTAAGTCAGAGATGCTTAACTGAGGTGGAGGTTTTGTAATTGGAGGAAATTTTACCTTAGTGAATTTCTAGGTTTCACTATTTTTTATGTCTGCACATAACAAAATGTGCGGACAACAAAAAGGGAAACCTAGAAATGCATTTATGATATGCTGCTTTGTGGTCATCTTATTCAAATATCTGTCCATTAGGGATGTTCATGCTACCCTAAAAGACATTTCTCAAAAACAGCTCAAAATGCAAAAAATTACCTACTTTTAGCCAAAATGGTCCTTAAGAGCACCAGCCTAGTCATTCCCATCTCTCTTAGTTTGTGAATCATGTACTTTTTCTCTTGCAACTAGTATTGGCTGTAGGTTACAGTAGCTGGTCAAATTTCCTCTCTTTGCTGAATAGGACTTTTATTTCATAGCAAAACACTATTTTTATAATGCAATTTAAAAGAATCATAATTTAGAGATATTTTTAATATTCTTAGAATCATCTTTTGAATATTAGCTGAGCCAGGTAATTGTTACCCAATATTTCTTTCTCATTTACCAGATTACTGTTCAGTTATTGTAGAGGTTTGCAAAGATTACTTTGCTATCTGAAGTGTGAATACATTTCTTGACATACAGAGAAATCCAGACATGCTTTTCCAGGAGTCAGCATAAAAGTTATATACTTAAGTATGACTATTTATGTGTTACAAGGGTATAAATGTTTTGAAATTCTAATGGTTTTTTATAGTCTCATTTGTTCTTTTTTTTTTTTGATTCCTCTTTCTTTTCACATCTATTATCAGCATGTATGATAGAGCAGCAACTTGGAAAATTGTCACTTTACGTGGGGCTCAGTCATTACAAGATCACCCAAGGCAAATTGAATCTTAAACTCTTCCAGGCAGTGAAGGAGGAATTTCCAGCAGAGGTAGAGAAAGTAGAAATTCAGTCATAACTTTATACTGTGAAAGTCTCTTTTATTTGTTCCATATTCAGGTGATGATTTCAAATTACAGTAAACTATAGCATCTACAATACTCAGAGGAGAAATGGCTTCCTTTATGAGGGAGGTCTGGAAGAGGATGACATAATTAACAGAGAAAAATGAGAAGTGAGAGAGGACTGTGTTTATTTTCTCTAAATGCATGAAGACACAAGTAAATGCCAGACCAGGAAGAATCCATTAAAATCTAGGGCTGGCAGAGAGGCAAATGGAGAAATTAGGCATGAATATGTTTTTATGGAGTATTTTAAGTATTGCATAGCCTAGCTAGAAAAGAGCTAACTTTCTGGGAAAAGGGAGAATTCTTAGCACAATGCTTGACAGCTTCTGATAGTTATGACTATGTTTGCTTGCAGCAAGAAGTTGGATCCAATGACCTCTGAATTCTCAGATATATTTTTGTTGCTAGTTTTCCTCCCTTTCTCAATATGCAACATCTTCTTTTCTGTCTTTGGATGCCTATGTACTTTTCTGAGAGAAAAGACCTTTTTTCATTTCTTTCCCTTTAGGCAGTTGGTCTTACCTAGGAGAACTGCAAAAGGAAGACTAAAAACATAAGTAAAAACAGCTGTTCTGCTGAGTGCTTTCATTGAAAATAGCAGAGTGGTTGGGACCAACTTCCAAATGTCTCTTGATTCCAGGAGGTGTTGGTAGTCAGGCTGTAGGCAAATGTGATAGTCCTCTGAGGGCTTGGACAACAGGGAATGGTTTGAAAAGGGAATATGGTGAAACCCGTAAATGAGTGAATCTCTATTCCATATAGGCACCACCCAGCGAGTATCACATTTTAATAGATTTCTTTCATTCTTCATGTTCAAGTTACATTAAGCAAAACTATTAAACTGAAGCGATTAATAGTAGGAATGGATTTAACAAGCTGATACCATCTAAAAGTCTTGAATTTCAGAAGGGGTCAGTCTTTAAGGGTTGTGCTGATAAGGTAAATCACTGTAAAAAACTATTATGGTACAGCAAATCCATTATCCATAACTGAAATACAACCCTTCCTCTTGTATAATGTACAGCAGCAATTCAATAGCACACACAAACACTGGAGAGTAAAAAGAGATTAAAATGACAGGACTCTAACCGTGTGGTCACCGCTGCAGTAAGTATGTAAAAGGGGAAAAAAAACTTTCAGATGATGAAAGAATTTTTTTCTTTACTTCTACTGGGAGAGATTAATAAGAAAAACTGAAGGAATCCTCAGAGAACCCATTGTTCACAGGGCTGAATTATTTTACAAATGCTGAAATTCAAATCCCAACTGCTAATAATTCAGTTCGGAATACACTTGAAAGAGCCTGTGATGGGATGAACTTTTACAGCTAATTTTAGGCTTCACCAATAACTCTTTTGAGAGCTGTTGAATTGTTGGAATTTGAAGTGGAAAAGGACGTTTTTGAGTGTCAGCAGTGTGTATTATGGCTATACTTGTTGGTATTTCCCTTGGAATGCTGGAATATTGGAAGCTGAGTGTAAAAGCAGATCCTATATGGAGATTTTATGTTTGGCCTTGCTCATGTTTATCAAACTTCAGCTAATTTGAAATCTGCTAAAAAAAGAGGGTCTTTAAATTCAGCAGTACCCAAGAATGACATTTTTTACTGGTTTTATCCAATTTGGGAAGGCAGAAACAAAGACCAAACAGATGTCACAAATCAAACAAAGGTCTTTCCATAGTAGTTTCTCTGTGATGGAAAAAGAAGGAAATCCTCTGTTTAGAATCTTGAAACTGGAGCGTACAGAACAGGCTTGGTGCAGAGGAAGGAGATGCCCTCTCTTCATGCTCGCAACACAAACTTCCTTTAGTCGCTTCAGTTTTCTCTCTTTCATTAGATTCAGTAGTTCTGTAATTGCCCTTCTTTTATGATGACTTTTGTGCTGGTGAAAGGTATCAATTGACAACCCTAAAGATTAAAGTCCTTTCTTGGGGATTAGTATAGACTATACAAATCCAAGGGAGTTTTTGAAATCGTCAGTGCACCTCAAGCCTCGATCGTTGAAATCTTGTTTAAAAATTGGGTAAGCTCTGTCTCCACAACCTATTCACAGAAGAGTTATTCTGTTAAAGCAGCATGCCATGATTATATTATTTTTTAAATTTTTCTAATACTACTTCACTGTGCTTGATAATTTACATTGGTTTTTTTTTGAGGGTTGAATGAAGTTTAGCTTTTGGACTTTCCCCAAATCATACTTTGTTGTGGGCTCTATTGGTTTGAACAATACAGACACACGCACATCCTTGACCCTAGTAAATTTTTGTACAACTATTCAAAGTGTTGAAACCAATGCCAATTAAAAACATGCCCCTCGTTTTTACGTAATATTTATGTATCTCTTGTATGGGTTTGCATGGTAGTCAAATTTGCATCTTATGCTGAGCTCAAACAAGAAAATTAAAAGGTACCAAATATCATTGGTAAAGCAGTGTTACAATGTAACTAATAGTGGCTGACTGGTTCATTTTAAGTAATTTTTTTTAGTTATTTTGAATGCTCACAAAGTTATAAAAAGTAATGGTTACAAAGCCAGACATGGCCCAGTATAGAAAGATTTGTGCTTAAAGATATTTTACCAGCTTTTAAGTGAAAAAAATAAGATTTTTTTTCTCTAGTTCTGAAATGTATTTTAGACTTTGAAAACAGTTTATACACAAAGTAGCACTTTCTTTTCTGCATTAGTACAGTAGCCAGAGGGAAAGACCTTGCAAATTAATAATAATATAACTGCAATATTCAGTTCCTCTACAAAAATGATAAAACAGCACAGCATAAACAGTTAGTAGGCCAAATAATCTAATAGTCCATACTCTATTTCTGAAGAAGACGTTTCTAAATAGAAAATATTTGCAGTGACTTTGTTTACCTGAACACAAACTGGAACAAGCAAATAAAAAATCAACACTAAGTTTTATTTAGAAACTATTTCACCCTTTTAGAACTGGGACAGATTGTGTTTATGCAGAAGAATAAAATCTGATTACACAGACGCAATTCTTGGGAAACAGAGGTTTTGTGGCCCCACTAAACAGTGTAAATTGCATTGAGGGATACCAGTGAATGGATGAACCAACTCTCCTGCTGCTCTACAACAGTAGATCTTTACTGATAAAAATTGCAGCTTATTTGGAACTTTTTATGGTACTCTGTATTGTGCTGGTGTCCAGCTCCAGCATTGAGATATCTCTGAAATCTGTCCTAATTAAAAATTTAGCCACACCAGAAAATTTGTCTTTGATAATAGGTTGTTGTTTTGGTTTACTTGCTTAACTATTGTTTCATTCTCTGCACCACATCAAATTTAGCCCAAGTTTCTGTGCTCAGTTTTAAGGAGCATGATGCAAGATTCACGTTAGAAAGGGAAAATATATGCCCTGAGTTTTTGAGTTTGTCCTGTGTTGCATGCTAAAAATATGATTACTTGTTTGTACCTGTTTTTACTAGAAATAAGAATAGAAGAGATACTGAATGACAAAAGAGCTAGCATTCATACTTGCTGCATTACATTTGTGATCAATTTGAAACATTTTACACTTCAAATAATATCTGAAGTTAATAAAGTATCTTAACATCATAATTCTTTTCATTTTGAAATAGCACAGTTGAGGTGCTGTGTTGCTGAGGTGCTTGATAAGAGTTTGCATATGGAATGGATATCTTTGGCTGCTAATATCCTGGCATAAAATGAACAAATATGAATGAAAATATACTTTGTTTGTATGTCTATCTATGATTAAGGTAAAAATCAAGTCCAGAATCATATGTAAGTTTCTCTGATGGAACTGCATCAAAAATTGCTTACTGAACAATATTTTTATTCAGCACATATATAACATTTAAAGAGAGCCTTTAAAAAAATTCTTGTACAGTCAATTAAGATGGCCTATGGAAGGAAAATCAGTTGTTTTATGACCTTTTGACAAATGAAAAAAAAACCACAAAACCCTACAGTTTTAAGGTAGTTTAATTGCCTATAGATTGGTGGCTATGTAAATATTTGACAATAATTTTTGAATGAAGGCAACTTCATGTTTTCCATCTTTTATCCCGTTCATGAATCCATTTCAAAGTTAAGAAAGATTATTGTAAAATCTGTATTTTCATCTCTCATATTTTAAATTATAAGCGTATTAAAGAAGTATGAAAAACTTTCAAACCCACATTAAAAAAGTCACATGTAAAGTTTGACATACTAATAAAATTTTTTGCAGATAGAGTTTATATGATACACTGTATAATGAGACCATGGCAAGAATTTTTTATTGTCCCATTTGGACTTTCTGTAACATTATTTTCTCTGACATATTTATGCAGGAGCTGGAGGCCGATCTCTTGACATTTTTATCAATATGTCAGTTCATTAAATATGTGCTGAAATTAGGGAAAAGATGGGGACATAGGAAAAAATCAGAGAGAAATAGGTGCTGAATGACTCAGACAAATTAACACCTCTAATATGTTGGAAAGGAAGTAAAAACTTCTTTTGTAGCAAGCTAAATTAAACATAAACTACTTTTTCTTCCATTCTTCACACCATATTGAACTTAAGGACATAGGCTATATGGCTGCAGAATTGACTTCTAATACTTCTCCAGTACTTACTGATTTCAGATTAGAAATATTTAACTCTTAAACTCTTAAGCTGTTCCCAAATAAGATAATATTAATTCTATGTCTCCTATTTGTTACAATTAGTCTTCAACTATCTTTGGAGAATGAGAAAAATCAAATAACTTGTCCTTATGTCTGCATGTCTTCAGTCTGCACTCAATTCTGAACAGTGACACTGGCCAGATTAGCTCACCAACTAAAGTTTATAACCTCTGTTACGTGACAAATGTCACAAATGTCACACACATGTAGGTGTGATATTAACTATTCCTACTAATTACAGAACTCTGTCTTGCTAATGATAATTCAACCTCAGATTCTAGTGATTTAATTTGTTAAGGACACGCTTTCTAACCAGAACTAGACAAATTTTCTTTGCTGGTGCAATCTGTAATTTTTAACTGATATACTTGTAGGAAGCCCTTATAGTATCTAAAAACAACAATTTTTTTATTTGAACACTTGTGTAATAGTTGTTATCACCAGATAAAATAGGCAGAAACAGTAGGGAGAGTGGTTTGTGTAGCACCCGCTTGATGCTTTTTAAATTTGTGGTGGAGGCTTGATTTAGTTGCCTAAATCTAGCCTCCAGCTGCCTTTCCAGATGGGCATGAGCCTCCCATAGATCCTGTTATATCTGCCAGACTCCTGACAATGTCTCACATAATCCTGGAGCATGACAAATAGCATTAGACGTTTATACTTAAGCAACAGATTGAGCCCTGTATGTTTAAATACCAAGAGTATATGTCATTAAGCTTTACTGAGGGACTTCAAGAGGCATTGTGGAAAAGTAAAGCATTTCTGAGCTGGGATCAGAACAGACTCAGTAGTTTAGTTCATTGTGAGTCAGGATTTAACTGTGGGCCATCAAAGGAGACATTAGTATGTGTTCCATGTGAAATTAATATTTTCTAGACTCAGGTCAAATTCAGTATTCATTTGAAATAAGGATTTTAGCCATCCCAAATAATGTGTTCTAATGATTCTATATTAAAAAAAACAAACAAACAAACCACCAGACCCAAAAAAAACCAACAAACCCCAAACAGAATGAAAATACAAAAAGCAAAAAAAGGAATATATCTCCAAAACCCACTGATATTATTTTTGGTTTCTTTGCTATTTAGAAGTTTGGCTAATTCTGCTCTGTCTCAAAGCACCCTGTGGCTTTTAAATGGATAGGATATTTACATCTACCTACTAATCTAAAGGGCTGACAGTGTTCATCTGTGCTGTTAAACCACTGCTGTGTTCTGTCTCATAGTTGGCTGCACTTCAGTAGTAAATGGAATTAGTCTATTATTACAGAGTTGTGAAGTGCCTTGAGGTCTGTCAGGATGTATAATATCTTGTGACTGCTTGCCAAATAGGTAAATACCTCAACAATTTTACACTCTTAGAAAAAGAGAAAAAAATATTAAACTATACGTTGTCATTGTCATTATTATTGTTTCCACTTTTTAACTTTAGAGGAAACAAAAAACCTGAGGAAGAAGTGTTACACTGAGAATTTTCCAGTCACCTTTTTTTAGAAATATGCAGTAGGTATTTCTACAGCAATGAAATATATTCACCTGAATTTTTTCTAGGTTTCAGCTCCTAATTTTGTTACTTCTTTTAATGTTTAGGCAGATGAGGAATTAATGCAGCATTGCATGT
The DNA here is from genome assembly GCA_014549065.1 of Cardinalis cardinalis. Taxonomy (NCBI): domain Eukaryota; kingdom Metazoa; phylum Chordata; class Aves; order Passeriformes; family Cardinalidae; genus Cardinalis; species Cardinalis cardinalis. Next base: position 11,788,214 of record JACDOX010000008.1, read on the forward strand.
GTTTGCATTGGAACTTTAGGAAATTTGGGTGTTTTTTTCACTCTTATGTAGGAATGAAATTCAACACTTTTCACAAAACTAAAGAGGAGGAAAAAATAGTCTTTCTATCTGATGTGTTTTAGTGACCTCAATAGTGATATCATCCAAGAATAATTTAGGTTGAAGGGGCCTCTGGAGGTTATTTTGTCTGGCCGCACACTTGAAACAGAACCAGCTTATTTCAGATGAAGATGCTCTTGAAGCTTGCTCAGTTAAATTCTGAACATGTCCAAAAATGTAAATTCCCCAGTTTCTCTGGGCACCAGTTTCAGTATTTCATCACTGTCAGTGTGAACGGGTTTTTCCTTATATCTAATCAGAATTTTCCTTCAAGCATCTTGTGTCTGTTGCCTCTCACCCTGGCGCTGTGTACCTCCATATAATTCTGGAGGGTCTGTCTTTACCTTCTCACTAAGTAGTTCACTATGGCAATAAGTTCCCACATTAGATTTCCTTTTTTAAGGAATAGAATTAAGCCAGTCATCTCAGCATCTTGTGGCACATTGGGTTCTCCAGTAGCCTAGGTATCTTGCTGACCCTTTGCTGAATTTACAGGAATGGTTATCCATTCTGGAATGACAGTATCTTATACTTGGAATCTCAAAATTAAAGCCCAGTATTGAAGATGTAGTTCCAAAGACATAGAACAGAGGGCAATAATCACTTGTCGTAACTTACTGACCACAAGCTCTATTGCTTAGTATGGTTTAGGTCATCTTTATAACAAGGACATATTGCTGTTATGCTTCTTTCTCTCCAGGGAGTCCTGTTGCACAGGTTGTTCTATTCTAAATGCATTTTCCTTTATTAAGTTTCATTTATGCAGTGCATGAATGCCTGCAGCATGGGAAACTCACAGGAGGAATGAGAAGTCAATATGCAGTCAGAGAGCTATTTCATTGGAATCACAAAGTGGTAAAGGATAGGTTACATAATTAGAGGGCTACTTTGGATGTGTACATGCTGCTGAGAGGATCAGGATGGGAAGGAAGAGGAGATGTGCTCTGTCCAGTTGGGAGCCTGTAGCTGCGTCTCAGGAAAGATGAGGAGCTGTTTGGGAACTTAAGAGCAAGGACCAGATCAGCAAGTGTGGCATTTTGATGGGCATCTGTTATAGACAATCTGATCAAGAAGAAAAAGTAGATCAAGCCTCTTTCTGGAGAACTAGAGAAAGTGTCAGTATCACAAGCATTAATCTTTAGTATGCACTTGAACGTCTTCTCCAAAGACACCTTTAGAGTCCAGGTCTCTTGCTGGCCAGGGAAGATGACCCAGTAGACCTGCTAGGGGAAAATAAAGAAGACATGGTCAGACTTGTGGAGTCTTGGGGGAGCAGTAACCATGGAATTCTGGGTGTTTTAAGTTCTGGTAGCTTACCATGCTTGAATTGCGTGACACACTGAGAAAACATGTTAACATGCTGTAGGTTGGTACTAGGAGTTTGCATTGGGAACTTGATGACCCTGTATGTGAGTGCTGGAGATTGGTGTAGTTTGTGGTCTGCTTGAGTCTTGATTGCCACTCTTTTTTAATATGAACTTTTTCGTGGGGTTTTATGGTGGGTTTTTCTTGGTTGGTTTTTTGCTTTGTGTTTGTTTTGTTTTTAACAAAAAGGTATATCAGATAAATGCGGACTGAGGTATTTTGGGAAGGCTAGCCCCAAATAATTCATATTGAAGTGTTCTCACAAATTGCTTTGGAACTCCATTATTTATGCAGAGGGGAGAAGGAATCCTCCCCTCACCCAAGCCTTTAAGGGAATATCCCTGTATTTTCTCCAAGGTGGATGATTGAGAAACACCTATTACATTTTGGTAGTTCTTCATGAACAAAAAAAAGGAACAGAAATATCAGGATTTTAAATTTCTTTTCAAGACAAACCAATGTCAGAGAGGCAGCATAACAAATAAAAGCAAATTACAGACAGAATGACTTAAAAATAGCGTGTAAAAGGTTAATTTTTTAACAGTAGCAGTAAGGGCCTTTTTATTCCTTGGGCTCTTATTTTATACTAGATATCTGACAGTTTTGAAATGAACTTTCTTCTTTACTGAATGATCTGAAAAAACAATTGGCTTGGCAAAGCAGGCTGACAAAATACTATAGTGTCATCATTACAATGCCAGAATATTAGAAAATAATCACAGATTGTTTTCCATTGTAAAATAAAAGATAAAGATGAAATTGGATTAATGTTGCTTCTAATGATGTACATTATAGTCATTGCAATATATAGTAATTGCAATTTTTATGGTATTTGGCTTTCGAACAACAATTTAATTTATTTGAAGAATTTACTATGAACTTGTATAAAGTATTTCTTAAGTTCAGGCCCTAGCAGAGGGAATTCCTATGAACTGCCAAAGTAAGACTTGCATTAAGGTTCACAGAGTTTTAAGTACCTTCTGTCATGTAATTGTAGAAAAAAATCCCTCATTTCAGGGCTTGTGGTTTCTTCTGGGAACGCATTGATGAGGAATTATTTGAATAACAGTGAAACTAAACAGAAAACGAAGCAATGAATATGCTCAGGGGTAACAGAAGTTTGGCTTCTGATACTAAGAATGCCTAATCCTTTTTACCTTGCTGGCATCTATGAAACAAACATAAAAAATTACAAAATAAAAACAAATGTATTGCTCAAACTGGTAGAGAAACTCCAGTAGAATGGCAGTGGGAATTATTAAATTTTCAGTCATATTCCAAAATGTATGTAACTTACCAGAAAATAAGTAAACAGGCTTCTCTACAGCCCAGAAATTATGATTCATGGTAGTAGCAAGGCTAAGCTGTAATACAGTCTAAAAAGAGAGGACAGCACCAGGTGTGTTTGAATAAATAGATTCCAGGTGGTATAATCTCTAAATATTGGATGCCACATGGAAGATAAATTTTTCATGAGCCACATCCCAGTATACAAGATAATATAAGAGATGAAACATTTGCACCAAGGTTAAAAATACTCAAAAATAAGTGAAATGTCAAGTATATTTCTAGCTGTTATTTCAGTTAGCAAAAGTCATTTCAAAATCTCTTGACAAACATAAAGAAAAACGTATGTGTGAATTTTGAATAGGTCCCTTCTTTCCCAATTCCGATTTAAAATCTCGAGAACTGCTGGTTATGAAAAGATTTCAATAGCGCATGCACTATGGGTCACAGTTTAGCTGGAAACCTGAAATAATTGCAAAAACCCTAAAGACACTGCTAGCTACGAAGCCCACAAGTGTCATCACTGGTTTGTCATAACATATGTACATTTTTGATTAAACATGCCTGTTGAATTCTGTATATGCATTTTGTATCGATTTTGTTCCCCCCTGATTTGGAAATGACTAGGTACACAGTGTCTTTTCAGAGGGACAATTTGCATGAAATAAATAATTTTGAATGTCTGCAAATTCTTTTTTTTTCCTCTAAATTTGGACTTTGATTATGTTCTAAGCTGGCAATAACCCTACTGAGGGAAAGCTAGAGTGGGATCATGTTCCATTCTCTCAATCTTCTTGCTAAACCATATGAACTTCAGATTCCCTATAGGTCTGAAAAGTGTCTTTCTGTCACCACTCTGGTTTCACTTGTAGAAATCTATTTTGTATTTATTTCAGTAAATCGCACAACGATATGTTGAGATGCCTTTTTTTGCAGTTCTTCAGTGCAAAGCATCTTGAGAAATGTGAACTGGTCATCTCAGCAGTCTCTCATAACTCCTGGTGGTAGCAACAGTTGCAATGCACCAGAGAGAAAACAGAACACAGGATTTCTCCTGCTCCTTCAAATAAATAACTACATGTAACTTTTGCTTTGGTAGCCCAAAAGTAACCATGGTGTTATCTGCTGTGCTGGCATGATTACAGAAAAATGTTTAGGAAAGAAAGAGGCAGCTGAGAGTGTGGGAGCGTCTTACTGGAGACATGCTCATGGAACCATGCACCACATGGGGTAGCACCAGCCTTGAAGGGCTGTGGCTGCAGCAAGGATGCTAAGAGCTGCAGGAAAACCTGAAGGAGCAGAGAACATCTGAGAAAAGGGGCAAAGAGAAAAGTGTGGGAGAGTAAAGCAGGAAGAACAACAAAGCATTTGAGGGGAACTTCTGTGTACATGACACTGACATCCAATCATGCTAAATTGTGTTATTTTTCTTCCCCATGCCTCACTTGCTTTACTGCATTGATTATTAGTAAATTAAGCCAAGTAGAAATTCCCCAATTTTAGATTGTTTGTTGCACATACACATAAGGCTGAAAAATGATTTTGTAATACATAGCAACCAACAATGACTGAAAACCTGAAGAGCTTAATTTCTAAAACTAAGCCTGATGTTAGGCACCAGTTGTTTTCTTAGAATACCTGTATTTTAGCTTTTCAGCCTGGGACAGCAAATATTTGCAACCAGCCATATTTCTGGTAAAGTATTAGATTGTTTCTACTACATCCCTCATACTCTTAAATACTCTTTCACATAATTGGCTTTTCATGTGAAGGATAAGCAGGAGGTGGTGCTGACATTATTCCCTTGAGAGTTAATATAGTCCTAAGCATTTGCTTAGTTTGAAAATAATTAGAAATTAAGAAAAAACATTTCCAAAAGCAAATGTAAATGTTTTTGCTACATTTTCACTCTCAGTATGCATTTAAATAAAACACACTTCCCCCGTATACACCCACATACAGAAACTATAGGAACACCCTTCTGAATTCTTGCTCTCTGCACTGCAAATGTCCCTTCATCCTTAAATTTTATATTTAGTTATATAGTTAAAACCAGTTAGGACTGCTGGTTTTAATAGTTTGATAGTTTTTAAAACTGCTGGTTTTAATATGCCACTCAGATGAGTAATTATGTTCCCGTGTATTTTGAGGCTCGTTGCCCTAGGGCTTTCTTTCTTTGTGGAGTTCAGTGGTCATAGATCATTTAAACAAATCAATTTTTAGTAGAGTTTTGAGGGAAGTGATCTGTTGATATGTCTTTCAAAGTCAAAGGAAAGACATGCCCCACCCACGACACACCCTCAGCTTCTGGAAAAATGTTTCAAGATTTGCATTCTTCCTTCAATGTGATTTAAGATCTATGAGATCAGCCATCTGGAATGATGAAACTTGGTGATGATGTTTTCTTTATCCCAGTGAACATATTCTGTAGAAGTACCCTATGAATGCATTTATGGAATCCAAATATCATTGTATTCATTAAAAAAAAAACAAAACCAAAAACCAACAACCAACCAACCAAAAAAAAAAAAACCAAAACCAAAAATAAAAACCAATAAACCAAAGAAAACCAAACCCAGACCCCAAAAATCCCATGAACATCATGGAATGGTTTGGTTTGGGAGGGACCTTAAAGATTATTTAGTAAGGATGATGTTTAGAAGGTAAAGAGGAGCGCATATGTGCTCCTCAAAACAGAAACAAACAGTTTAGAGTCAGCAAGATAAAATACTATTGTACCTTCCCTTGGTGTATTCTAGGGTAGCGTTAATTTTCCTAACAGATAGTTGGATAGATAAAAAAATACAAAAAAAATACATTTTTTTCCTCTCCCTTAAGCTATTTTCTTTGATTTTAAACAAAAATGTATAAGAAATCTCCCTTATTTCAAACTCATAGCCTGTGCTTTCTATGAAAAATGCATACCTATTGCCTCTAAATTTAATTTCCTCTACGTAATTGCACACAAACTATCACTTTACTTCAAGTTTTCTTCATGCTTTTACCATAGGATATAAAATATGAGTTTGAAGTGGTGAAAATCTTACTGCCTCCTATGCTGTCACTACTGTTTTTACTACCACTTTCTCTGACATTTCAGTACCAATCTTCTCTGTGATGTTAGGCGTGACAGAAACTCTAGTGAGCAAAAGTCAACAGAAATCCTTGGGTTGTGTGGAGTAAGTGGGAAGTTAAAATATTCCAGCCGTGAAAAACCTGTGATTCTGGTATTTCTTTCACGGAACATCATCTCTACTGTTCTTCTGTTGTTCAGCCTGGAAATCTAAGCACTATGGAAGATGGTATGTTGTGTAAGAACTCAAAGTGTGAGGTGTGTATTGGAATGGTGTGAAAAACGGGTCACAAAATTTCAAGCTGAAATAAACGAGATGCTGTCCAAGGAGAAGTCTGGCCAGCCTGCCAAGAGGCATGCTAAATGGGAATGTGTTATAGAATATGACTTAGAGATGCAAAGTGCCTTTTAAACTTAGCAGATTGTGCAAAGCATATCCAGAAATAGATTCTCTGTTGTTGATAAAAATCTTTTCTCTCTCTTGTGTTTGATCCAATTGTTTTAAAAAAATAATTTCTATCATAGATCCTGAAATATATATAAAAGCATATTAAAAATATATTATTTAATTTTTTCCCCCACTAAATGTACAGGTGTACCATAATTTGGTATTGATGATTGGTTTGCTTTCTTTATACCCAATTACTGTCTTTCCCACTGGATCTCTTCTAGTCTATTATCTGAAAGTTATTTTGATAATAATAAACTCTATAAATACAGCTTTGAAGAGAGTTAAATTCTTATTTTAGCTACAGGTTAGCCACTGTGGAGAACACAGCAATAATAAGAGTGTTTTCTTACTGCTTCTTTTTCAGTTAAAGGGTATATATATATCATAAATTTATCAAGCTGAATGGGCACTGATTAGCTGCACCTTATAGGCCTTGTACTGCTAGTAGCTAGAGAGGATTTTCCCTGGAGATAACTTTGTAGAGAAAAAGGATCTGAGGTCTGTTTGGACATTGACCCTGAAATTCCTGCATGAGTGATTCTTTATTTTGCTAAAGGTTTTGTTTTCCTTTTGGGAAAAAAGTCCCAACCACATAGTAGTATATCAGGTAAAACCAAAATTCTAATCAGAGATTCATTGCATATGTTGCAGATGTGTGATTCGGGAGGGATTCAGCAATCCAGCTGAAATGGGCAGCAAGTGTTCAGAATATGGCAGCTGTGTCATTTCCTGCTGCTTAATCTGTTCATTTTAGTGTCAAAAGGAATTACAAGATAGACCAATCACCTGAGTGACGTTAAGAAAATCTGCTCTTTTCATTGCTCTGCCTGATGTTTTAGCAGGTGAATTGTGCCAAATATTATTACACTGGCTAGAGCAAGCATTAGGGTCATGGGAGGGTCAAGTTTTCCTTCTTTGACTGGAAGTGTAACACTGCTTTCAGAACCCTCCAAATGGCCTAACACCTCCCTCTCTTATCTCTTACTAAAAAGCATATTTGACAGAAAATGCAATCTCTGCTTCTTTCTCAAAGGGCACACTGGAGGTGCAATGGAATACAGGCCCATCATCCTGCTGAATTACTCTGTTTGGGAAGGTAGTGATAATGTCTCTAAGTGGCTTCAATAATCTACTTCTTTCTTCTCACTTTCCCTGGGAAAACCATTTGAGATTATTCTGCTCTGGAAGAGAGCAGAAACAGCTAGGGCTGGAAATAGCTCTAAAGGATTGGAGTCTAATTGCATAAATCCTATAGAAGAAAAATACCTTTTGATCTTTTAAGCTTTACTGAATCTCAAAACTAGATGGCAGCTCAAGTGTATCTTGACTTTAGGACTTTGTTTACATTTGAAATAATTGTAGAAGATGGGTCTGTGAGAGAAAGATGTCGATGAGAAAATTCTCATAAAGATAAAGGTTATACTTGGTCTAATTGCTTAATTTTAGATAATTTTTGGCAGTATAATAACAAGTGGCATATGGTTAAATGATAATTTTAAAAAAAATTATCTCTAGTTTACCCAAAAAGGGAAAGATTTGTGAAAAGATAAGCAAAGACCTTAAACATCCAGCTTAAATATATAACAAAGCTAACTAACTTTTACTGCTTTACCATACCTGCTCTTGGTCAAATCACTGAGCCTTCTTCCTCCATTTTTCTATATATCTTACTGCTTAAGGATGTCAGTTTTCATACATTAGCCCAGATAATCACTGCCAGTGATAACTTCTGAGATTACCTATTGTTTCACTTAGACACGCACGTAAGAAATGATGTATTTGCAGTTTGTGTAGAGTCACACACAGGTCAACAGAAAGCTGGCTAGTCAGCACAGGTTTAATTGATGAAGATATAACATCATGTACTTGATATTCTCAGTTGCCAAACTGCGTTCAGAAGCCCAAATTGGACATACCCTGCCTCAAAATTTAGATATGGGAGATGCTTGTGAAGAAATTTGTGTGGTTCCATTTCTTGGAGGCAGAAGTGATTTTAGAGAAGTAGCAAGATTTAAGGATGAATTTCAAACAAAAATACAGAAATTTTGATAAATACGTCACCAGAAAAATTTAAATTTTGGTCTCCATAAGTATTTGAAAAAGATAATTTGCACTACAAAGTCCCTTCTGTCTGAGGTATATAAAATGTTACAACATAGATACCATGGATCTGTTTCTAAACTCTTAAGAGTCCTCTAATTATGAGCTATTATATTCAACCTATTCATTTATTGAATCATATATTGAAATAAAGTATAGATTTCTATATTTTCTAATTGTCACTTTCCTTTTGAAAAAAAAAAACTTATGTTCAATAAATGTTCCATCTCCATACATATATTTTAATAATGCTGCGATTGCTACTTTTAGTTACGTTACAGGTATTTGTTTCTACAATAAAACATAATCTAAGAAACTTTTTAAATATTGTTAGTAAAATCCTTTTAGATATTTCTTATCTTTTTGTGTCTTTCTAATAATTTCTGATCTCCCTTTCATCAATGTGTGCCATCTTTAGCACTACAGTTTCGACTCTGTCTACTGTAATATGTCATCTTTCTTGTATTTATCAAAATGGAAAATTGTCAAGAAATTGGTAGTTCTCACTCTTTCAAAGTGGTGTTATGCTCTCTATGTGGAGTCTAGCTCAGAGATGGAAAATAAATCTTCAATTTCTCTGCTATTCTTAGAAAGTTTTCTTCTTAAGTATGACAGCAGGAACTTTTGCAACTAATGTTTTGAAATATATTAAGATGTTATTAGTTATGATGCCATGATATATATACATGTTATCCACCAGAAATTAGTAAATAATGCTATCTGGAGTTAAAAATGAAAGTTAAAAATAGGCGAAATATGCATGGTAAAAAAAATCCATGCGTGGAAATGCAGTAAAATGTTCTTAACTTGTTCTATGAAACTTCTCTCTTTTCAAGTGTATTTAGTTTTCCAGGATAAAACAGTGGCTGGTGTAGTGGATAAAGGTAGCTGCTCCTTGCTGTAAGCTAAAAATATGTGTTATTGTATGGTCATTCAAATACAGTGAAAGAAAAGCAACTTTTACTTTCCAGAGAGTACCTTGATAGGATAGCCCATCAGCAAGAACTGGGCTGTACCTGACAGGGACACAGGACATGTTCATGGTGGCTAAGGAGGCCCTCTTCTTCATAGCTGGCATTCAGTTATGAGTGGCAGTGTGTCTGATGCTGAAAAACATGGCCTGACATGCTACCTTTGTCACTCTTGTTCTAATTTTTCTCTGTGGTAATATGACTGTTAAAAGAAGGAGGGTTTTCTAAGTATAATGAAAATACTCTCTGGTTAGTCGTTAGAAGATCTTTTCTGTGATAGAAGCTGATAGTTTCCTATTGAATGCATCCCATAAATGAAAGCAACACGTTACTTTAAATAGCACATGAATCTGCTTAGAAAATACAAATAAGAGAATGATATCAACAGAGTACCTCTTGTGCCTTCTACCCGAAACTGTTTGCTTTGTAGTAATGTTTAAAGGTTGCTCAATACTGCACACTGTTAACAATGATACAGTACCAGGGCCTGTGGCCTGTTATCAGACCTTATCACAGTACAAAGAGAGTTTGTGCTTTGCCTGAAGGTCTTGCAAGCTGAACTACTTGCTTTCTTCTATGTTTCAGTGAATGTGCTAAACAACAGTGTACGCTAGGGAAAAAAATGCTCTCTTCCTGGTCTTGATGGCTAATCTGATAGAAATTAAAGATGAGAATCATTGTATTGGATTTGAGTGGCAACTTTTGAGGTTGGAGAGTACATGGGCAGCTTCAGTAAGAAGCTGCTAAAACCTTTAGAGCCACTGACTAAAGCTGAGCCCATCAGCAATAGTAATAGTACCCCTGTGATACCTTATTCAAAAATAGGGAGAGAAATCCCTTTTGCAGAGCAGCAGCCAGAGTGAGACTATGTGAGAAAAACAGCCCTGCAGGCACCAAGGTCAGTGCAGAAAGAGAGGCAGGAGGTGTTCCAGAGCAGAGATTAGCCTGCAGCCTGTGGAGCAGCCCATGGGGGTCCATGGTGAGGCCAATATCTGCCTTCAGCCCATGGAGGAGCCCATGCTAGAAGAGGTGGATGTCCAAAGGAGGCTGTTACGCCATGGGAAGCTCACACTTCAGTGCAGTCTCGTGGCAGGACCTGTGGGTTTGTGGGAGGGGAGACCCACACTGGAGCAGGCTCCTGCAGGATTTGTGACTCCACAGGGAACTCAGGCTGGAGCAGCCTGGTCCTGAAGGACTGCTCCCTGGGGAGGAAAGCCATGTTAGAGCAGTTCATGAACTGCAGCCTGTGGGAATGAGTCATGTTGGAGAAGTTCATGGAGAATTGCATCCAATGGGATGTACCCCATCCTGAAGCAGGGGAAGAGTGTGAGTCCTCCCTCTGAGGAGGATGGATGAGGGGAGATGTGACGGAGTGACTGTAATCCCCCTTCTCTGTGCCATTGTCATGGGAAGATGGAGAGAAAATTGTGGGAATGAGACTGAGCCCAGGAACAAGCAGGGAGCGAGAGGAAGTTGTTGAAGGTTTAGTTTTTATTTCTCATTATCCTGCAGTGACTTCATTGGCAATAAATTAAATTAATAAATTAAATTTATTCTCTGAGGTGAGTCTGTCTTTCCTGTGATGTTAATTGTGAGTGATCTGCCCTGCCCTTAGCTTGACTTATGAGTCTTTTCTTGTATTTACTGTCCCCTGTCTAGGTGAGGAAGGGGAGTGATGGAAAAGCTTGTTGAGCAACTGTCATGCAGTCAGGGTCACCTCACCACTGTCATTTAGAATTTAAAAATAGGTAAAGATGATGAGACCACCTTGACGCCAGTGTTTTCCTATTATTGTATGTAGGTGTGGAATTTCAAGGTTACTTTAAAGAATTAATGGGTTGTAGTTATTTCGCACATGCACTTTAACTCATCACACTAGAGGACACTTTGGTGATGAAGGGATGACCCCTCAAAATAAATCATATCTAGGAGGCTATATCAAACACCAAAATGTGAGTTTCCACAAGTTGCTGCTCTAAACAGCAATTGAAATACTTCAGGGACTCATATCTGACAACCCAATGTTCAAGAAAGATGATGAATGAAAAGGTGGATAATTGCAAGGAAAATATCTGACTGTTTCATTTGGCTACATTCTAACTAGAGTTATTTGGAAGGGTTGATTTTATTTTGCTTTCCAAAGGACCATGTAGGAGGCAAGGAGCAAGTGCAGGAGGCAGCTCAGTAAAAGAATGCCTGTTTTGATCTGTGATACTGACTAGACTATGTATTTTACCAAGAAAAATGGCTATACTAGCTGTGTAACACAGCAATTGTTAGCTTTGCTGAAAGTTGATTTTGGATTCAGATTTGATTTAGATTTTTACAGCCAGTATGATTTGTGTCTTCTGGATATGCTTGGAGGTCTGGGCTTCCTTAAAATAACACCACTATATACAAATATGAATTCACATAACTCTTTACTTGCCCATTCGAAAATGGATTGAGTCATTCAGAATCTGAGCTAGTACCTTTGTCTAGCATAGTAAATTGTATTATCTGAGGAGGGATTGAGTGTGAACATTCCTATTATGTATTTTGCTATTTAGAGGCCAGTGTTGTTGCTCTTGGATTGGGAGAACCCTTTGAAATGATGCTGGTTTTGCTCTGTGTTATATTTTGTCCTTTGAATAGCATTATTCTGAGATAAACTCATGTGAGCCTCCAGCTGTTTCCTGGGACAGAAACTTTTGCAGGGACGGTTCAGTGCTTTGGATAGGTTTCCCCTGAATAGTTTTGAAAGGTAATGTTACTGCTCTTCATTACTGGGGATGTCTCACTGCTTTCATTACTTGTAGAAGAAGCTGTGTTTCTTTCCTCTTGTAATGCTGTCAAATACTTAGCAGAGATATTACTGAAAATAAATCAATAGCAATAGTGCACTAATGCAAGTGCTCCTCTTTCATGAGAAATGGAGAACAGCAAGGTTAGCAGGGAAGGATAAAGGCAGCCATACCTCATACATATCTCTATGGATTTTGTACACAAACTCTGCATTTAATGTTTTGGCCCATTTGTTGTTATAATTGGACTAATGGAGCCTAAGATAAAATAAAGCTGAAATCCATTAAGAAATCCTGAATTTCTTACACCATTTTCAGAGAGTGATGAAGTGAAACCATTACTTAAAAGCTCTATTTTTTTTTTAGGGGACAAGGTTGTTAAAAGAAATGTATACTTTTCAGAATTAATAGTATAATTTCATTAGAAATTAGGGGCCTTTTGTAAGAGAGTAGAGTAACAGAAAAGAAGAGAGAGGACAAAATCTGCACTGCTGATGATTCCAAATTTCACTTTCTGTCTGAGACTGCTGAAAATTATGTATAGTCAAATAAAAATTACCATTTAAATAAGATTTTAAACACCAGAAAATGATGTGCAAAAAGGAACAGAAGGATATGAGAAGGTCCTCGAACCCATCTTTGGACATTTCTGTGTCCTTGTCCTCCAGAAGACAACATCTGCAGTGTACGCTTCCTGAAACATAATCTAACTGAATTTTACGACATCACTAATCCATTAGTGATGTGTTCTAATGCTTGCTTGTAGAAATTACCCTAAAATGTGTTGTCTTTGTGATAATTACATAATATTTCTTTTTGAGCTACCCAGAATGCTTAATGGAGGGTAGTTTAATCGTTTTACAGTGGTCTTTTACATCCCTCAGTTGTGTCTTCTCTAAACTGAATAACAGCTATTTCTTTCATTTGCTGTCACATTTGTTTCATTTGCTGTCACAAAGTACAGATTCAAGACCACTGTTTGCTGTCTAGAAGTGTGACTTCCCATGACAGAGATAATTTTGAATTGAAACTTTTCCAGGGCAGAGTAGACTAAAAATACAATTTCCTTTGCCTCACAGACAATTTCTAGTCTAAGCTTTAAGGTTTCATAATTACTTTTTTCATTAAGCCTGCTTATTCTGACTTGAGGTCACTTTCTGACCAGCAATATTCCATTTTCCACTGATCTTTACAGGTCAGTAAGTTCGGTTGCAATTATTTAACCATAGGAAATCCAATTTTTTTGTCTGTTGGTACATCTGGATAAGATTAGGTTTTATGCTCAGAAATGTGATGAAAGTCTCAATAGTTCTTCTACATGTGAGATTTTCAGCTTACTATCCATGAAGTATTTCAGTTAGCAGGAACTATTTTGCTTCAAGGGGCACATTGCTGCTGTGAATGCTGGCTCTGTGCTGAGCCTTTCGGCGCAGTCTGTAAGGCAGATTGTCTTACAGCACTTCATTTGAAACACCTTCGCTCACTGACTTACAGATGTTTTTCCTTGAACGTGCTGAGAGTATCAACCTGCCTGTGGCTTTTTATAACATGGTTTTTTTTTGGTTGTCTTGATCTCATCATTGTCTTTCATGTAGCGTGTCAGTGAATGGGTATGAAGTTCAAGTTCTTTCTTTGAAACCCAGTGACTCTTAGTCTCCTCAAATAACACTAAGAAGAAAAATAAGGCCTGTCTGTAATTAAACTTACTAGCCTCCTATACTAGAAACATTAGATTTTGCTTTACTCTTTATGTTTGTGGACTCTCATATGCATAATTTAGGTCCCCTTCATATCAACTATAAACAACAGCAGAGATTCTCAGTTTTAGGATAAGGTTGCTCATTCATTTTGCTTTGTCTGTGTTTGTGAATGGATTATTCTCCCAGTGTCGCATTTTAAGGATTTATCAAACATATGTGGAATTTGGTAAATGAAATAAATTTTGATAATTTATTTCTTTTATAATTTTCAAAGTTGGAACATGAGTTTTGCAACATTTTATATTTTCCTAATGTTATTCACTCGTAGCGACTTCCTGGAAAAGAAACACTACAAAATGAGGTAGTTGGATTTGCCACATTTAGATAAAATTAATTTTCATTTCCAGATTGATTTGGTTTTTTTCATGTTAGTTGTTTTGTTAGTTCAAACAGATCCATACACATAGATTAATACCTAAAGCCATCACTGAATCATAGTTATGATTTTTGTATTTTTTTACACATGCATTGATGTAAATAAGAGGCATTATGTGTTTACAACTTGTAAAAGTCCAGATGGTTTTCATGCTAAGGACCCTGAGTACCCATATGTGGCTCAATAAACAAATGTGTGTTGATTTTCAATGCTTCCACACAACAAACATTCCTACTGACTTGAAGAAAAGACCAAGATGCCAACCAGAACTTCTAGAATACCTGCTACCTTTGTTTGTTTACTGTTTTAAGTGTTTTAAAACTGTGCATACAAAAAAAACTAGAGATCTATCATAGTACTAAAATTGACATATTTTCCTTTTTCACTTCTCAAGTTCTTGCAGAATTGTATTCAATTTTTTAAAATGGCAAGAGAACTAAAATAGCTTGCTGTTCTGTTAGAGAAACTAATTATAGTGCTTGCAGGTGAGAAGAGAGGCAGTAGGTCATGTCTTTACTAAAGCATATCTAATTAAGTAATGTGGATAAAGCTTTCCCTTCTCACAATATGTCACATTTTTGATAAAATTCTGACAGCTGATTGGGCTAGAGTTAAAGAGTAAGTTTCGGGTCAACCAGAGCACTCAGATGTTGCTTTCCCATTGAAGCCACACTCAACCAAGGCAACAGGAGCCAGTTTTAATGAGGCTGGAACTGTCTCTGAAGGAGACAGATCATGAATTAGTCATACAAGAAGGAGGAGACATAAAGGTACATACAGAGGATATAAAGCAGTTTTGGCAACAAAGAAAGGTGATTTCCTACTGATGGCCCTCACAAATCCTTCAAAATGAAAGTAACAGATGGCAGAGTCATTGTCACTATGTTGTGACGACATTTCTTTAGAAGCTGATTATTGTCAAGGATATCCCTCTGATCAAGAAACAGAGAAGAGCTTTTCTGAATTTTGGTTGACAACTCCTATTTATTCTTGTGCATGGTAGACTGCTTCAAATGGTGTCAAAGTTTGTCTCATCCCATAACTGTGATGTCCATTTTGTGTTTACAGCTACATGAGCAAATGATGATGTCAAAGTAGTGAATTTTGATGGAAAATCTGAAGCCTGATTTAATGGTAATTAAAATTAAACTTTGAAAGAAAATCTATTCATAAAAACTGGCTTATCAGTGAAGGGGCTTACATTTCTGTGATTTCTTTCCTACTACATATTCTGGAGTGTGTTGCCTAACGTTAGTAAGTTTATCCTCGTAAGGAAGTTATGATTTAATAAAATACGGTTGTATCTGTTTACTTAGAAATAACTGAGGCAAAACTTGAGTTGACAGGCCTTAACAGTTATATATTTATTTTATTTTATTTTTTATGATTAATTTTTTATTACATTATAACTACTAGTCTCTTAGACCTTTTGAAAACCCAGTATTTAGAGCAGATATATTGAGTAACTGAATTATATTGATGTTGCTCCGTAATGTTCAACCATCCAAACTGAGCAAAATTCTTGCAGAAGCAAATTACAGTTTTAGTATGGAGAAGACTTGAGGAAACTGAGATGCCCTGTAATGAAGTCACTTGCTTAAGGTTGCATGAGTAGTCCAAAACGGAGATTTAGGGGTGAACCACAAGCACAAGACCATCCTTCCTCCTTCTAAGTAATGGATATGAGTAGAAATATTTCTGTCTTGTTGGTAGTTTTAGATAAGAAAATGGAATTGTTACAAATACACTTACTGATTTTTTTCAGAAAGCTGAGAAAATGTAAATCTTGATATTCTTTTCCTGCATGCGCTGTCATTATAAAAGTTATGCTAGTTAGAGTTTTTTAGCTAATTTATTAATCTGATGCATCATAAATGAAATAACTCAGTAGTTTTATTCGCTATAGGCAGAAATACTTGTGTTATTCTCAACTTTTCCAGTACAGCTAATACTTGCAATTCTGCAAATCTTAACTGCTGTGAGTGGTTCCAGCTAAGTCAATTAGTTTAATGAAGCTAACTTAGAGTAATAGGAACTAAGTCACCGCTGAAAAATAAGCTACAAGAAACTATGTTCTTTGTGATAATTTATGCAAAAACCCACTTTTGATTCTAGGATACAGTGGCAAAATATTCCAGTAATTAAACATGTCAGAACATACATTAAACTGTTTCAAGAACTGCTTCCTGGCATAAGATAGCGTTTTATTCTTTAGATGTTATTTGAGTATGCAGAACATTACAGTCTGTGCTCAACTGAATTAACACAACTGAACATTCTCACAATTTAAACCTTAAAACCCTGAATCAGATCTTAAAAGCCTCCATTCTCTAATCTTCTGAATTTTGTGATTGTTTTGGTTGTTTGGCTGTTTGGTTTTGGAGGGGGAATTCTTTGTAAGGATTTGGTATTTTTTATTTGTCATCTTTTTATACATGCAGCATTAAAATCTGGTTACTGAGAAAAACATGAAAATTACAATTTTGCAAAACAGATTTATTCTTGGAGTAGTGTTTTAAAGATAAACCCAGCATAACAAAATATGCTAAAACAATAAGACTTGTCAGCATTACTAATGATGTAAAGCTCTTTTCAAATAATCTTCCTTCTCCAAAATGATTGGTGAATTTGGTCATTATATCTAATTAATTTTCATTTTAATGAAAGACAAATGATATATTAGCATTTGTGAGCTTTTCTGGGTCAGTGTTAGTTTTAAGAAAGCAATCTCAAAGCAGTTTTCTAATAAAATTTGTGTAGACTGAAAGCACAGAGATGGCATGAACCAGTTTCTTAGGGGCTCAGGGCTCCAAGGCTGCAGACCACCCTAAGAAAAGGACTTTTTCCAGTCCATACTACTGTTCTATTTTACTTAAAAAATATTAGAATGTCTTGACTTTTCTTCTGGCTACCAACATGTGTCCACAGAGATAAACCCCTTCCTTTTCTAAGAGAAATATATACCCATCAAAAAACCCCAGGATACATGATCGTATTTATTTATCCAGATTGTGATGTCTTTTTCTGTTGATCATGTTTTAGTGGTGGGATCAGTGAGCTGTGAAGCTGTATATTTCTGAGTTTTCCTCTGACTAGCAAAGAGTCAAGAGGATGATCATTTCCTTTCTGCTTGGACCAATTTTCTTTACAACTGAACAGAGACTTTTAATTGTTTGGCAGGAAACCAACATGTTTACTGAAAGAAAGTAAACTTCCTCAGACTTTTCAGAGCTTCTCTCTAATGTTTTTTTTCAATGCCTGATTATTTTATGCTTTTGTGAATATACTAATTTAACATCAAAATCCAAATAACAAGGGAAGAGCTCAGAAACAGGAGTACCTGCTAGTACTTACTACTTCTCTTATAGTCAGGACAATATTCTGAGTATTCCTCAACTATTTCTTCAGAGTCTTATTCACAAAAAACCCCACTAGTTAATTCAATTGCGAATCTTCTATATACTTTTGAAGTTTCCTATTGATTTAATCTTTTTTACTTGATTATCAAATGTATAAATCTATAATTATTCCAAATAGAAAAATAAAACATTTTTATTTGACATATTGAACATCTACTAATAAAGACGATTTATATGCTCAAATGAAAAGAATTAAAATAAATGCATTGGCCTGGTTTGACACCAAGCTTGTAAGCTATAATGATGATTATATTTCATGTTCTGGTGATGGAATTCAATGATTTAGGGGCTCTGAGTATCTAAAAATAATTAAGAAAAAATCACGTTGGAAAGACTAACATTTCAATAACAATCAATACCCTTATGACATCAGAAAAATACAGATGTTTAGACAGTATGCCGGATTCTGAGTGGATGTAGCAGTTTTTTGTAAGCCAAACTAGGCAAGTTTCTGAAGATAGTAAATCTGCTCTCTGAAGCAGTTATTGAAATAGAGCTGCACTGAGTTATGCTCCCCCAGGACTTGCCTATACAAAATTTATTCTACTCAAGTAAAGTTGCCTTTACAACCCTCACCATTTGAAGTTGCAGATAATGCAGTACTTTAAGTGCAAACGAGTTTCTGTGTATTCTGCAAGGTTCTTATTCTTAGTATCAGTGAAGTGTGAACATAGGCTTGTGACTTTTATATCATATTTCTGAAGTAACTTATTAAAACTGACTCTTATGTTTTAGAGATGACTGTTAAAGTGAACAAATTCATTGAGATGAATGGAGAAAACATGTTTTTCCTGAAGCATCTTTGCCATCTTTTCAGGCCATTATTTGCAGCAGGACCTTATATCAAATTTGCACATGAAAAGTTGTTTTCAAAATTATGAGGTCCAGCAATGTTTTCTTGACTTCTTCCTATGTTTAAGTTACAGATTCAGTACTTAAAAACCTCATAAAATTTGGTTGAAATCAACCAAAAATATCTTTCTACTTTTTTACTGCTTGTTCTCATGGAATTACTTTCAAAAAGTAGCAAGTACAACAAATATTTAACTTGCTAGTCTGTTAGTTTATTAGTCAAAATTAGAAATGGATTTGCTTTTCTTCCAAATACATTCAGCACTTGTAAGCTTGTGAGATCCTAAAGGGAAAATCTTAACAGATAATAAACCTGCTTTGTTTGCTATCAAGCAGCAAAGTACTTGTTTGTTATTTTTGATCAGTTACTATCAAATTTGATGATATTTTATCAAGTAGCTTTCTCCTGCTCTTGAAAAATAAACTACTGGTTTATTCAGCTCAATTGAAATGACCCTCACTCCCAAAATCACTTTTATGCAGTAACATTTTATAGTGTGGTATTCAACTGTTGGCACATTGACTGCACCCAATCAAGGATTGCTTTACATTTGCTCACATTTTGACTCAATAACATGTTGAGCTATGCAGATAATTTATTCACATAATTTAATTCTTTGTTTTGTAGCCAAACTGAAATTAAGCATAAATCAAATGGGTTTGGTTTTCTCTAACAAGAAAATTTTTCATTTGTCATGTCAGGTTTAATGAATGCATGAGAAATGCTTAATTTCAGAGAGTTTTTTGGTTTTGTTTGTGGTTTTTGTTGGTTTTGGGTTTTTTTGTTCAGAGCAGGGGAGTTTTTCAAATTAATTCCTCAATTGCATGAAAACTTGAAACAGAGCAAGAAATAATGGTTGTGCTGATGACATGTCTATTATGCTCCCAGAAAATGGTATTTAGAGAGATCAGCTGATAGGTAAAATGAAATTATTTAGCCGTTTATCTCTTAGAGTATTTTTATATGGGTATTCCTCTTCTGCAAGCAGTACCCTTTGCCTTGCATGACACAGTACCTATCCAAGTTGATGGGTAGTTAATTTACTCTAAAACTTAATCACTGTAAATACGTTTTATACAACATTATTAATTTTGAATAATAAACATTAACTGTTACTAAATTTACTTTAAAATAATTTCAGTTCAGTGATAAATAGGTTTTTTTAATATGTTACATATGACTAGATATTTTTGTATTATTTGTAACAATAATTGAAATACTAAATACTTCTAAGCAAGATTATCCTTTGAATTAAACTTTTGACTATCACTAATCAAAGGTTTATATGAATATCTTCACCTAGAGCCAATTTCTAGTCATATATGTTCATGCTTCCATTATATTAATTTAAAAGGAACTACTGCAGAGGATGAAGTGAAAGCATGACTCTTGGTTAAATATTAAGGTCTCAGGATTTTGCTTATACTTTAATTGTACACTGTTAATGAGAGAAACACACACATACACATTTTGATCACATTTTATATTAGAAAAATTAAGGAGACTTCTAAAGAGCTTTCTGAAACTGAAAAAAAAATTAATTTTTAGGACAAATGCGTTAGAAAAGTAGACAAAGTTGAATATCTTGGTTTAGTTATTAGCATTTCTGATGTAATAATAGGAAATACCCATTTAAGGACAATCTAGACCAAGGTAGGAACAGGAATTACATATACAGCAGAGTTTTCTGATCCTAAAATACATTCCAACCTCTTTTATGTGCAAACCACATAAGAGCAGGTCGTAATAGCTGCTAAGAGTCCATCTCATTAGCATTGCTGCTTTTAAAAATATTTCATTCCCAGATCTGTACCTAAGGAATAAGATTGTATAGAACTGAGGTAATTGAGAAGACCTGTGAAGAAGATGAACATATGAAACCAGTGCCCTTCTTTTACCTGACATGCACTGTCCTTCCCATACCTAACCATATCTTTGGAAATCAGTGAGCTTTGGGAGCTGTGACTTTGAGCCAGTGCTTGCCTTCTCTGTGTTTGTCAGCGCAAGAGTTACAGGGTCATGAACAGAAATTTCTCTTCCAGTGCTGGAAGGCAGAAAGGGAAGGCAAAGAAAGTGTAAACTTCTTGGTTTATTGTTGATGCAGAAATTCTGCATTTAACAAGAAACAAGAAAATGTAAGCAATTGCCAAAATGGTTATTTTGGATGTTTGTATTAGTTCTGTTATTCCTCAGTGCAGCAAAAAATGTCATCGTAGTGAACATTTCTTGAATGATGAAAAGAATGTATGTCAGTTTTGTGTCATTTCTTCTTTTAGGAGCTTTTTGTCTACCAACAAAGTTTTATAAAATATTTGTAATGAGCTGTGAATTCCTGTGAATTCAGCAAAGATTGCATGGATGAATTTTAGTGTAAGTTGGAATGACAAATAATTGCATCTGTAGAAATCAGATTCATGATGATCAAATACACTCCACAAAGGCATGCTTATGCACATTGAACAGATTATCTGCCAAAAGGGAACATAGTGCAGTATATACAGCATATAGCTGTACTATAAAATCACTTTATGTACCAGTGGCATTTATTAATTTGTACAATCTTTGTAGAAAGCAGACTTGCCAACTGTTGACATCTTTTCTAAAAAGTCCTTTTCTGTGCATGTAAGCACTTGGTATCAGCTACTTCACAGGGTCATGTTTAAATGAAATGAAATGTGCAGTAATCCTGGCCATTAACAATAAGAAAGTTAAATGCAAGTCGAAAACAATTAGTCTAAGTTCAATTTCATTTTAGGTCATCTGCTAGGAGAATTTGGTTATCTGTTTATTAGAAAAGCTTAGGGCACAAAAAGGTTTCTTTAGTGGGTAGAAACTATAATGCTCCATAAAATTAAGCTCCTCTAACATTTTAGTTTCTGGTCTATGTCTTCGAAGGCGGTTCATAGGTTTGCTCTGACTGTAGAAGCAAAAGTTCTGGTACACGAGTCTCTGATATTGGGGGGGAAGGCTCCATGTCTCCAACCCATGCTGAACTTAATGTTGTGTAAGCCAAGATTAGTGAAATATCTGAGGGTTTTGAAAGAATATTTTTAATTTGCTAGAATATGTTGGAATTTCCTCAATACTGTTTCATAACTGGCAGAGGATGTATTTCTTGAAAATGTGTTTGTGGTATTAAGGGCAGAAAGTGTGAAGAAATTGAGAAGAAAATTTGGGCACTAGAAAGCATTAGAGAGGATCATCAGGGGTATATTTACTAATCAGTGAATGCATATGGGTTTCTGAACTGTATCATTTTACAAGGTGGGTAATACCTTAAAGCTAGATCTTATATCCTGGAATGTGCATTTAAATATCATTGGCATACAAAGGAAAAGATACCTGAACATCCTTAGTATACAGCGGCATTAATTACTCAGTTAACTCATACGTTTTTGTTTGTTTGTTTGGATTTTTTTGGTTTTTTTTAAACTCTGTTGGGTTAGAACTGAAGTTTCAAGGCCTGAGATTTTTGCCAGCTTTGTCATTTGATTCATCTTCAGTTTTCTGATTAGGTGAGACCCCAGGCATTTCCTGTGTCTGGGATTTTGAACTAATACTTGAGAGAGGAAAAAAGTTAATTTGGGAAAATTTGAGGCATCTTGCTTGCTTTGTTGTACCTTTGTAATTTTTCACAGAAGTGAATTCAATTTGCAGCTTTGAAAAAAACACCAAGAGACAGGATCTTTTATTTAATTCTTTGTAAGCTTTCTGGTAAATCAGAGTGTAATATGCATATTTTTGTAAAATAATTATTTGTATAATGCATTTCACCTCATTGGCTCTGTTATTTATAAAATGTGCATTCCTAATGATTGTTTTTAATCTAGGATTACTTTTGTTTGTGGTTTAGATATGTTAAAAGGAAGAACTGAAAATGAAAGACAGAAAAAATAATTTATGAAATGAATCATATGAGAAAACTCTGTGCAAAAATTCAGCAGTCCTCATTTAACTCCTAATTGGAATATTTTCGTGAAAGATTGTCTACCTTAATTATTCTAGTTTACCAGTGAACAAATAAAAATAAAATTTATGTAGCTGATTGTGTTTGATCTGCTGCCATTGAAATATCTATGATTAAATGTAGTTCCTCATCTGAAATACAGATGACAATGAAGTGAGAGAGAGCATGAAGAAAGTAAACATAATGAGAGGATATTTTGGTATGGCCTAAATGTCTAAAACTGGCTCAGTCTCAAGAAAAAAAAGTGTCCATATCCTTATCTCAAGCTATGCTAAGTTTATTTCTCAGATTAAGGTTTAGCAACATTGGCTTCAGTCTTGCACGGAGCTATGATCCTGGTCCAATGAAGTCCGTAAGGATGTATTTAATTTAATATGAATGTGTTTAAGTTAATGCTAATAACCTCCTTATAGTAGTTTTTCATTGAAATTTAGGCATATGTGTGAGGCCTTCGCTGGATTGAGATAAAAATATGTATTGTTTTGCTTGGCTGAGTTTACCAGGGCAATGGTGTTGATCAAATATCAGAGTTATTGCTGTCTGGTAGGGTTCTGTGTAAATATAATTCACTATGACATTTGTCTCAGATGATTATCATAGTTTTTATATTTGGGACTTGCAATTCTGGAATTCCTCTGCCACTTTTAGTTTATTGTTTTGAATATTTTCTTCTTACCAAGGGGGAAAGTAGCTGCTTTCCTTGCAATTTACTTAAGTTAGATGGGAGGTTGTTTGGCTTTTTTGATCAGGTATGAATAAAAGTGTCCATGCACTTTAGGCCCCTGCCCGCACACACACTTTAGTAGAAGTAGTAATTGTTCAGGGACACTCTGGCTTAACCAGAGGATGTGACAAAACAGTACTGTGGTATGGTGAGACGTGGCTAAAAGCAAATCTGCCAAAATATAATTAAGGTAAATGAAAACCTATATTAATGAAACTCATTAAGAAGCTGATGCAGAAAGAAAATGTGGTTTGAGAATAATTATTTGAAAGCAAAATCATCAAGGCTTATTCCGTGAAGTAAAAACAGTTCTGCATTCAATGACAGTTTGAAATTAAAAGAAAGTAAAAGATTGCAAATCAATAACAATAAAAAGTGCACTAAGCTAATGGATCCCTTGTTTCAAATTGAAAGTGACAGTTTTGAATTCTAGAGTAAATCTTTAGTGATGGCCCTTTTCATTACCACACAGCAGCCCTTGCCATTTTAGCTTCCATAGCTGTACTCACTCGGCTATGTGCTGCTTTGATCTATGACTCTATTTGCCATGCCTTTCAGGGATAGGGAAGTGGGAACTCATTACTGAAAAACACCCGAGTGATTTGGAAGATAGATTTTCATGTCACCAGCTGATCCCTGAGGCTCAACATCCATCCTTTGAACAGAAAGTTAAGTAAAACCTGAGAAGATGTTTTCCATGTTGCTCATTTGAAAGGGACCTTGCTGAGTAACTGATTTAATGGGCATATCTGTTTACAGGCACTTCTGTGTTTTCCAGTACAGTAAATGCTTTTCCTTGTAGAGAACAAATAGCTTGGTGGTTGTTTTTTTCATTCTGTCTCTTGAGCTTAGCTGTGCGATATTCCCATTATACTTTGCACTGCTGATGCTTGACATGTAGGAGTTGAAATAATCGGAACTGATTGGAATAATCAGGATGCAATAGCTCAATATTATACCATAGGAAAAGATTCTGTAGGCACAGGTGCTTTAGTTTCCCCCATTTCCCTAATTTCCTTTACACTACAGTAATTATTTTCTTTAAGACATTTGTGGTGATTTTTCCTCTTTAGTACTTCTAAAAATATTTTATTTAGAAAAGAAAAATCTGATGCACCCTATGTTTACTGGTATATTAAAGCATGTGCTTCAAGACAGCAGCTGGGTTTTATGAATAATTAGTTTTGTTTCTCAGGATAAATAAAGGATGATTCCACCAAGAATTACACAAGACTTCTGTTCTAACTTTATTCAAAATATTCTTTTCTTTTGTGTTTTTAACAATAATGTCTATCATTTTTGTAGTGAACGCGTGAAGAAAATATGGTTGTGAGAAGACAAAACCAACTTTGTATTAGTAAAACATTAGAAGCCTTTGAAATAAATATTTCTATGAACACTTTTTCAAAGTAGCTATACAATAATAATAGTTTGTTCCATTTTACAAGCAGAATAAATCTTCTGCTTAATACGTAGTAGACAGCTACTCTGCTGTCATGTAAAATATTGGAGGGCATTAGATTGGATAATCTAATGATTGGTGGAAATAGTGGGGTTCACTTTGATATTGTCTAAGTAGTTTGCATTCAGACAATTTGTATTGTTTGGCCATTGAATTATTTCTAAAATATATGCCTAATTCCTTTATCCTTGGATTTGGGGTCTAGTCCTCTGCCTCTGCAGTTTTGAGTTTTAGATTATTCATGCACCCATTTCCCCAGGAAAAAAAATGGTTAAAATGAACTGAGGCTGAGAGAGTTGGGATGATTTAGCCTGGAGAACACAAACTTCAGGAGGAAAATGTATTAATGCCTATGATTACCTTAAAGGAGACTGTAAAGACAGAGACATGCTCTTTTCAGCATTGCCCAGTAAGAGGACCAGAGGCAAGAGACAAAGAGGCAAACTGGAACACAGGAAGTTCCCTAAGAACATCAGAAACTGCCCTGGGATAGGTTGCAGTACTGGAATAGGTTGAAGTACTGGAAAACGATGTCATGGAGGCTCCCTCCTCTTAGGAGATTTTCAGGAGCCATCTGGAGACTGTCCATCATATGGGTTAAGATGTTAGTATAGCTTTGTCATTGTTTGGTGATGCAGTTGAGCTTCCACCAACGAAAGCAGCAGTATTGCTATTGATTTCAATGACAGAAGTAGGTGCTTAGTTAGGAGTTGCATTTTTTATTACTGTTGTGCATCCTGTATTAAAGAAGAATTAGAACTAGGAACTTATATTTGAAAGTTGTATTTCTGGTTTAGCTGATGACTTGCCCTGTGACCTGAGGCAAACTGTTTCAATAATTTTTGCCTTCATTTTCCAATTTGTAGAACCCAGACAATAAAATGTATCCACCTTGCAGGGATGTTGTTTCAATTAGTACTTGTGAAGTGCTCCAGAGATAAAAGACAGCACAGCAATAGGAACTGTTATTTTTATATCATTATAATACTTGTTAGCTCTGTAAAATTAATCTTTATCTATCAAGAGACATATAACTCACTCCTGGCTACCTCTCTTCTGCGTTATAATTTCCTCTATATGCTGAAGATATATGTCAGATTGGTATATAACTGTACTGAATTTTATATCTCTATGCACTGTGTTTCATGAGATAATAGGTATTTTAAAGCTAATGGAAATAATTCTTGCTTGTTGACTTTAGTGATTTTACTTGGGTAATGTTATATTTTTTAGCTATTTTAAAAATGTATTATAATTAATAATTGTCTTTAAATGGGACTAAAATAAAACATTATGTCATATGGCATTATAGCAGTTTTTTGAAGTGTACCTTTATGAAAATCATAATGTTCACTTGCTTTAGTAACTGCATTATTGCATATCAAACCTTAGAACAGGTACAATGTGTCACCTTGAAGAATGAAACTTTTTTACTGCACACAATGTCTAATATATTACTTTTATTGTATCTGAATGAAAGCAGGGTTTGTTACATGACATTTGCTTACAGGCCTGAATCCCTCAAGTATTAATCAAACATATTGCATAATGCCAAAACCATTTTGAAGAGAAAAAGCTATGCAAACTAGTGTTAAAATAGGTGATGTGGTGTCTACTAATTGATGCTCTTGCCTTATGTATCAGATAATTTTTAGTGGCAGGTAACTTGGTGAATGATGGTGAAGGGCCTGGAGGGGAAAACATATGAGGAGGTTGAGATCACTTGGTCTGTTCACCCTGGAGAAAAGGAGACTGAGGGGAGACCTCATTGTGGCCCGAGCCTTCCTCACAAAGGAAATCAGAGGGGCAGACACTAATCTGTTCTCTTTGGTCACAGTAAACTGTGTCAGGGGAGGTTTAGGTTGGATATTAGGAAAAGATTTTTCACCTAGAGGGTGTTTGGGGGCTGAACAGGCTCCCCAGGAAATGGCCACAGCATCAAGCCTAACAGAGCCCCACATGTGCTTAGACAGCACTCTCTGGTGTGTATGGTGTGACTCTTGGGGTGTCCTGTGCAAGGCCAGGGGGTGGACCTGATGGATCCTTGTGGATCCCTTTTTACCCAGGTTAGTCTATGGATTTCTCCATCGTGTGCAAATAATTTTCTCTAAATATTATCAACTAATATTAATTATTTAAATTGAATAATATTAATTTATCATTGCTTGTTTAAAATTGTTTCATACAAATTATAATATTTTTGTACACTGTTATTTAGATAGCATAAATAATAAGCAGATATGCAAAGAATATATTTGATTGTGAAATCTAATATATTTTTAATTGTTTTGCTGTATGTAGTTATCATATAATAATCAGCCAAAGTTATCACTAGATCATAAAGACAAGTGGATGATGGCCAAGTGATTTCTGCAGAAACTAACAGGGACTTCAGTTAAGGTGTTGCTGCTTTGAGCTGTATTTTTGATCAGTCTCTGTCCTCTCATCTCTTGGGCCATAGGACTGATTTCCAGTGAATCTCAGAAGCAGTTTAATGTGGTTTATGTGGTTTTGAGTTAAAACATTCGATATCCTTCCATGGAGCATTTTGCAGTGGCAGCAGAGGAGCATTACCTACATGTTACTTCTGTTGTTGGGTGGAAAGCTGTAGCAAGGAGATTGTTAAGGTAGAAAACAGAAAGTTAGCCAGTTATAGGTGCTTTTTGCAATTGTTTGACCAAAGCCAGATTTCAACCTCTTTTGATTTAAGTTAAAAAGTAGGTTCACAGTTAAGTACAGTGACATGTTTATGCATCTGTATCTGTGAGTACAGGCATCTATAAAACTATTTCTGCTGTGAAGATTGAATCCTGAGATGAATATTTGCAGACTGAAGTGACTTTTTCTGATCTAGATTAATTATTATGTTATTTCTTTTCTAAGGGTATGTTTTTTCATCAAAATCCGTGTCATTTTACAAGTGTGTTATACTGCTAATAGTGAGTAATAGGAGAGTAATTAAGCATTGCTTCTGCCACAAACAAATATCGTATCATATGTTTTTCATTAGAACTTCAGCTTCTTCTTTTGCATTAGTTTTACACATTGAAATAAAAGAAACACTAAATAAAAGGAGTCTCTAATGGCATTAATGTTGCCACTTTTACTTTGAATGGATATTTTGCAACCATTTAACCTCAAGCAAAGGAGCCATTGCCCCACTCAGCCTAACTTAATTGATGTCACAGCTGAACAGAAGTGATTCATCCACAGCAACTCTAATGTTTTCATGAAGTTAGATACATAAGGAGATAAAGAGTACATTCGAGTCATGCAGAGTATTTAATCTGGAAGTTAAAGTGTCTACTCACAAAATAAGACTTTTAACAACTGACAGTTTTGATCTTGAACGTGCTTCTTTCCTACTTGCACAAGCATTAAAACATTTCAATGGTCTGTACTTATATTTTGCAAGACAGACTTCAGAAGACAGTTCTTAGTCTTCCTGTAAAAAAAAAAA